>CM054063.1:243642006-244200851 GCA_028641055.1 Alopecurus myosuroides
TTAGACGCTTGAGTCTTCTTGAAATTTGCTGGGATGTACCAGCGGGGCATCCCCAAGATTAGCCTTTTCACTCTTCTTGATAACATCATATCATCCTCTTCTCTTGACCCTTGAAAACTTCCTTCACACCAAACTTCTCACAATCTTCATTAGCAACGTTAGTGCAATCGAAATAATAAATTCACATGTTTCAGTTTCAACACATGTCTAACACTCAAAAACACATTATCTACTGTCAGAACTTATTTTAAAACTCTTTCTCAAAAGAACACCAAAAGAAAGCGATTAAGAAGCAAATGCAATTATTGGCAGAAATCTGTCAAAACTGGACAACGGGTAAAGATGATTTTTTTCTAAAATCTTATGTTGCTCAAATTAAAAAGTGGTCAACTAAGAAAAGTTTCGTATATAACCCAGGATTACGCACAAAAAAGCTCAGGTCATTCTGAATTTTCTGTGATTTTATACGGAATAAACAGTGGACAGCAGATATCTTTTTCCTACGCAGAAATCCGAAATATAGCCTCAACTTTCCACTAGAGGCTTTACTTGGCTCAACAAAAACTCAAAAGAAAAGATACAGGGGGTTGCTAAGGAAATATACAACACCCAGGTGCAAAGCACACCAAAGAAAATAAAAGAGAACGGGTTGAAAACAGCGAAATAAAACGGGTTGTCTCCCGGTAGCGCTTTTCTTTAACGCCTTTCAGCTAGGCATAAAAGGGAAACTCAAGTATTTTCAAGTGAGGAATTCAAATCAAGATTTGGAAATTCTTTAATAATGCATTGTATTATATCTAAATGAGTTTCAGAGGTTCCTCTCTTAGTACTTTTAGGCTTACTATCTTCATCAAATAAATTTTCAGGAACAATCCAATCAAAATTCGTTTCTTGGGCTTCGTGCAGGGCCACTAATTTGAAAGGGATTGGTATTTTATCATTGTTTTCATTATTAGACTCTGTTTTTTCTAGAGCACCAACAATGTCTACACATGAGCCAAGCATATTGAAACGATAAAAAACGTTTCTAGCTTCTATAGCAACACCTCCAAATTCTTTAAGCATACTTTCTAAGATGAAGTTTGTTTTCTCAAAATCTTCAATGTTATTCAAGTTGAGGAAAATATTGTATTATAGGATGGAGGTTAACAAACCTAGCTTCTAGCATGCAAACTAAAGAAGTTGCAGTAGTCTCGTAGTTGGGAGCAAGTTCTACTATGGATTTTTCCTCAAGGTTATCATGCTTACTAACATGATCAAGGAATTCTTTGATAGTGTCCTTTCCAAGTATAGAACCACTTCGTACCGGAAAATATTTCAAGGTAAACTTAAGGAACAATATGATGAGAAATAACAATGTAGAGACAAAAATAGCAACTAGAATGAGAACTAATTTTTTTGTATTTTTTTATAAAGAGAAGCAAAATAAGACAAAAATAAAAACAAGACAATAAACAAAATAAAGAGGTTGATAGTGAGAGACTCCCCTTTCTAGAAGACTTCCTTCTCCCTGGCAACGGCGCCAGAAAAAGTCCTTGATGGTGCAGATCTTGCACTCGTTGGGATACCCCAAGAGGAGGGTGTGATGAGCGCGGCGGTAGGAGTTTTCCCCTTAGTTAAGAACCAAGGTTATCAATCCAGTAGGAGAAATAGGACCTTCGGAAGGTTGATGCCACTGACGGTGGTGATGGCTCGCCGGTGTCAGCAACAACGTGGAACCTGCACACAACACAACCAAAATACTTTGCCCCAACGGTACAGTGAGGTTGTCAATCTCACCGGTCTTGCTGAAAATAAAGATTAGACGTATAGTGTGGAAATAAAGTATGCTTGCAGTAAGTAAAGAAATAAGGAAATTGTGGTGGTTTGTTTTAACAGTGTAGGAAATAGACCGGGATTCATAGGTTCACTAGTGGTGTCTCTTCATAAAAGATAGCATGCTGGGTGAACAAATTACAGCTGGGCAATTAACAAATAAAGGTTGCACCGTAGTGCACATTCATGACATGATGACTACTATGATATTTAGTGCAGGAATTACAACAATATACATAGACCGTAATCCAACTGCATCTATGACTAATAATCCACCCTCGGGTTATCATCCGAACCCTCTTAGGTATTAAGTTGCAAGCAACAGATAACTGCATTAAACAAAGTGTGTAATGTAAGCAATGATTATGCACGCGGGCACTCTCACCGTTGTTTTCTCCCTAATGGCAACAGCACATCCTCCCCCTTCACGTTTCTGTCACTCGAGCAAGGTGGTGAGGAGGCATGAACCCACTATCAAGCATAAATATTCCCTCTTGGAGTCACTAGCAACTACTTGGCCAGAGCAACCACTAGCAACGGAAGCATGCAAGATCACAAATAACATATGCAATAATGACTATAATAAACTTGGCATAAGTTCAATATTCATCGGATCCCAGCAAACACATCACATAGAGTTACATAAGATCAATTTCGATCATGTTAGGCAGCTCACGAGATCTAAACATGGAGGCATATGAGGAGAGGACAACCATCTAGCTACTGCTATGGACCCGTAGTCCAAGGATGAAATACTCACGCATCACTCTAGAGGCAGGCATGGTGATGGTGATGGAGAGGCCTCCGGTGATGATTTCTTCTCCGACAGGGTGCCAGAGACATCTTCAGAACCCCCCTGATCTAGGGTTGACAGTGACGACGGCTGTGGAAATTTTCGGGGATATTTGATCAGGTGTTTAGGGTTTTCCATCTGGGGGATTAAATAGACGACAGGGCAGAGGTGGTGGAGCTCTGGGCCCCACACCACCCCCTAGCGCGGCCAAGGGGGGCGCACCACCCCATGGTGTGGGCCCCCTGATGCCCCTCTTCATCTCCTCTTCGGTATTCTGGATGCTTCCGGGGAAAATAGGCACTTCGGGCTTTGTGGGGTCCAATTCCGAGAATATTTCTAGAACAACTTTTCTGAAACAAAAAACAACAGAAACGGGGAACTAACACTTGGCATCTTGTTAATAGGTTAGTCCCGGAAAACGTGTAAAAATGACATAAAGAAGGGAGAAAACATGTAGCAATTGGCATAATATCATCATGGAGCATCAGAAATTATAGATACGTTGGAGACGTATCACGCGCCCAAGAAGAAGATGAAATAGCAAGCGCATAGTCATATCCAGAGTGCTGGTACGGGATCCCATGGTGTCGAAGGGCTGGACGAATTTTCACTATCGTCCCCCTCTCCGGCATCCTGCCCATGCTGGGGGTGGTGCTCAATGTATGCGTCCAGCTCACTCTCAGAAAGTATCCATCCTTGCCTGTCATTAAGAAACAAAAGAGGTACAGGCAAAAGTACTTTTCTAACAGTTTTAGTCACTCTCCACCCGGATTGTTTGGATAAAGTTATTTTAAAGGATAAATTGGTCAAGTGGGCATGGGTAGAAAGAAACTTATGTTGAATCATGGAAACAAGGTTCAGGCTCTCTAAAGGAAACTGCAGGTCTAGAGGGTGTGGCTCCAAACCATGCAAAGCTAGCAAGCGCGAGACAATAAGACCTCCACAAATTCCGCCCTTCTCACAGTTAATCGAGAGACGGTAAACAATTAAAGCTCCAAAGTTATAAGACCTGTCACGTCTTAAGGCAGCTGAAATAAACGCCAAATCATAAACAGATAGCTTGTTGGCAGTTTTTCTAGCTAACACACATTTAGACATAAAATAAGCAAAGTATCGAATTCTAGGGAGTTGAATTTCTCGTATTTTACCATTTCCCCCAGTGAAGCTTTTGCCTTGGCAAATCTCCTCATATAAACCAAGCAGTTGTTTAGGCTGCCCTCTTATCTTCTCACATGAACCCCACTCTGGTACCTTGATAGCTGCAAAAAAACGCTGAAAGGCAAGTCTACAACTTTATTGTAAATTTTTTAATGCACCAAAGGGTTAGTTGAAAGTGAAAATCCTGCACCACAGACATAGTTAGTTTAACATGTTGGACTGGTTCATCCTCAATGAAGTGGTCCAATCCTGCATTATGCACAAGAGTATAGAAATCCTACAGAATTCCCGTAATCCGCATAAATTCCTGGCATGGAGAAATCGATGGAAACACTCTTTCTTCATGGTGCACGTGCATGACCTCATGCAACTCCAACCCATGCTGGTTTAGTTGATGTACATTGTGCTCCATCTCTGAAATTTTTCAACCATCGTCACAAAGATTGATTTCAAGCAACTATAAGGTGGAAACTACAATAGGGACTTATAGGAGAGCTAAACATGCATCAAAACTACATTATTTCTACTCAAATCAAGCATGCAAACTCACATAAGCTGTCACCTACATTACCAAAATACTCAAGAAATACTTCATCAAACAAAATTCTACTTGGATAATCGGAGGAGTCTCATACCGGAGAGCAAATGCACAAAATTTCAGCACAAATGATGGGATGAGCAAAGAGATCGACAATCTCGAGGATAAATAGCAAGAACTTGGGTTCCAGTAAATGTTTTGAGTTTGGGAGGTGAGAGAAGGAACTTTGGCAGGGGAGAGAGTTAGTGGGGGGGCAAAGGGCCCACACCGTGCGCTGGCGCCACCAGGGGGTAGGTCGCGCCACCCCATGGTGTGCTTGACTGATGGGTCCCCTTGGGGCCTTCAGGATGGCTCTCTGCATCATTTTTAACGTAAAAATTTATTATAAATTTTCTGAAATTTTCGAGAAACTTTATTTTTGAGGTATTTCCAGAATTTTAATGATTAATAAAAAACAGAAAAACAAAAGTGAGAAGGTGGAAAACAAAACCAGAACTACAGAGATTCTATGACACTTCAATGGAAAAATAACCAAGGAAAACAAAGGTGAAAATGGTGAAAATAAAATTATGGGTGGTGAAAACATGCATAACCACAGTAATCAGGGTGAAAACATGAAAACAACATGAGTACGGATGATGGAAAACATGATTTTACTCAAGTAGTAAGGTGATAACAGAAGTAAACATGGTGAAAACATAATGGGGAAGGTGAAAACATTGTCCTCTTCATTCAAAATCATTTTGTTAACAAGGGTGATCAAGTCTTGTTACAAGAACAATTTTCATATGAAGCAAAACTTTGCTAATCACTAAATAATTATGTTACCTCAACCTTGATAGACATAGTCCCAATCATAATAATTTTATATTCTTTTGTTGGTACTGGAATGGGACAATAAAATTTTCCAATCTTGATGGTCTCAATATTTTCAATTGAATTTAAACCATGTCTTCTATCAATCTTCTTGGGAAAATAAACAGTATGATCTTTATCATTAACATTAAAAGCTACTTTTCCTTAATTGCAATCAATAACAGTCCCTGCAGTGTTAAGAAAAGGTCTCCCAAGAATAATAGATATATTATCATCTTCAAGCATTTCCAACACATCAAAGTCATTTAATATCAAACAATTAGTAGCAACTTGAACATGAACATTCTCACATATACCAACAGGAATAGCAGTAGATCTATCAGCCATTTGCAAAGATATATCAGTGTGTATCAATTTTTCAAGAGAGAGTCTCTTATAAAGAGAAAAATGCATGACACTAACTCCAGCTCCCAAGTCACACAAAGCAATTCTAACATAATTATTTTTAATGGAACAAGGGATAGTAGGAATACCAGGATCTCCAAGCTTCTTTGGAACCTTGCCATTGAAAGAATAATTAGCAAGCATAGTGCAAATTTCCTCATTAGGAATCTTTCTTTTGTTAGAGACAACATCGTTCATATATTTAGAATAAGGAGGCAGTTTAATAGCATCAGTCAAAGGGATTTGCAAAAACAGAGGTTTCATCCATTCACAAAACTTGTTATAATGTTCTTCTTCCTTTGATTTGTGTTTCTTATTGGGAAAAGACATTGCTTTTTGTACCCAAGGCTCTCTTTCATTACCATGTTTATTAGCAATGAAATCCTCCTTAGTATACTTTGCAATTTTAGGTTGCTTTTTAGGCTCGGCTACAGTTTCTTCTTTATCAGAAGCATCACTTTTATCATCACCACTTTCAGTTTCAGCATCAGAAATAGATATACTATTAGGATCTTTAGCAGGTTCAGGAGATTCTACAACATTTTTATGTCTCTTCTTATTTTTCTTAGAAGGAGAACTATTGTTTTTAGGTGGTTGAGAATCTTGTTCAATTCTTTTAGGATGTCCTTTAGGATACAAGGGGTCCTAAGTGTAAACACCACTTCTAGTAATTATTTCACAAACATGTTTATCTCTAGAAGCATTAGCTAGCATTTATTTTTGCACTTTAGTAAGTTGATCAATTTGAGGTTGAACCATTTGAAAATGTTTAACAAGCATTTTAACATCATTAGAGGTTCTCTCAATAATACCATGCAAATTATCAATAGCTCTAGATTTTTCCATAAGGTGGTTTTGCACTCTCCTATTAAAGCTGTCTTGCTTAACAACATAATTATCAAATTCATCTAAGCATTGATCAGGTGGTTTAGAGTAAGGAATATCTCCATTATCAAAGTATTGGAGAGAGTGTACCTCAACGGTTGATGGATGAGGAATAGGCTTACATAACTCTTCTATAGGAGGTAAATTCTTCATATCTTCAGATTTAATACCTCTCTCTTTAAGAGATTTCTTGGCTTCCTTCATCACTTCATCATTTAATTCAATCATCCCTCTCTTCTTGGGTGTTGTCGTTGGTGTTGGCTCTGGTGTAGGTGTAGGCTCAGGTATATTCCAATCATCATTATTTTTGGTTATTTTATCATTAATTCCTCAGCTTCTTCTGGAGTTCTTTTCCTGAAAACACAACCAGTACAACTATCCAGGTATGTCCTAGACTCAACAATTAGTCCATTATAAAATATATCTAGGAGCTCATTTTTAGGTAATGGATATCCAGGGCTAGCTCTTATTAAAGAACAAAACCTTGTCCAAGATTCAGCAAATTTTGCACCTTCAATTTGCTCAAAGTTAAAGATGTCCTGCACAGCAGCATGTTGGGCATTAGCAGGAAAATATTTTTGAAAGAAAGCATTAACCAAATCCATAGGATTAGTAATAGATCCAGGTGACAGATTGTTAAACCAAGTTGTAGCTTCATCTTTCAACGAGAAAGGGAAGATCTTGGTGACAAAATAAGTACGTAGCTTAGTATCATCAGAAAATAAACTACTCAAAGATGAAATCTCATTCATGTGTTCCATAGTACTTTTAGTTCTAGTTCCACAAAAAGGTTACTTCTAAACAATAGATATGTAAGATAAATCTAAAGAGAAATCATAATCCTTATCTCTAATGTGTATGGGAGATGTGGCAAACTTATCATCAAGAGAAGATTTATATTTCACAGCATGTCTTGCAAGAAGACTCTTAAGAGCACTTTCACCAGTAGTAGCACAAGCTTCTTCAATAAAATCATCATTAAGTTCAATGTAGGTTTCATCAAGATCATCAATTGGCTCAGGTGAATTAACAGGTGTACCAATATTTTCAATAGAAATTTCAGCATTTTTAATTTGTTTGGATTTAGCAACAGTAGCATCTAGGGAAGGACCTACAGTACCAGTATCATCAAGCATACTAGAAGCATCATCAAAAGTATCAGAACCATTTTCAGACTCAGCAGAAGTAACAGTACGTCTAGCATGTGGTGGAGTAAGAAGCTTACTCATAAGAGACGGTGAATCAAGAGTAACAGAGGTGTTCAAAGTTGTACCTCTCCTTCTAGTGGATGCTAATATAGAGACTTCTCCATCATGAGTCTTGCCCATCATGAATGGCTTGCATCAAACAATATCACGATCAAGTGAGGAAATAAATAAAGCTATGCTCCCTGGCAACGGCACGAGAAAATAGTCTTGATGACCCACAAGTATAGGGGATCGCAGCAGTCTTCGAGGGAAGTAAAACCCAAATTTATAGATTCGACACAAGGGGAGCCAAAGAATATTTATTAGCCTTAACAACTGAGTTGTCAATTCAGCCGCACCTGAAAGTAGACTTGCTCGCAACAATTTATCAGTGGTAACAGTTTTATAGCAGCATTAGAAATAAAATAACAGCAGTAGTAAAATAGTAACAGAAGTAGCAATGGCGGAAAACATCATGATGGGGAGTACCGTAGGCATAGAGGGAATGGATGGACGGGCGTTGCATGGATAACATAGGTCATGTAATAATCTAAACATGGGCATTGCAGATAATAATAATAATAATAATAATAATAATAATAATAATAAAGCATCCAACTTCTAGGCAAACCATAGGCATGTGTTCCAATATAGTCGTACGTGCTCGCAATGAGAAACTTGCACAACATATTCTGTCCTATCAGCCCATGGCAGCGGGACCTCAAGGGAAACTACTGGTAATTAAGGTGTTCCTTTTGATAAAGCACCAGAGCAAAGCATTAACACTCCGTGAACACATGTGATCCTCAGATCACAACCATCCCCTCCGATTGTCCGAATTTCTGTCACTTTGGGGCCTCGGGTTCTGGACAATGACATGTGTAAACAACTTGAAGATATGATCAAGAAACATAATTATACTCATGAAACAATAACATGTTCAGATCTAAGATCATGGCACTCGGGCCCTAGTGACAAGCATTAAGCATAACAAGTTGCAACAACGGTAGAAAACACTAACAATGGATACTAGGCACTATGCCCTAACAATCTAGCATTATGACATGATCGATCTCATCCAATCCCTTTCATCCTTCCAGCCTACAACGGTGTTTACTCACACATGGACGGAGGAATCATGGATGGTTGATGGAGAAGAGGTAGCGGTGTCGATGGTGATGATCTCCTTCGAATCCCCGTCCGGCAGGCCGCCAGATAAGGAACTTTTGATCCCCGAATCGAGTTTCGAGGTGGCGGCGACGCTTTGTTGTGTTTCTGTGGAATATGACGAACCCCCTTGGTTTTTAGGTTACGGGGCATATGTAGTCGAAAGGGGAGTCCGGGGGGTGCAGGGGTGGCCCACACCACCAGGCGGCGCTACCAACGGGGGGCTGCGCCGGGGGGTGGTGTGGCCCCTCTCCAGGCCTCCTTCTGGCTCTCGGGGTCTTCTGGTGTTTTAGGCTCAATGGGATCTTTTCTGGGCAATTTCCCGAAAGTTGATTTTTCTGCACAAAAACAAGACACCAAGGTAATTCTGCTGAAAACAGCGTTAGTCCGTGTTAGTGGTATCCAAAACTCACAAGTTTAGAGGAAAACAATAAGAAAAGCGTTCGGAAAAGGAGATACGTTTTGGACGTATCAGCTATTTGCATAAAGCTATTTTTTTCCTATGTTTGATAAATCATTTTAAATCTTTGAACATCATCATGGGTAGACACACCATGAAGTTTGATAAGAGGGCACAGAGGGGTAGACACACCATGTGCACCTAAAAGAGATTTCTACCATATTTTACTTCATTCAGAAAAGATGAGGAGATTCTTCAGCACCAAGCTTGTCTAGTAGCTCGAATTGTCCATAACAGGGGACATAGCTAAGATCTTAGTTTTAACTCTCGAGAGGTTGTGCACTTTCACCTTAAGACTCATCCTACCCGAAGGAAGAATAATACAAGATCTTTGTGAAGAGAGATTCACCCATATCAGTAAGACTCGACGCTGCTAAACTCTGCTACCACCCAATTTTTTGCAACAGGATGAACCCCCACAACTCAATCAATCTTGGCAGAGCCCATAATATCTCAAGGCTGCACTAGAAGCTAACTAAAACAGTGAGTACCTACAAATATCTTTGTTCCTGGGTGGCAGTCCACATTTTATTCAACCACCAAGCAAGGTTCAATCCACCCAGGTATTTCATTAAGGTTGTTAATTTTTCAAGGTTTCATAAATACCACAACCAAAATGAAACAACAACATCTATGATAGTAGCTAAGTACAGCTAAACAAGTACCTAGCAGGGGTTTCAGGATGACTTCACACTACTAGGTGTTCTAAGCATAGCATATACTTGGAAAATAAATAAAACCACCTATGATGCATACTGCTAGAAAACACTGATGCAATTAGAAAATAAAAGTGGGACATGAAGTGTCACTTGCCTTGTGGGAGTTGGTATAGAGACACTCTCTTTACAAATAGAATGTTGTTCTCCATACAATCTAAACAATACAAATGAATAACGATAAACAAGCAATTCACCCACATACAAACAAATACAACAAAATACACAATACAAAAGCATAACAAGTTATTCAACTTGATTGGTGTTAACATGGACAAATTTTTGACACATAGTTCAATATGCAAAAATAATTATGATGAGATGGTTACTGTTTGGTCTTTTATGGAAGTTCAAAGTTTATCACAATAATTCAATTTATAAAAAGGAATTATAGTGGTTTGGATTAGCTTTAACACATAATTCAATTTTACAAAAGAATTATGGTAAAAGGGTTTAGGGCTAGCTACTAGGGCATGTGTTTGTCAAGGTTTAAGTTTGAACGATTCAAACACTAGTGGATTCCTATTGTCAAGGAGGTTCCAAGAGTTCAACTAAGTTTTATCACATTTACTTCAATGTGATAAAGGAAATAATGTGGTAAGCTTCAGTACTTAATTCAATGTGCAAAAAGAAACTAACTGTTTGGATATGGGGTTTGTCATTGGTGGTTAAGGGTTCTCAGGGATCATCACTTCACTCAATATAAAAAAGAAGCGGATGTGATAAGGTTTAAGGTTGAATACTTAATTCAGTGTACAAAAAGGAATTAAGATGTTTGGGTCAGGCTTTCCTCATTGAAAAAACAAACTTGTTCCAAGGGTGCTAGTGTAACATCCCTATTTTCTTAACAAAGGGTTGTGGTGTTGTGCTCATGTGACTTGTCACGACCCCGGACCCAAAGGTATATATACTGTTATGCGATCCTAGTCATGGACACACAAGGGCTTCAGGGTTACCAGCCCCGACCGCAACAAACAACGGCAGGCAGACCGGATTCATCGGCACGCAGGCCGGATCACCACGGTACTACTACTCCTTGTGTCCAGTCTAGTCATAACCAACTATGCATATCAAAGCGTCCACGAATCGTATGAAACTGAAGGAACGGGCCCAAAGCTATATAGAGATACTATGTGTCTAGAAATTGCAACAACAATCGAGGGTTACTGGAGTTACCAAGCCCCAGGCCGAATCACATCGGCAGGCGTGCTCGGAAATGGATCATTGGCTCCACAACCCCCAGACTGCGACAACTATGCAGGCATAGCCAAAACTGTATAACAATGAGCTCGAAACCAACAACCGATCAAAGCGGCACTCTAGACATGGAAGCTGTATTGAACATGTGTTACTAGAGTATAGCTTTACAATGAGAGGCCACATGACCCAACATTACATCAGACAACAGAAGGCAAAATATGTTGCTAATCGACAAGAACCAAAAAGGCCTAAGAGGCCGCAACATAAGGCGACGTCTGATGTCTACGCACGCTTCTATTCTTGTAGACAGTGTTGGGCCTCCGAGTGCAGAGGTTTGTAGAACATCAGCAAGTTTCCCTTAAGTGGATCACCCAAGCTTTATCGAACTCACGGAGGTAGAGGTCAAAGATATCCCTCTCAAGCAACCCTGCAATTAAGATACAAGAAGTCTCTTGTGTCCCCAACACACCCAATATACTTGTCAGGTATATAGGTGCACTAGTTCGGCGAAGAGATAGTGAAATGCGAGTAATATGGATGGTGTCGAGACATCGTAGTAGTTTTCATAGACGGGGGTGCCATGAGACTACGGTAGAGACGTGGGGTAACGGGATCGCGTAGTAACACAGAACACAGGATTTTACCCAGGTTCGGTACGTCGCGACAGTACGACGTGCCTACTCCTGCACTTCTCACTAATTGGGACTAAAGCCCGTAAACAGGGTTACAATGTGAGGGTTTTAGATCTAAGCTACTCGACGAGGATGAGCTTCTCGGCGAGTTGGCGTAGAGCTTCTCTGTTTGTTCGTTGTTTTATTTACCTCCCGTCCGGCTTTATATAATAGCCGGATTAGGGCTTACAGAATAGGAAACCTAGAAAACTACGGTAACTTGTAACTTGGAAAGCAAGGAATCCGTCTTCTTCTCCAAGCCAGATCACATGGGCTGTGATCCGGGTCCTTCTAGAATCCGGCTTCTGCGCGTCGTATTACTGGGCCGCCTAATGGACCTAAGCCCACTACCACTTAGGCCACCCTGGTAATCCGGCACTTGGCCTACCATCTTCTATACCCCTATTTGGTATATATCCGACAGTAGCCCCCAAGAAGTATCAAAACTCTGATTCTCCGCCGTTCGCCAAATATTCTTTGTCCGAGAATTATTGATTCAGCAGTCTTGATTCTTCTTATTCTTCTTTTGAAACAGATGGTGGCATGAAACTCGGAATTCTGAAAATCCGGCTTTTCTCTCACGATCCTTCGCGGAGAAGAAACTTCCTACGTCAGCGCACTCAACCATGCTGACGTAAGCGTCATTTGAGATTTACTCGGAAAAACCCAGAAACATATCTCTGACAGATTCTCGCTGGAAACGAGGAGATAGCCATCATTACCCCGTCGTTTCATTTCCCGGATTTTCCGGCGAGCGACACGCGGCAAACATCCAACGGTCAAAATAGCCGTTGGCACGCATCTAAACGGTGTTCCGGCTATAAATAGCCGTCCTCGTCCTCAACGAAAACTTTCCACACTCCTCACTGCCCACGCCATTGACGCGAACGAGCTCGAGAGCAAAGCACCGTCCCAAGCGCACTTAGCCTCCAAGCACGCCGGAACGCAACGCGCCACCACGAGATGGCCTCCTCGCCGTCCTCGCCGACCCGCGCCGCCATCAACGACATCATCAGCGATTTAGATCCGCAACTGGGATCGCCCAAGCACGCCGGCGGCGAGCTGGAGAAGACCGCGGCCTCCGCGGCGGGTGAAGCAAATTCTTCCGCCGCCGCGGACGTTGCGGGATCGAGCTCCGCAGCCTCCCCGCCGTTTGCTCCAGAAACGGCGGAGGAAAAGATCCAACTCCTCGGCGACGAGCTCGCCGCCGCGGATGCCGCCGCCTCTGCCGCCGCCGGAGCAGACGAAGAGACGGAGTCTGCAGGCAATTGGATTGGCTGCAGTATTCCTCCGGCTCTCCTTCCAAACCTGGAAAAGGAGGGCCTGGTTCATAAGAAGAAGTGGCGGCTTCCAGAAGACGAGACCGAGCCAACGCCAAAAAATGGCGAAAGGGTCCTTCTTTGTTCCCACCTTCTTCGAGGTATGGGACTTCCACCTTCTTCCTTCTTCCTCCAAATCCTTTCTCACTACAACATCCAGCCCCATAACCTTCCTCCCAACTCCATCCTCTACATGGCCGGCTTCCAGGCTTTGTTCGAGGGATACTTAGGGCTAGAACCTAGGTTAGATTTCTGGACTTACTGCTTCGGGGTTAAGCGGAACTCTTCGGAGGGCGCACTCCCGACTTGCGGGACCATATCTTTCACTCTTCGGAGATTCCGAGAAGATTGGTTCCCCAAGATAAAAACATCGGAATCCGTCAAATTTTGGACGGGTTCCTTCTTTTATCACCCCGACGTGCCTTTCCCTACGGAAGCCGTCGGGGTTCCTCCTTTCGTGAACTCTGCCGCAGTTCCCCAAGACAACTGGGGAACGGAAGCCGTCCAGGTTCTGCCGCCAGATCTACTAAAGATCAAGCGGCGCATCGCCAAGCTCACCTCCTCCACCCCACCTTTGACCGGTATGGATACGGTCTTTTGCTGGCTGAATAGACGGATTCAGCCGTTAGCAAACCACGGTGGTCGCCTTTTGTGCGAATACACGGGAGCCAAGGACCCTATGCGGACAATCAACAAGGGATTGGCCCGTAAAGGAGCTTCGACGGCGCATCAACCAGTTGGTCGCATCACGCGACCAATATGAAGAGAGTCGGCCGATGTACACGACCGACAACCCGGTTCCCAAGGTAATTTTTTAGTCATTTGGGTATAATTTCAGTATTCTTTCTCGGATAACCTACCTTCTGATTCCGATTGGTTTTTCCGGCAGTTTGCGGATCTTCCAGACTCGGAGTTGGCTTCCGAGGCTGAGCTGGACGCGCTGCGCACCGCCGCTACAGGTGGACGCAAGCGCAAGAAGATAACTTCCTCGGAAGAAATTACCAACCTTGACGGAATCCCCGTTGCCACTTCCAGGTTCTTTCTTCTGGATTCTGTTTTCTTTTATGGGAACTTTTCATCCATCCTCGGTTTTTAACTTTTCCGGGTTTTTTGTTTTTAGCCTGCCTCCCTCCAGTTTAAAACCAAAGAAGCTGAATAAATACAAGGTTGCTTCCAGCCGAGGCAGTCAACCTTCTCCCGCCGTTGCCCCGAACACGCCGTCCACAATGGCGGAAGAGCAAGCTGCAGCCCCCACCACCAAGCCATCAGAGCCCAGCCAGCCCGTTGTGTTGGACACGGACACGAGGGAAAGGGCGGCTCCAGAGGTGGAGAAATTTTCTCGGACTTTCAACGAAGAAATTCCCACCTTTGACAAAGACTTCAAGATTATCAACGACGGCCTAAGCGCGGCCGGAACTGCTTTTGCGGAATACGCAAAAGAGTTCAAGGAAAACTTGGCGGGTTTGCACCGAATGAGCCAGGTATGTAACTCTAGCCCCCAAGCATTAAACAAAATTGCATTCTTGTTTTGCTTTGATGCTTTTTGTAACCATTCTTTTCCTTGCTATGTTGCAGCAAACCGCCGAAACCATAAACATGGAAGTTTTCAACAAACTCACCATCAAGAATAAGGAGGTTAGAAATCTCCTTTCTATTCTTGAGGAGAGAGAGGCGGAACTGGCATCGTCTCAGCTCGCTTTGTCGGAAACATCAGGTAAATATTTTTCCTCTGAGGTTTGCGATTCAATTTTTTGTCTAAGTACTTATTCCGGAAATTTGCTAAACCCGGAATTTTCTTTGCTTTCCAGCTGCTTTGGCTAAGGCCAAGCAAATAGCTGAAGATGCCGGCAATGCCGAGAATCTCCGAAAGGAGAATTTGGAGCTTCACAAGCATCTTGTGAAAGCTCAAAAGGATCTGGAGGCCAGCAACTTGGCCCTGGGAGTTGCCAACTCCAAGGCTTCTGAACAGGCGGAGAAGGATAAATCCACCATTCAGGATTTAGAAAATGCTCTGAACCTTCGCCTGGAGGAAATCTCCGAGATCGACAAGCTTATCGGTAATTTTCCTTTACCTTTTTTATGTTTCCATATCTTGTTTTTCTTCTCTGTTTTTTGCCTAACACCTTTGATTGTTTTGTCGGAAAAAACAGGAGATATCCCAGATGGTACCCGGCTTGAAGGGATCCAAGCCTTTGGGAAGATGTGGACTTCGATCCGTGCTGCTGGAATGCAGCTGGTGAACAAGTTTCTTCCCGCAAGGACTGGGGAGTTCTCGGAGGTTGAAAAACTTCCGGGAGCCATCATGGAGGTGGCGGAATCCAGGGATTCTATCATGCGTTCCGCTGCACGGGGTGGTGCGCGTATGGCACTCGGCCTTATGCGCATGCACTACCCCGGTGCTAAATCCTGGCGCGTGGCGTCCGGTGTCCCTCAAGGATACACGGACACTCAGCGAAATACCATCTTTGATGAAATCAAAGGCCACGCCACCCAGATTGCCTCCATGGTAAATATTTCTGTCAACTATCCAGAAGAGGAGATCCCTCCAATCCCCGAAGACGACAGCAGCGAGGAGGAATCAGATGCTTGAAGGGCTACCTTTGACCTGGATAGCAAAAATAGACAATAGGAGCATTACTGTTCTTTCAATGTAATCTGCAATGTAATGCTTCTATTTGTATGAATGAAAAATTCCGCCTTTTGCAATTTTTAGTTATGAAATTTTTTGCAAGGTTTTTCGGATGTTACTATTCCTTTATCTTCTAAGTTCTCTGGCATATATGTTTTAACTGTCCTTAGTGTTTGAAATGGCTCAAATAGCAATATGAATCGTCATGCCGAGTAACTGGGAGTAACCAATCAGTTTAAACTCGGAAACATGGACCATGCTAAAGGCATTTTTACTAACTAGTTCCAGTAACCCAACACATACGCAATCAGATAATGCTTAGAGAAACAAGGAATTTTTTGACCGAAACTTGGGCACGCAGGCAATTCAAGTTTCCTTTAGCCGTTAGCAGGCTGAAAAAACATTCAGTTTCTTAACGCCGAGTACGCAGGCACAATTCGGGTTAACATTGAGTATTTTGTAAGATCATTGGGAAATAGAGAAGGTGGAAACATGCTTTTACTATAATGAACTTATAAAAAACATGGATACCAGAAATCCAACAACTTTATTTCATGATCTCAAAAGATGTTTACATAGATATTGAACTAAGTATAGAAGAGACATAACTGCTATGTATTCCAAAGCTTTGCTATCCACTTGACTTTGTCGGATTTCTTCAACAACTTGTATAGTGTTAGGTTTTTAGCCCCCAGCCGACTAATAAATCTGCTAACGGCAGCTCCGGAACCCGTCAATCTTTGACGCAGGTAGGTTTTGTGATGTTCAAGATTGCCTTGATCTTTTCCGGGTTAACTTCTATTCCTCTGTGAGAAACGATGAAACCCAGAAGTTTTCCTGAGGGAACCCCGAATACACACTTAGATGGATTCAACTTCATCTTGTAGGTGCGTAAGTTTTCGAAAGTTTCTCGCAAATCCTCAAGGAGTGTATCTTTTTCCTTGGTTACGACAGCAATATCGTCCACATAAACATGGACATTTTTTCCAATCTGACTATGAAAACAACGTTGCATGCAACGCTGGTAGGTTGCACCTGCGTTCTTCAGGCCAAACGGCATGGTTACGTAATAATACGTCCCGTATGGGGTTATGAAAGAAGTCTTAATTTGATCTTCCTTTTTCATGCGTATTTGGTGGTACCCGGAGTATGCATCCAAAAAGCACAAAAGCTCAGAGCCTGCTGTGGCGTCTATTATTTGATCGCTTCGCGGTAATGCGAACCTATCTTTCGGACACAATTTGTTCAAGCCTGTGTAATCTATACACATTCTAAGAGCAGTAGTGTCTTTCTTCGGTACTAATACCGGATTTGCGGACCAGTCAGTATGGATCACTTCCATGATGAAATCCGCTGCTAAAAGCCGGATAATTTCCTTGCCAATAGCCTTCCGTCTTCTTCCGTCAAATCGACGGAGACCTTGTTTGACGGGTTTTGATCCAGGAATAACCTTAAGTTGGTGCTCAGCAAGTTCCCTGGGTACACCTGGCATGTCCGCTGGACACCAGGCAAAAATATCCCAGTTCTCACGGAGGAACTCGATGAGCTCGCCTTCCTATTTGTCAGTCATCCCCGTCCCTACGACGACAAATTTTGTCGGATCTTTGGGATCTAGGATTACCTGTCTTGTATTCTCGGATGCCTTGAAGCTGTCTGTTGGCTTCCGAGTTTCTTTTCCTGCCGGCATTTCTGACGGCGATACCTCCTTGGCTAATTCCTTCAGTTCTTCCTTTGCTATAACTCTCTGAGCACAAAGGGCGTTTTCTTTTTCCAACTCATTTGCCAGCTTAAAATCACCAGCTATAGTGATTACTCCTCCCTTGGGTCCTGGCATCTTCAGCTTGTTATAAATATAACAGGATCTTGCCATGAATTTGGCGAAAGCTGGACGTCCGAGTATTGCGTGATACACGCTTTCGAACGGCACGACTTCGAAGGATACTTTTTCCTGCCGGAAGTGATCTTTATCTCCGAAGGTGACATCTAGGGAAATTTCTCCTAGGGATCGTGCTTGCCTGCCAGGGACGATACCATGGAAGCGTGTGTTGCTGTAGTTGAGCTGAGACTCGGAAATCTTCAGGTGCTTCAGTGTATCCAGATACATTATATTAATGTTGGATCCTCCATCCATCAACACTCTTCTTAGCCTAGTATTTTGGACAATAGGGCTTACAACAAGAGCTTGTGTGCCGGGTTCAGGGATATTTCCGGGATGATCAGACTGATCCCAGACTATCGGTGTGTTGGAGTACTTCAAGAATTTCGGGGTTGCCGGAACAACCGCGTTTATTTCTCGAAGTGTTCTTTTTGCCACCTTTGCTGATGGGGTTGCTAAGAAAGTTAGCATTGCTTCTCCATCAACTCTCGGAAACTTGGGTTCGCCTTTACGCTGTTGTTCCTGGATTTTTTCGTCAGTGTCCGATTCACTGTCTTCTTTGTCATCTTCTGGCTTTTGTTTGGCGGGTTTCCTTTTGGAACCCTTCCCTTTATTTCCGGATCCTGCAGTGCCTTTCATGTGCTTATTCAGCCGGCATTGCGCGTTTGTATGGGTGGGTTTCCCAAATTGCGAGTGGTGAACGCAAGGTTCCGACTTAATCCTTTCCCACTCCTCTGGAGTGTAATTGATTGGATCTGGGTTGCGTCCTTTCCACTTATTTCCCTTTTCTCCTCCAAAGGCTATGTTCACCTCTTTGGGCTTCGTCGTTGTTTCTTGTCGCACCCTGGCTTCTAGGGGATACTCACCGTACGAACTGGATAGCAGATGCTTGGATTATGGGGCATAACTGCTCCCACGTCCCAGCTTCCTGGTAGGCCTGCGCTTATGCGCGACAACACAAGCCCTGCTATTCCATCGTCGATGTAAACTATCCACTAGAGATCAAAGGCACTTCCGTCAACGTACTTCAAACCATACACACATGGTACGTCAACGGCGTTTAACAAGTGATATCACAACAGATCTCTACGACACAAAAGATTGAAATAAGTTGCAGATGGCTCTCATTAGAGCAGAGATAGCAAATACAGTCATTCAGAGGGCACATGCCCCAACAATACATCATTACAATACAGCGGAAGCATTCAACATGTCTGAGTACAGACAAGAACCAAATAGGCCTAAGAGGCCGGAAGCAAACAGACGGAGCCCATCCACGAAGGTCTCGGATCCTGCCCGGGTCCGCTATCTACTCGTCAGCAGTCTCGTCGTACTCCACATAGTAGCCACCATGTAGATCCTCGGAAACGTCGTCTGCGTAAACCACAGCCCCAAAGGGGTCAGTACACCAACGTACTGGCAAGCAAGACTCACAGTTCACCAAAGTGTAACCCGTCAACACCAAGCACAGATGCTTTGGGTTCAACGGAAGGAAAGGGATATAAAAGATGCTGCAACTGGCTGCGCTAACCAACTACAGAGATTCTACCACTTCCGGCTAACAGAAAGGAGATAAGATCGAGGATTGTAACCAACTGAAAGATAACTTCAAACAAACCCATCCTGGATCTCGCCCCTTATCCAAAGAAGCAATCCGAGGATAACTCACACAGTTGTATTAAAGGTGAATCAAGTTATTGCGTCATCAACCTATTACTAGTCAAGTTATTAATCATTGGGTGTAACATGTTTGATCATTATGTTTAAGTTGTCCTGAGTACTTGTTAGCCAGTACTTTCACCAAGTAATCCATAACCGCGGAAAACACGGCTTCTCGAGAAGATTATCCCTGCAGGGTTGCACCAATTTGGCCGTACACTCATGAATATCCCGCCAGATGGGATGCCTCCCACCAAGCGGGGCACTCAACACAACCAACCATTCTTCGCATCAAGCCCAAAGAACCTTGGGCGCACGGCTAATCGAGCCCAGAAGAAAATGGACCCTCATAGCACTCTAAGAACGTGTCCCCCTATATGCCGACTACAAAAGTTCCACCCTGGCCTGGGCTCGCAAAAACATGCATGCGGCAAATGGAAAACACGAACTAAATGAGGCGATTTGGACGAGATGCGAATCAGGTCAAGTTGAGGGGGGCGCCCATACTCGCTTCCCAAATGCGGGTAGTGCGCTCATCATGGATCAGTAGACAAGACCCTTTTCCTATTAGGGTCGACACTAGCAGGCTTCAAAACCTCTCATGGGCCTCCTGCCGGTGCCTTATCATCAAATTTATTATTAATAGTAACATTAGCATGATTGATTGATTAAACATCGAGCCCCCAGAACATAATGAAGTAATAACAGGAAGTAACGGGTAACAGACTCGAGCAAAAGCAACCTAAGCATGCTAGATAAGACTAAGGCAACAAGCAAGGGGTTTTAGGTATGGAGGTGAGGCAATATCAAGGTTAAGGGATTCATGTGATGGGTTCGTAACAGAAACAACTACTACTAAGGCTTAGCAGAAAAGAACAACGGAAAGTATCGGTAACCAATGTTGAAAGGAACACAGTGGTTCATGTGAGTGATAACTTGCCTGCAAAACCCAGTAGCCTGGTACTGAGCTAAATCCTTAGAAGGGGTGTCGTAAGTATCGTCGGTCTCAACGTCGTCGTATATCCGGGAAGAAGCAAACAAACATTGCAGAAAGATAAACAATCAATATAATGGCATAGGTGCACAAACATGGGATGATGCATGTCATGTTAATAGATGCATCAAAATAAACTACTTGACAAGATAACACAATTTAATTGGACCCATATGCAATGTGAATTGCATATGGATGCAAAGGGTTTAGGTTGAAGCAATGAGCTACATTTGATTAACAAGTGTAAGTAGTTAAACATGATGCATGCATGATGATGATAACAAGATAACAACAAGGTAACAATGATGGATGCAAGTGAAAAAGGATTGGAACAAGTTTTGGAAATCATTGATTAAGTTTGGAAAGTTTGGTTACTTAAAGATGTCACACAAGAAATTGTTGTTTTCAATAAGTTAAGGTGTGCAAAAGAAATATCAAAGTTTATATTTGAAAAGGTTATCAAATTTTAGTTGGATTACATGTTTCACATGTTGAAATTGGACTTTGGATTAATTAATTATGAATTAAACAAGATTAACAAGTTTTAATTGAATTTAAAACAAGCTTAAATATTAATTGAATTTTATTTGTTCAAACTATAAATTCAAATCCACATTTGAAAAGTTCACACTTTAGTGGTTTGAAAACATAATTTGCATGTTCAAAAATATTTTATATTAATCAAGTTATGATTTTTACCAAATTTAATTGAATTAAACAAGGTTTAAATTGTTTAGGCAATTTAAATTGTTCCAAACCAGAAAACAAAATTTATATTTGAATAGAACATTCAAAAAGGTGTGAAAAACATATTTTATTTGAATTATTTGAAAACAGTATGAATTAGTTATGAATTATTTCAATTTGCATTTGGATTATCCAAATTTGAAATTTAAAAGCATTTTGAAAATTCAAAACAGAACACAAATAGTCTAGTTGGAAAGATTATGAAATTTTGAGCAATAAACATGTTCAGGTTTTATTTATAGGACTTACAGATTAGAAGATATGGAATTTTGAAGTTATTTGTTTATTCTGCCCATTTTAAAAAGAATTAGAAATTAACAGATTTGCTTTAGACTTTTGTTACCGCACGGGATCTATACCCCAGCCACTGCCCCGTGGGCCAGGGGGACAGCGTGGCGCTGTGGTGCTGGTGTGGCAGGGAAGGTGAATGACATGTGGGGCCAGTGGGGTATGGGAGAGGAAAAAGAAGGAAATGGTGCGGCCGCTGGGGTTCGAACCCGCGACCCACCTTTCGCTTGCGCGGCTCGCTACCAGTGCGCTAGCATCGATTCGTGATAAGCTACGAGTGCGAGCGAAGATAACCTGACGAACGAGCGTTAACTGAATTTTTGACAGACCGCAAGGTGCAGGCTTTCTGCTGCGGTTCAGGGAAGGTTTGCGGTGGCTGCTGTCGATCCGTGATCGGTGGGGCGACCTCGCGGATGGTTGTGCGGGCGTGTGGACGGTGTGCAGGTGCGGCGTGGAAGCGAACGGATCGGGGGGAGAGGGAAGGAGCAGGACGTTCACCTGCTGCTCGAGGTAGTGGTTCAGGTGTCGAGGCAGCAACGGAGGGGGTTCTCCGGCGATGGCACGGCCACCGCGGTGCCTCCCGGCAGCGGGCGAGGGGACGGCGAGCACCAGTGGACAACCGCGCTTCCATTCCCGCCACCCATCACTCCTCGAGGTGAACAGGTGGTGGTGCTCTGACGGTGGTTCAGAAACGGAGGGTTCAGAGAACGAAGAACAGCAGGGAGGTGAGGGATAGAGGATGCGATCGGCGGCGATGGAGGGAAAGCTAGGGCCTAGGGTTCACGAGGTGGTCTCGGGAGGGGTAGATATAGGCCCTGGGAGCTTGTACGGCGAGCATCCAAGGGGGCAGAGGTTGATCCTCTGGCTCTGAACATGTTCGTACAGGGAGAGGGGTAGGTGACAGCGACAGGGGTGAGGGAAAAAGGTACTGGGCCAAGAAAAGGGGTAGCTGGGCTGGGCTGAGAGGTAGATAGGTGAGCTGCTGCCCCCTTCTCCTTTATTTTTTTTTTGTTTCTTTTATTTTATTTTATTTTTGTAGTTTTGCTTTTAGGAAGAAAATGTTAAGGTTTTTATTTAAGAAAAATTCCAGAAAATTAGGTTAGGATAGTTAGGCAATTAGAAAACATATTCCAACCTTGGATTTCAAAAAATTAAGTTTTAAAATGAAAGTTTGTATTTGAAACCAATTTAGGGGAAATTCAAGATTAATGAATCATTAAGGAAAACATGTATTTGAATAGGGTTTTCTTTAGGGTTTAAAAGGGATTTAATGAATTCAAATTAGTGGTGCATTTCATGGATTCAAAAGGTTAATGAATTGAGAATTGGTTTGAGTTTAAAAATGATATTTGTATGTGAATCCAAATAGCAACAATTTTCATTATTAAAAACACAATATTGAAACAACAATTTAAATAGGGTTACCCCTATGATTTAATGTGTTTGAGGATTTCAATTGTGAGGTGAATTTCATGGTTTCAATTAGATACTGATTTGAAATACATTTGATTTGAAATTGGATTGAAATAGAATTAATTGATTGAAATAAAAGCACCATTTTATTAGTTGATCAACATGGAATAAAATGGAACAATTTGGTTGTTTTCACTTGTTATTTTTATTCCAAAAGTTGTAACAGAGCAAGTATGAAAATAACCATTTGAATTTGTTTGAGTTTGAATTATGGAAGCAAGATAAAACAGATGCAAAACAAATATTAACAATGCAAACAATAATAAAACAATGCAATGAAATGATGACATGATGCATTGCTTGAAATAAAACAAGGAATCAAACATTCTAGGGGTATTTTCATACTTGGGATGTTACAAAACGCCCCCCCTTGAAGGAATCGCGCCCCGAGATTCCTACTGAGAAAAGAAAAGGTCCGGAAACTTCTTGGGAAGATCCACTTGAGCTGTGACACGTGAAACACATCGTGCACCTTGGATAGACGTCAGGGAATTCGCAAACCACCGGAACATTTTCAAGTAAAGGGAGAGGTTTTGCACCAAGGGTGTATAGCTGAATGGAACTTGATTCATTTGGAGAATAGATTATGTGGCTAGAATGGTGGAACAGAATTATTGACATCAATGCAACACCAAGAATAACATCACTGTCAGAATCATCAACATGGGAGTAACGAGGAATATGTGGCCTCCCATTAGAATTGGATTGTTCTTACTTATGTTGGAAGTCAACATTTGAGATTCCGGAGAGTGAACAGAGTTTTGATTGCTTAGTGGAACCAGAATTAGGTTGTATGTTGTGAAAAAGGTTGTTGACACAAAGGAAAATGATGCTCCGGTATGAAATAACACTTTAACTGGATAAGAGTTTACGAGGAAGTTTTGATTAGACGCCGGTAGAAGATTTGAAGTGGAAAAGAACAACAAGATTTCAACGGACGAAAGGTTCTTTAAAAGAACAGGATATTGAAGCAACACCGGGAAAACGAGAACAAAACACTCCTGAGGTACTACGGAAAAACCCATCCAGGCTTCTAAAGGATCAATATCTACTGCTTAAGGAATAGAGGATCTGCTTCCGGGGCTTACACGCCTCCGTTCTCAATCATGAGTAGGCAACATGATAAATCACGTCACAACCACCTCCATTCCTATGGTCTAGTAGATATGACCATTCTAGAGAAACCAGAATACGTGAAATCCTAATTTGAAAGTTTAGATGAGAAGGGAAAAATCAACGTTGCACTTCCTTACCAGAAAAGGGAGGGAGGGTGGGGAAAAGAAGAAAAAGAACAGAATTCCTACTCTCGCGTTTCATTTTGTTCCTATATAGCTACAAAATAATTTCTAGACTCAACTGCGACCAGTAAAAAGGGATCCTACAGGCAGACAGGCTCTGATACCATTTGTCGCACCCTGACTTCTAGGGGATACTCACCGTACGAACTGGATAGCAGATGCTTGGATTATGGGGCATAACTGCTCCCACGTCCCAGCTTCCTGGTAGGCCTGCGCTTATGCGCGACAACACAAGCCCTGCTATTCCATCGTCGATGTAAACTATCCACTAGAGATCAAAGGCACTTCCGTCGACGTACTTCAAACCATACACACATGGTACGTCAACGGCGTTTAACAAGTGATATCACAACAGATCTCTACGACACAAAAGATTGAAATAAGTTGCATATGGCTCTCATTAGAGCAGAGATAGCAAATACAGTCATTCAGAGGGCACATGCCCCAACAATACATCATTACAATACAGCGGAAGCATTCAACATGTCTGAGTACAGACAAGAACCAAATAGGCCTAAGAGGCCGGAAGCAAACAGACGGAGCCCATCCACGAAGGTCTCGGATCCTGCCCGGGTCCGCTATCTACTCGTCAGCAGTCTCGTCGTACTCCACATAGTAGCCACCATGTAGATCCTCGGAAACGTCGTCTGCGTAAACCACAGCCCCAAAGGGGTCAGTACACCAACGTACTGGCAAGCAAGACTCACAGTTCACCAAAGTGTAACCCGTCAACACCAAGCACAGATGCTTTGGGTTCAACGGAAGGAAAGGGATATAAAAGATGCTGCAACTGGCTGCGCTAACCAACTACAGAGATTCTACCACTTCCGGCTAACAGAAAGGAGATAAGATCGAGGATTGTAACCAACTGAAAGATAACTTCAAACAAACCCATCCTGGATCTCGCCCCTTATCCAAAGAAGCAATCCGAGGATAACTCACACAGTTGTATTAAAGGTGAATCAAGTTATTGCGTCATCAACCTATTACTAGTCAAGTTATTAATCATTGGGTGTAACATGTTTGATCATTATGTTTAAGTTGTCCTGAGTACTTGTTAGCCAGTACTTTCACCAAGTAATCCATAACCGCGGAAAACACGGCTTCTCGAGAAGATTATCCCTGCAGGGTTGCACCAATTTGGCCGTACACTCATGAATATCCCGCCAGATGGGAAGGCCTCCCACCAAGCGGGGCACTCAACACAACCAACCATTCTCGCATCAAGCCCAAAGAACCTTGGGCGCACGGCTAATCGAGCCCAGAAGAAAATGGACCCTCATAGCACTCTAAGAACGTGTCCCCCTATATGCCGACTACAAAAGTTCCACCCTGGCCTGGGCTCGCAAAAACATGCATGCGGCAAATGGAAAACACGAACTAAATGAGGCGATTTGGACGAGATGCGAATCAGGTCAAGTTGAGGGGGGCGCCCATACTCGCTTCCCAAATGCGGGTAGTGCGCTCATCATGGATCAGTAGACAAGACCCTTTTCCTATTAGGGTCGACACTAGCAGGCTTCAAAACCTCTCATGGGCCTCCTGCCGGTGCCTTATCATCAAATTTATTATTAATAGTAACATTAGCATGATTGATTGATTAAACATCGAGCCCCCAGAACATAATGAAGTAATAACAGGAAGTAACGGGTAACAGACTCGAGCAAAAGCAACCTAAGCATGCTAGATAAGACTAAGGCAACAAGCAAGGGGTTTTAGGTATGGAGGTGAGGCAATATCAAGGTTAAGGGATTCATGTGATGGGTTCGTAACAGAAACAACTACTACTAAGGCTTAGCAGAAAAGAACAACGGAAAGTATCGGTAACCAATGTTGAAAGGAACACAGTGGTTCATGTGAGTGATAACTTGCCTGCAAAACCCAGTAGCCTGGTACTGAGCTAAATCCTTAGAAGGGGTGTCGTAAGTATCGTCGGTCTCAACGTCGTCGTATATCCGGGAAGAAGCAAACAAACATTGCAGAAAGATAAACAATCAATATAATGGCATAGGTGCACAAACATGGGATGATGCATGTCATGTTAATAGATGCATCAAAATAAACTACTTGACAAGATAACACAATTTAATTGGACCCATATGCAATGTGAATTGCATATGGATGCAAAGGGTTTAGGTTGAAGCAATGAGCTACATTTGATTAACAAGTGTAAGTAGTTAAACATGATGCATGCATGATGATGATAACAAGATAACAACAAGGTAACAATGATGGATGCAAGTGAAAAAGGATTGGAACAAGTTTTGGAAATCATTGATTAAGTTTGGAAAGTTTGGTTACTTAAAGATGTCACACAAGAAATTGTTGTTTTCAATAAGTTAAGGTGTGCAAAAGAAATATCAAAGTTTATATTTGAAAAGGTTATCAAATTTTAGTTGGATTACATGTTTCACATGTTGAAATTGGACTTTGGATTAATTAATTATGAATTAAACAAGATTAACAAGTTTTAATTGAATTTAAAACAAGCTTAAATATTAATTGAATTTTATTTGTTCAAACTATAAATTCAAATCCACATTTGAAAAGTTCACACTTTAGTGGTTTGAAAACATAATTTGCATGTTCAAAAATATTTTATATTAATCAAGTTATGATTTTTACCAAATTTAATTGAATTAAACAAGGTTTAAATTGTTTAGGCAATTTAAATTGTTCCAAACCAGAAAACAAAATTTATATTTGAATAGAACATTCAAAAAGGTGTGAAAAACATATTTTATTTGAATTATTTGAAAACAGTATGAATTAGTTATGAATTATTTCAATTTGCATTTGGATTATCCAAATTTGAAATTTAAAAGCATTTTGAAAATTCAAAACAGAACACAAATAGTCTAGTTGGAAAGATTATGAAATTTTGAGCAATAAACATGTTCAGGTTTTATTTATAGGACTTACAGATTAGAAGATATGGAATTTTGAAGTTATTTGTTTATTCTGCCCATTTTAAAAAGAATTAGAAATTAACAGATTTGCTTTAGACTTTTGTTACCGCACGGGATCTATACCCCAGCCACTGCCCCGTGGGCCAGGGGGACAGCGTGGCGCTGTGGTGCTGGTGTGGCAGGGAAGGTGAATGACATGTGGGGCCAGTGGGGTATGGGAGAGGAAAAAGAAGGAAAAGGTGCGGCCGCTGGGGTTCGAACCCGCGACCCACCTTTCGCTTGCGCGGCTCGCTACCAGTGCGCTAGCATCGATTCGTGATAAGCTACGAGTGCGAGCGAAGATAACCTGACGAACGAGCGTTAACTAAATTTTTGACAGACCGCAAGGTGCAGGCTTTCTGCTGCGGTTCAGGGAAGGTTTGCGGTGGCTGCTGTCGATCCGTGATCGGTGGGGCGACCTCGCGGATGGTTGTGCGGGCGTGTGGACGGTGTGCAGGTGCGGCGTGGAAGCGAACGGATCGGGGGGAGAGGGAAGGAGCAGGACGTTCACCTGCTGCTCGAGGTAGTGGTTCAGGTGTCGAGGCAGCAACGGAGGGGGTTCTCCGGCGATGGCACGGCCACCGCGGTGCCTCCCGGCAGCGGGCGAGGGGACGGCGAGCACCAGTGGACAACCGCGCTTCCATTCCCGCCACCCATCACTCCTCGAGGTGAACAGGTGGTGGTGCTCTGACGGTGGTTCAGAAACGGAGGGTTCAGAGAACGAAGAACAGCAGGGAGGTGAGGGATAGAGGATGCGATCGGCGGCGATGGAGGGAAAGCTAGGGCCTAGGGTTCACGAGGTGGTCTCGGGAGGGGTAGATATAGGCCCTGGGAGCTTGTACGGCGAGCATCCAAGGGGGCAGAGGTTGATCCTCTGGCTCTGAACATGTTCGTACAGGGAGAGGGGTAGGTGACAGCGACAGGGGTGAGGGAAAAAGGTACTGGGCCAAGAAAAGGGGTAGCTGGGCTGGGCTGAGAGGTAGATAGGTGAGCTGCTGCCCCCTTCTCCTTTATTTTTTTTTTGTTTCTTTTATTTTATTTTATTTTTGTAGTTTTGCTTTTAGGAAGAAAATGTTAAGGTTTTTATTTAAGAAAAATTCCAGAAAATTAGGTTAGGATAGTTAGGCAATTAGAAAACATATTCCAACCTTGGATTTCAAAAAATTAAGTTTTAAAATGAAAGTTTGTATTTGAAACCAATTTAGGGGAAATTCAAGATTAATGAATCATTAAGGAAAACATGTATTTGAATAGGGTTTTCTTTAGGGTTTAAAAGGGATTTAATGAATTCAAATTAGTGGTGCATTTCATGGATTCAAAAGGTTAATGAATTGAGAATTGGTTTGAGTTTAAAAATGATATTTGTATGTGAATCCAAATAGCAACAATTTTCATTATTAAAAACACAATATTGAAACAACAATTTAAATAGGGTTACCCCTATGATTTAATGTGTTTGAGGATTTCAATTGTGAGGTGAATTTCATGGTTTCAATTAGATACTGATTTGAAATACATTTGATTTGAAATTGGATTGAAATAGAATTAATTGATTGAAATAAAAGCACCATTTTATTAGTTGATCAACATGGAATAAAATGGAACAATTTGGTTGTTTTCACTTGTTATTTTTATTCCAAAAGTTGTAACAGAGCAAGTATGAAAATAACCATTTGAATTTGTTTGAGTTTGAATTATGGAAGCAAGATAAAACAGATGCAAAACAAATATTAACAATGCAAACAATAATAAAACAATGCAATGAAATGATGACATGATGCATTGCTTGAAATAAAACAAGGAATCAAACATTCTAGGGGTATTTTCATACTTGGGATGTTACATTTCTGGGGTGGCTTTTTTGTCAGAACGAGGGGTTTTCTTGGCGAGTATCAATGATTCAATATTGCCTCCTCTTGCTCTGATGTCGTCCTCGGCTGCGGCATGCTCATTGGCGGTTGTAAGCATGGATCCGAGATCCTTGTGCTTTTTGGAACCAACCATGAACGGTACAAGTCCGGGTTTTAGGCCATTGACGAAAGCATGCATTGCTTGTACGTCTGTTACTCCAGAGCAACTATTCTTCATTGCTGTCCATCTGGAGATGAAATCCACGTATGGTTCATCCTCAAATTGCGTGCAACGGTTTAGCTGGTTGATGCTATTCGGGCGTTTGTATGTTCCCCGGAAATGCTGAGTAAATACTCTAGCCATATCGTCCCAGCTGTCGACTGTTCGTGACGGTAATCCATTGATCCAATCTCTGGCTCCGTCCATCAGCATTAGGGGAAGAAACTTGACAGCTTCCAGGTCTGTCCCATTGTTGATCTGGACGGCTGTATAGTAATCCGAGAGCCAGGTATCCGGGTTTGTGCCGCCGGTGTATTTCTGGTACGTTGGACCGACTTTGGCAAAGCCGGAATGCAACGTTATTCTTCGGATCCTGTCAGTAAAACACTTAGGACCAAAGTATAGATCATCCTTTTCTGCTCTGTCAATGTGTGCAGAATATCTTCCGGCTGAATGGACAGAAGGGGATCTGCTCCTTTCTCTTCCATTGTTGCGCGAACGCGCTTTTCCGGGATTGTTTCTATCCCTTCCGTGATCACGCCCTTTTGGATTAGGTGGAGTTCTACTCCTGTGCCTTTCTTTGTCCTTGGGCGGTGTCCGGGATCTCTCATGCCTGTGAGGTGTATCGTGTCTTCCAGCTTTCTCATCTGGGTTTCTCGGAGGTGGCATTATTTTGCCGTCTTTCCGGTGTTTGTCTTCCCGATCATGGGGTTTATACCCCTCTTTCGGGAGATGGGATCCGGTCCTAGACGCTGCATCCCGGTTGTCGGGGTTTTTCTTGTCTTTTCTCGGATCCTCTTTTTTATCTTTTGAATTGTCTGAGTCCCCGGGTTCTTCCGGTCCAGGTGCTCCAGCAGCGCAAGTAGCTATCTTGCATAGGGCGGAATTATCATGCAGCCTCCCTGGTCGCTCTTGAGCGCGCTGTTGTTGTTGCAATGCTTTTCCTAGGAAAGCATACACCCCTTGGAGTTTTTCCCCGTTGGAATACAGATCGTTGTTAAGAATCGCGAACGCTGCTTCCGCGTTTTCTGCTGCGGTCTTGTATATTGGTTCGCCCTTGGCATCTTTGCCGTTTACCTGCTTTTGCCAAGACGGGTTATGGAACCTTTCTTTTGGCGGCAGTTCTTCCGGTCTTGCGATTCCGGGTAACCTAGTAGGTTTTAACGCGGATCTATTCTTTCTCTCGTACTCCTCTATTTCTTCCTTCATGACCTTGATGTCATTATGGGTTTGTTGGAGATGTTGCCGAGATCTGAGTAGATGTTGCTGTTGCCGTTGGAAAGCTTGTCTCCTGGCTTCCAGCATCTCAGGGGGTCCCACTGGTGTTTGCAATAGCTCTTGCTCTTCCTGTTCAGTCATTGGCGGAGCAGTGATTTCCTTAGATTTCTTCTCCGCAGGCTTTGTTCCGCTAACATCTCCAACTTCCAGGTTTTCATCAGCGAGATCAGCTGATTTTTTCTTCCGGATTTTGTATTGGAGTTTTTTAGAAGCACGGTGCTTTTTCTTGGAAGAGGGAGGTTTTTTGACAGGCTCATCTTCTGTCATCTCCTTGACACTGGGGAATATCGGAGAAGTTTCTCCGTCTTCTCTCTCTTCCACTGGCGGAGGGGTTTTAGGGCTTTCCTGGCTGCCAGCGTCCGTGGTATCAGCCGGTTTCGCCATTAGAACTTCATGGAATCCCTCTTGAAAGGACTTAACCTTTCTTACGAAGGCGTCCTCATCTTCGTCTTCGGAGTCGAAGTTATCCGATCCGGTTTCCGACTCCAATCTTGCCTCAATGGCGGCAAGCACGGATTCTGCTTCCGAGTTTATCGTCTTGTTGACGGATGTCGGATCTTCCGCCTCTGTGACGGGTGTTTGGTCTTCCGTCTCTATGACGGGTGCGTTGTTATCTGCCTCTTGCACGGGATTTCCGTCATCCGTGTTTTCGGCGATTTCAGATTGCACCATGCCGATAAAGTGTGTATCACTTTTTTGTCGGCGATCTGAGAAGAATCCGGCATCATAGTCATCTTCGACTGGGTATAGGGCGGGTGGGATAAATTTGCTTCCACCGCAAAACCCCATTGCTTCTGCAGTTAGCCCGATAAAGATGTTAGCAGATCCTATCGGTAACACGCAGGCACTTACCAGGTGGTTTTGCGCCGGTATGTAGGATTCGTTGTTGAGGAAGCGCCCGACATCTTTGTCGAACTCCAAGCTTCCGACAGTGATTGATCTTCCGATTCCGCCAAGTATCCCAGATCGGAATCTTACGCCTGACGTCGTTTGCCCCACGGTGGGCGCCAACTGTCGAGACATCGTAGTAGTTTTCATAGACGGGGGTGCCATGAGACTACGGTAGAGACGTGGGGTAACGAGATCGCGTAGTAACACAGAACACAGGATTTTACCCAGGTTTGGTACGTCGCGACAGTACGACGTGCCTACTCCTGCACTTCTCACTAATTGGGACTAAAGCCCGTAAACAGGGTTACAATGTGAGGGTTTTAGATCTAAGCTACTCGACGAGGATGAGCTTCTCGGCGAGTTGGCGTAGAGCTTCTCTGTTTGTTCGTTGTTTTATTTACCTCCCGTCCGGCTTTATATAATAGCCGGATTAGGGCTTACAGAATAGGAAACCTAGAAAACTACGGTAACTTGTAACTTGGAAAGCAAGGAATCCGTCTTCTTCTCCAAGCCAGATCACATGGGCTGTGATCCGGGTCCTTCTAGAATCCGGCTTCTGCGCGTCGTATTACTGGGCCGCCTAATGGACCTAAGCCCACTACCACTTAGGCCACCCTGGTAATCCGGCACTTGGCCTACCATCTTCTATACCCCTATTTGGTATATATCCGACAGATGGTTATAAGTAATAATAGCAATCTAAAATAAATATGGCAGCAAGCAAACATCTAGCAGAACAGGCGGCAAACGGTGTTTCAATGCTTGGAAACAAGGCCTAGGGATCCTACTTTCACTAATGGACACTATCAACAATGATCACATAATTGAATAACTAAATATCTCCTCTTCACTATGCTACTCTTAACCCTCTCCGTTGGATAATGAACACTAATCATTGTGTAGGGCTCCAAAAGCATTCCTTAAATTAAGCATTCCCATATCTAGTTAACCCCACGCTGTCACTATGAGAGCCCTAGAAGGTACTAGACAAACACCACAATTCATATAGGAGACACACACAATGTGCACACTGTCACCTTAACACCGCGGGACAAGGTGAATCCAAAGTTCATATTAATAAAATACTTGAGTAGCACAAGATGAAGAGTAACATCTACTTATTCAACCAGATTACAAAGCTCACGATCACATATAGATCACACCATGGGAGAGAGATATGAACCACATAGCTACCGGTAGAGCCCTCAGCCTCAGGGGAGAACTACTCCCTCCTCATCATAGGAGACAGCAACGGCGATGGAGATGACGGTGGAGTCGATGGAGATGGCTCCGGGGGCACTTCCCCGTCCCGTCAGGGTGCCAGAACAGAGATTTGTCCCCCGAAACTTGTCGGCGGCTGCGACGGAGGTACGGATTTATTTTTTGGAAAAGGTCGATTATTTTAGGGTTTTTCCTCGGGGGAGTATATATAGGCGAAAGGGCGATGCCGGGGGGTGGCCAGGGGGCCCACACCACCAGGTGGCGCGGCCAAGGGGGGACCCGCGCCACCCTATGGTGTGGCCACCCTGTGGCCCCCCTCCGGGGCTCTTCGGGACTTCTGGATCCTTCCGGGGAAAATAGGAACTTCGGGATTCGTGGGATCCAATTCCGAGAATTTTCCAGAACAACTTTTCTGAAATAAAAAACAGCAGAAAACAGGGAACTGACTCTTGGCTCCCAGAAAACGTGTAAAAATTCTATAAAGAAGGGAGAAAACATGTAGCAATTGGCATAATATCAACATGGAACATCAAAAATTATAGATACGTTGGAGACATATCAAGCATCCCCAAGCTTAGTTCGTACTCGTCCTCGAGTAGGCAAACGATAAAACAAAATAATTTCTGAGGTGACATGCTACCACACAATCTTGATCATAATATGTAAAGTAGAGCATGTAAACTAGGATCAAATGAACTAAATATGTGATCTATATTTGATATCAACAAGTAATGCATAAATAAATAAGAATAAAGAAGAAAAAAATTAATGAATCGATACTAAAAGACTATCAACCATGCAAAGTTTATTAGAGATGATTTAAGCTTTCAAGAACAACAATATCATGCACGTCAAACGATCTTCACAACCCCTGTTAGGATCAAGTCAAGCTTTCCACACGATGCAATGCTTGAATCTTAAACTATTTGCGCACTAAAAACAAGCAAGTGTTCTGCATTGGTCCCTGGCACCGGGATGTTATTGCAAAGAGAACATTATGGGGGGTTTGGTGGTCAATGGAAGAAAGGCTCACAAAGCCGAAAGTGGTCATTAGACAAGAGAAAGTCTTACAACCGAAGCTATGCAAGGAGTAGAGATTGCCACACAACGGATGCACATAGAGCTATAAGTGTATGAAATCTCTCCAATGGAACTAGTGGGGGTGCATCCAACTTGCTTGCTCACGAAGACCTAGAGCTCATTTGAGGAGGCTCGTCATTGGAATATAAAAGCCAAGTTCTATAATGTAAAGTTCCCCACATAGTTATGAATGAATGATAATATGAAAACTTTCTCCAAACTGAATTATTGGTGCTAAACATGAAGCACAAGTGTGGTATATAAAGGATAGTGATGCGCCCCCTCTCTCTTTATTCTCTCTTTGGCCCTTTTTGGGCTTTTTTATTTTTTTATTTTATAAATCCTCACCGGTAGGGGCAACATCCTATATTACAATGAATCATCACACTTTTAGTACTCATAACTCATAATGGAATATCTCTGATGTATCCAACTGCATGCTCCTGCCAGTGTAGCAGTATGCATAAATAACCATGAAGCTCATCATCAAGTAAAATAATGGAGGTGGATATTGTGCAGCAATATATCTCGGAATGGCTATGGAAATGCCATGACAGGTAGGTATGGTGGCTGTTTTGAGGAAGAATATATGGGCTTATGTGTAGGAGAACAAATTCCTCCCACGGTATTTGGATGCACTGGCGAAGTATGCACCGTCTCTCAATGCGAGGAAGGGAAATGCACAGTACCGAAGAGGCTAGCAAATATGGATGGTGGAAGTACCAGGAACCACAACATAGACTCACGATTTAAAAGATTACAGCAAGCAAATCATCTTACAAGGCACAATGCAAATCACTCCAAGAGGCTCCGTGGCAGTGACAAGTCACTGTTAGCTACCCCGACCGTAGCGCGTAACAAAAGGCCGATCGGAAATGTATCACTCGTAGCAATCATGTACCATTGTTTATATCAGCTGGTAATTCAGGTGTGGCACAACTTCAAGTTTCTTAGACCAGCCATTAAAAGTTTTTACTTACTATTCCTTCATGTTTATCCATTAAGCAAATTCATATCTCAAAACAACAACAATGATTCAAGTGAAGCAGTTTAGTGATCTACAAGACCATGCAATCTTTTCCACTATACCAACTATCACAATAGCATTCCTATTTCCAAGCAAACACACATATGAGAACCACTTAAATACAAAAGCTAACAGCTCTGAACAAAGGATGCATGCAACACAAGAGCTGGAAGCACTAAAATATCTAAGCATGAATACTCAACAAATATAAGTGAAGCACAAGAGTATTCTAACGAAAGTGCGGAGCATGTCTCTCTCCCACACAAGTATGATAAGATCCAACCATAAACTACAGCAAAGAAAACTAAACAAACTGAAAGCAAAAATAAAATACGCTCCAAGTAAAGCACATAAGATGTGACCGAATAAAAATATAGTTTCACTAGAAGTGATATGATAATTTGTTGATGAAGAAGGGGATGCCTTGGGCATCCCCAAGCTTAGATGCTTTAGTATTCTTGGAATTTGTTGGGATGTACCATCGGGGCATCCCCAAGCTTAGGATTTTCACTCTTCTTGATCACATCATATCATCCTCTTCTCTTGACCCTTGAAAACTTCCTTCACACCAAACTTCTCACAATCTTCATTAGCAACGTTAGTGCAATAAAATAATAAATTCACATGGTTCAGTTTCAACACAAGCCTAACACTCATAAACACATTAGCTACTGTCACAACTTCTTTTAAAACTCTTTTTCTCAAAAGAACACCAAAAGCAAGAGATTAAGATGCAAATGCAATTATTGGCAGAAATCTGTCAAAATAGAACAACACGTAAAGATCGATTTTTTAGAAAATCTTCTGTTGCTCAAATCAAAAAGTGGTCAACTAAGAAAAGTTGCGTATATAACCCAGGATTACGCACAAAAAACTCAGGTCATTTTGAATTTTCTGTGATTTTATACGAATTTAACAGTGGACAGCAGAAATCGGTTTCCTGCGCAGAAACCCGAAATATAGTCTCAACTTTCCACTAAAGGATTTACTTGGCTCAAATAATACATGAAAATAAAGATAAAGAGGAGTCTCTACAGAAGTATACAACCCCTTGACTCAAAGAAAACAGAGAAAAACAATGCAAAAAAAAAACATGGGTTATCTCCCAAGAAGTGTTTTTCTTTAAAGCCTTTTAGCTAGGCATGATAATTTGAGAAGATGCTCACATAAGAATAAGAGTTGAAGCACAATAAGAGAGCATCAAGAAGCAAATGTAAAACAAATTTAAGTCTAACCCACTTCCCCGTCCCGGCAGGATGCCAAAATAGAGATTTGTCCCCCGAAACTTGTAGGCGGCGGCGGCGGAGCTACGGATGTATTTTGTGGAAAAGGTCGATTCTTTTAGGGTTTTCCCTCGGGGGAGTATATATAGGCGAAAGGGCGATGCCGGGGGATGGCCAGGGGGCCCACCACCAGGTGGCGCGGCCAAGGGGGGACCCACGCCACCCTATGGTGTGGCCACCCTGTGGCCCCCCTCCGGGGCTCTTCGGGACTTCTGGATGCTTCTGGGAAAATAGGAACTTCGGGATTCGTGGGGTCCAATTCCGAGAATATTTCCAGAAAAACTTTTCTGAAATAAAAAACAGCACAAAACAGGGAACTGACACTTGGCATCTTGTTAATAGGTTAGTCCCAGAAAACGTGTAAAAATGCTATAAAGAAGGGAGAAAACATGTAGCAATTGGCATAATATCAACATGGAACATCAGAAATTATAGATACATTGGAGATGTATCAACGTCCTAGCCCATAGATTCTAGGCTGCTACCTGGGAACCCCAAACTACTCGTCGATGTCCACGTTGAATCACCACCGATGTGATATCTTCACCTAAACCAAAATTAAGCAAACCTGAGTACTGGAGGTACTCAACAAGACTTAGTTAACCTATTATATATCCGCTATCTTCAGAAAGGGTTTATGAAGGCTATTTTGCGTAAAGCAAGATTTATTTATCCAAATCGAGGAAGAATAACACGTCTCAGGGAGTGTTTTCAAAACAGATGCGAAAACTACTCAACTACTGTAATCATCATCTTTCATTCCACCGAAACATTTCCCAGCATCTCATGCTACAAGGATCACCCCTCTCCGCATCTCCGAGGAGGCACCCTTCAATCATTGTCAACATCTTTTACGTCGCGTTTAAGTTATATATGGCCACATGACTTTCACCAAGACGTCCTTAATCGTGGACACGGCTTTTCGAAAAGATTGCCCTGTAGGGATGTACACTTTACCCACACGTACCCTCCAACTCTTAATGCCTCATGAACGCTCTTCTTGGGAGCGTGGCAGAGGGTGGTTATCCACGACCTTTACCTTGTCAAACCCTATCCATGAGTCAACCCAAACAGGGCCACACCGTCAACAGGGAGTTGGCCACCTCCTCACGGCACTTGTTCTATGAGTCGGGATCAAGATCCGTGTATGTCCATCACTTGTCCCGGTCACGCCCTAAACACCTCCAAAAGGTTTTTGACTTACACGCAGATGGAACTACCAAACTACGTGACTCACGGATAGAGCCAAACAAGTTAGTTGGTTGAGCGCGGTCTGTTAGGCCCCGCGTGTGGTTGCACGCTCAGTCTTGGTTTCTGCAGCGAGACCTTAATCCCAGGGTTGGCAAGTATAGGACAAACAACCACTTCCCAAGTGGCCTCCTATCCAAGCCTTAGTCAAATTAACCACACAATGGTCATCTTACCACGTCATCATATCATATTAGGTTATCGCAGCTCTGATTCATCAACCGGATGGAGCAGAGGTAAACAAAGATGTAAAGCTAAGCGAAGCAGATATGAGGCTCTAGCGATACGCACAAGCGAATCTATGGTGGCTAGGAGCGGTCGATCAGGATATTGAGGCAATGCAGTATATAGGTGAACTATATCTACTAGCATCAAATACTTTGGAATCGAATGCGAAGTACGAGATTCAAATGTTGTTCGAAAACATATATGAGCAGATAAGAGGTTATGCTTGCCTTGGTTTAAGAAAACCAGATAAAGTATTCTGGAATAAGTGCTTGACTAGTCGGTTAAGATCAAGTATTCGCCATTGGAGTTGATGGCCTTCACTTCGGAGTCGCGTTCTACCGAGGGGGAACAACACCGAAAAGAAGAACAACAATCAAACATGGCATCGATGCAATGCACAATATGTATGCATGAGCAAGTTAATTCACTGAAATAAAGCCCTAAACATGTTCAATGGGTTGCTAGGGTTCTTATGTCGATTATGTAATTTTACTAAGATTAGCCCGAAATAGACCCCGGAGGGGCACTTCGGGCAATACTGAAGGTGAGTCAATTTAATTTCTCAAATGGGTTTGAAAACATCATAAATGGATTGCATTTGTCATTTTGAGCAATTTGGTATATAACTTGTAATTTTCTAATTTTATTGAATAAAAACTTATTTTCTCTATTTTAAATGAATTAATTAAATTCAAATAATACCCAAAATTTAAGTTTGTCAAACATGTGTGAAAAATACATATTTGGATAGAGTTTATTTTTCTGAACATTTTGGTACCTTCCTTTTATTTTTCTGAGGTATAAAACAAAAGTTATTTAATTATTAGAATTAAATATTTTTCTGTTATCATTAAACATTTTTGGAAATTAAAAAACAGGAATATGACGTCATAGTGATGTCCAGGTGACATCATCAATGGTCACAGATGCTCTGTTGTGGAAGAAATCGATCGATCTATTGATCGATTCGTGAATTAAGTTGGATGGGGAGCTGCGGCTCGTCGAGGCGAACATGGTGGCAGTGGCTGGAGGACCATATGTTCACCGGAGCCTTTCCGGCGACCGGCGGTGAACGGGGGATACAGAGAGGGAGGGGCCAAAGGGAGGACACTGCGAGGTGTGTAGGCTCACCGCGGTTGCGGTGGTGTGGTTGGGGAGTCCAGGTGCGGCCAGAAGACGGCAGAATCGGCCACGACGCCGGTTGCCGGAGTCAGAGAAGATGCAAACGGAGGCGGGGATTCCGGTCTTCCTCGACCGATTCCTTTCATAGGGAGATAGAGCAGGACGAAGCGGTCCTCGTGGCGTGCTTGGAGTGGGCCGGCGCGGTCCAGGGCGGTGCCAAATCGCGGCGGCCGGCAGCTAGGGTTTCGGGTTAGGGTTTCCGTCGGGTACAGGGAGGAATGGAGGGAAGTGAGGGTGCAGGGGGAGAGAGAGCTGAGAGGGCTTCCTCGCGGTCCTATCCTCTCGACGAAACGGCCAGGCATGAGGTAGGCCATCGACGACGGCAGTGCAGGAACGCAACTGCTTGCCTTCTGTCTGGAGGTAGAAGAAAACATAAGGATTTTTTCCCAGAAAACCCCCTGGAAAGTTTTAAAAAGTTACGCAGAGGTCCTTTTCTATAGAAAACTGCAAAGAAAACAAGGTTTTGAGGGCCTTTTTGCAAACAGAAAATTTGGCAAAAATGATATTTCGAAACCTTATAAAATTTCCAACCTCACCATGTTTTGCTTTGGTGAAATTGAAATATTTTTCAGTTCAAAATTTTGGATCCCACATTAAGTAGTATTTGTGGTATTTTCTTAATTCAATTTAAATTGGTTCAAACATGATTAAAATTTTGTTTTCATGCATGTATGACATCAGCACAACACGACAACCCTTTGTTAACAAAATAGGGATGTTACAGCTAGGGTTGGTATTTTCTCACAAAGATCACACAAGGCTTTGGTCTAAGGGTTTTAGAGAACAATTCCCTGATCAACATGATTTATTTTATGGCTTTGGGTACTAGGGTTTAAGAAATTCACAATATGACTTGTAAATTTACAAAAGGTCTTGGGCTATGGTTTTCTGGTCCAAAAGTTACTGTCACATGTGGTTAACATAAAATTGGTGTTGGCTTTGATCAAAATGATCATACTACAATTTTCCTAAAGAGGGTTTCATCAAACAACACTTAATGAATATATGGATGACTACTATGGATAGTTTATAGGACAACCTTAGATGTAATGGGTCCTCTGGTCACAAATGGTTTTGGTACTGGTCTGTCTGGTCTAAGGTTGCTAAATGGGACAATTTTCCAGAAGAAAACTAATTAAAATTATTTATAGAATTTGAATTAGGTGCAAAATACTCAAATGGCTATTTAAATTCTAATTTCCATTTTAGTTGGTTCAAATATTATTTTGGGGGCAAAGGGCATTAAAGTACACGTCCTAAGGTTTCCAAAAATATTTTATTTGCAATTTTTAGATTTGTGGAATTTAAACTATGCCAAAAATCATCAAACAAGCATATTTAAATTCAAACCACTTTAAGTTTGTCAATTTAAATTTAAACAGTGCTAAAAGATTCTACACATCCATAGGATTTCAAAAAGTCCAAGTTTTTCAAATATGTCCAAGTTGTCAAAAAGTTATGATGGTTGCAAGGGTCTTTTCTGCAAAACTGTTAATTTAAGTTTTATTCCGGAAGAAAAGAAAAACGGAGTGGATAAGGCTGGGATACGTGGCTTCCTATGATTGGCTGGCTGTGCTGACTGGGCGTATATGTGGCATGCTGACTCAGCTATGCTGACTGTGTTAAGTGGATGAATCTAGGCCGTTGGATCCAGATCCAACGGGGGCTTACCCCTTCGGGTTAGATCTAATCCTAGGCGTCCAGGGCAGATCTGATGGCCGAGAGAGGAGGGGGCTCAATGGTGTGACTTAGGTCGACGGACAATGGCACCGCGGCGGCGCTCGCCTCAGAAACTTCACGGCGAAGGAGCTACGACGGCTCTCCGGTCTCGGTGAGGACGCAAGGATGCTCGAGACCGCACGGCGAATCCGATGGTGGCAAAGACGACGATCCACGCTTCCCGGAACAACGGGGCGGGTCAGACGGAGTGGCATGGGCGCCGGTGACCTTTGGGCGTAGATGGTGCAGCCAAATTCTGCTCCAAAATTTCCAAATAAGTGGTTAAAGAGGAGCGCATTGGTACAGGGAGTCGAAGGGAGGAGCTCTCGGGCATGGGGACTCGCTCACCTTACCGTAATCAACGACGAACGGCGGCGCGACAGATAAGCTCCGGCGAGCAATTTTAGTACAGTGGGGGGCACAGTTTCGAGGGAAGAGGGAGGGGAAAGAGAGAGGGCGTCCGGAGGCACGTATAGAGAGGGTTCGGAGGCGAGGAGGGCCACGGGGCGAGGAGATCGTGTGCGGTCCTTACAGCCCAATCGTGGGCGCGGGAAAATCGCGAGGTGGAAGATGTCAGGGTGGGTCCCGCTTGTCATTCGCACAGAGAGAGAGAGAGAGAGAGGAGAGAGGGAGGGTTGCGGATGGGCTGGTGGGCTGCAGTTTTCCGCGCACGCGCTGTAGGTAAGGGGTGGGCCGGCTCGGTTGGGTCGGCATGTTCTGGTTCTCCTTTTTTTTTGTTCTGAGTTTGTCGATGAGTCATGTCGAAAAATCACTCGGATGATCCGGTAAGGTTTCGAGTGGAGGAATTGTAACACCCCGGCCACCTCGTAGACGGCGGCTGTCACCCCTGGTAGCTCTCTAGGATATCTAGACTGGCCCCCACAGACCAACACTAGTCTTTCCTGCGCACTTTGTCCTCACTCATGCGCATCCGAGAAGGACTTCCCGGTCGATCACCCATCCTCAAATTGCTCCAGGCCAAGCACGCTTAACACTGGAGCTCTTTCAAGATGAGCTTCCGGAAAAGAAGTTGCAAATTGTTGATATGAGTATCCTATTAATCCTATTGAGCCCTGCGCCAGGATCTCACATCCTTCCCCCCTTAGAAGACCGACGCCCTCGTCGGTCAACCTACAGTCCAGGAACTTCCCCTCTTGGCACTCGTTTGTGCACCCAGTGTCGGCACATGTACCACATGTCCACCCACTGACCCGCACGCCTGTGTAACCGCGAGGGTCGACTCTGATACCAAATGTAACACCCCGCCAACCTCGTAGCCGGCGGCTGTCACCCCTTGTAGCTCTCTAGGATCTCTAGACTGGCCCCACAGACCAACACTAGTCTTTCCTGCGCACTTTGTCCTCACTCATGCGCATCCGGGAAGGACTTCCCGGTCGGTCACCCATACTCAAATTGCTCCAGGCCAAGCACGCTTAACACTGGAGTTCTTTCAAGATGAGCTTCCGGAAAAGAAGTTGCAACTTGTTGATATGAGTATACTATTAATCCTATTGAGCCCTGTGCCAGGATCTCACAGGAATGTAATCGGTGCTGGCGATTACGACGGCTAACAGGGGGCACAATTTATCCAGGCTCGGGGTCCTCGTAGAGGTAATACCCTTACTCCTGCTTGTCTGTCCTTGTATTATGAAGATTGGTTACAATGGTGGTGTGCAAGTCGAGAGATTGGATCCCGAGCTATGGCTATGGTGGAGAAAGTCAAGATTGGATGTCCCCCCTCGGGTGGCTCTTCCAGCCCTTAAATAGGTGGCTGGGTCTCAAGCCGTACCCGGGAGGGTTACAAACCCTAGCCCTAGTCGGTGGAAACTTTCCATCTTGTCCCGCAACTCTTGCGGGTGGGCCGCTGCTAGGCCTTCTAGAGCCACGGGGTAGTCCTTTGCGCTGGGCTTCAGTGTTGGGCCTTAGACCAGGTAGGCCCATCCGACAGGTCCGGAAGTCATCCCCACGTTAGTAGCCCCCGAGTGTTTGTTCGACTGAGAATTGTCGAGTAAGCACTTAAATCTTGTTTCTGGATCTCGCGACTGAGTAGTCAAATACTTGATCTGAAGGGCGTGTACCATGTGTGGGATGTACTCGAGTATCAAGTGGTAAATGTGCTTTGTGTTGGCTTTTTTTTGCAGAAGGATGTGGCTCAGTCACTTGGCTCTGCCGAAAGATTAGGGCCAATTAATTGCTTCTCGGGCAAAAACAGTTTTGGCCTACACGAATCTGAGACCTTTGACTCGAATTCGGAGAGGTGATCATTGCGTCTGGTGGACTTATCGAGTCGAATTTAACCTGTAAAAGGGGCACCCGGCGCGTTCGCTAGGATTTTCCTTCGTGTTGCTGACACGGAAAATTTACTGGAGGACGCATCTTGAGTGTGATTCCAGGCCCACATGACAGATCCTTGGGTCTAACCTTTGTACTCGAGGAATACGGCATCCATTCATGCCTTGACGGTTGAACGACCCGGGTTTGTTTCAAGTGCTGTGTTTGTACATCGTAATGTGGAGTTGTGGTTTTCACGGGAGCCGCGTACTCACGATTTCCCCCTGTCGCGTGGCGAGTTCTGCTCTTCGTTCTTGGGAAATGGCGAGTGCCAATGTTTTCACCTTGCAATACTCGAGTGAGGTGAGCTTTTATCCTGAGTCTATACGAAAGAAATTTCATGTTGTGAGGTTCTATACGAAAGAATTTTCGCATAATGATGTGCGCAATGACGTCATCGCGCACTCGACAGCTCTCGATGGGATGTGACGCTGTGGGGCAGGGCACGTAGGGCCCATCGTGTCAACTTTTGACCAGAAGCGTGGCGTCGTACGCCAGTTTTTTCGCAAGACGTGCAGTAATTACGCACGATCTTACGTTAAAGATCATGTGGAAGTAACAACCCTCCGTCTCCTAGTTTCGGCTCAGCACGTGGCAGCCGGGATGCACACCACGTACGCAAATCGATGGCTCTCGGTGACCCAGTGGAGGTATAAATAGTGGGCCTTAGGGAAATTTTACTTTCCCCGACCCCTATTCATCTTCTTCTTCCTTCCATCGCGCCCACCTTTCTCTGTGAGAGAGCGAGCTCCAATAGCACCAGACAAAAAACGTGGCGCGACTGTGGCTTCCGGCAAGGAGGCGGCCAGCGCTTCCACGACGGCTCCAGTGAAGAGGACGGGCGAGTGTCACCCGTCCAATGTGACGAAGAAAAGCATCTCAGAGATGCAGAGGGAGGGACTGCTCCCCCGGAGGACTCCGGGCGCGTCCGCATGCCGACGAAGGGGAGGAGGTGCCCAGTCTGCATGCCAATGAGCGCGTCGCCTTCTCGGAGCACGTCTCCCGCGGTATGTCTTTCCCCCTCCACCCATTTCTCCTCGGGCTACTGTATGTCTATCGCATACAGCTGCGCGACCTTCCTCCCAATGCGGTACAACACATTTCGTGCTCCATCGTGCTGTGCGAGTGCTTCCTCGGCATTCGCCCGCATTGGGGGCTCTGGAAGGCCATCTTCTAGGTGAGGATCTTCCGGGAGAAGCCCCTGGCGGGTGAGAGAGTGGGGGAGCCGTTAGCGACCGGCGGTTTCGGGATCCAGACAACCAAGGAGTTCCCGTACCTAGAGATGAACTTCATCGAGTAGGTGCAAGGATGGCGCCGGAAATGGTTCTACGTCCAAGACAACGACGCGGGTGGCGTCCCAGAATTCAAGCCATTTGCGATTCTGAAGTGAAGGAAATCCTGGGCGCACAAGCTATCACCCGAGGAATCTAAGATGGTGTCTCCCCTTCTCGCGCAATTCGGGCGAATCCGACAGAAGGATCAAGGGCCTCTGCTGAATGGGATGCATCTGGCGAGCGTCTTACTGCGCCGGAGGATTCAGCTACTTCAGGACATGCCCACCCCTATGTGGCAGTTCTCGGGTATTAACGATCCGAGCCGGACGTGCAACGACATCCTCTCGAATGCTGAGTTCGACAAGAAGATTACTGCCATCTCCAGTCCGAACAAGGGGGAGAGCCACTCATCGTGTCCCTTCACGCCTTTTGACGCCCAGCATCCACCGAGCGAGGTAAATTTCTTTACTCTTCATGTTTCTCATTTGTGGATTCCTACCAATTGAATTTTCGTCTTCCTTTGTTTCTTCTTCGTTGTAGAATAAAGACGTGGCGAAGTGCTACCCGCCACTTTCCGCGGATGATGGAGACTCGGATCTTCTAGCGAGTAACTTTGAGGCTCCTCCCAAAGCCAGCGTCATGGATGCAAAATCCAGCGAGGAGCTGGAAGAGGAGGAGGAATCGCTCAGGCACCGCAAGCTCCGTCGAGTGGGGATGATGAGGCGACCTCCAAAGATGGGTCCTTGAGTGAGGACACTGTCGAGGAGATCGAGACTCATCCCATTATGTCGACTCCCTTGAACGTGCTTCCTCCCTCGATCCGACAGTTGAAGATTCCCACCGCCTGGGACGTGGATAATCTCGACGAGGACGAGTGAGTTTTCGTGCTCTCGCCAGTTAAAGTTATCTTTTTTGTTTTCTCTTTTTGACTTTCTCGCAGTCTTGTGGTTATTGGCAGGGACCAATTCACGTCTTCCGCTCATTCTGTGAAACAGAAGGGGGTAGCTGCGAGTCCACCTCGAGCCTCAAGTCCTCCTCGATGATCTCCGAGCCCTACGACGACGGTCGACACTTCTGCATACGCGATGCCCGGCTTGGCACACGAGGAACATTCGGATGTTGGGGCGTCAGTGAACAAAGAGGTCTCGGCTAGTTCGCCTGACCCTTTGTTGACCCCGAATGGCAAGGTAAAGTTCTCTTTCTTTCGAGTAGATATTCTTCTTTTCATCGGGTGCACGGCAGTGCTCCCGATGGGAGTAGCCCCCAAGTTTGTGATCGACTGTTTGCAGTCGGTTACAGACTCAAGTTGCATCCTTGAATTTATCGCTTTACTTCCTTCGTCTTGATCTTATCGGGTGCACGTCAGTTCTCCCAGTGGGAGTATCCCCCGAGTCTGTAATCGACTGCGTGCAGTCGTGTATAGACTCAAGCAACACTTGTCTAACTCGCAAAGTTGTGCAGGTCATTCTCGATTCTTTGGTTGCATTTGGGTGTCGCCTTGCTGTGGCCGAGGTGGAGTACACTTCCCTTCGTAAAGAGCGCAACCATTGCCTTCAAGACGCCCGTTCTTCGAGAGGCGATTCACTATGTGATTCATGTTTTTCACTTTGTTTCCCTAGATCGCGTCATTGTCTGATGTATTTTTTCCATGTCGCAGATGAGGCCGCCCGCGCAAACATCGAGAAGACTGAAGCTAACTCTCAGATCAAAGATCTCGAGAAGGAGTTGGAGTCTACCTGAAGGGAGCTGGAGTCCACTCGCAAGGAAGCGGTCGAGCGTCTTGCTACATCTCGCGAGTCTCTGAAGAAATTGGAGGACGCGGGTGTGGCACATGACAGCAACTTGACCGACACCCTTCGTCCTATAGCTCAGGATTTGGCGGGTACATTACTTGTCCATTCACATGTTTATCTTGTTGCTTTCTTCTTCCTTTTGTGACTTGTTTCATCCTTTTACTGATGCGCTTGGAGTTGCCTTAAAATTTCCTGGAGGGGTCCGGGTCGATGCTCTCTCGGATGTGTGCACTCAGCTGAAGGAGCACGGGAAGAAGACGTGCCTCTCCCTTCGTGATGCTTCTCGAGTGTTATCGCAGCTACATCAACGACTGCTTGCAGGGAACCCGGTTTCGTCGACCCTGGAGGGCCTCCTGCAAGTTTTCCTTGGCGAAGGCGATCCTCTTCAGGAGTACACTCTCACCCAGACCGAGTGCAGAGCCAGGACAGCCATCCAGTTTTCTCTGGCACATGGTGTCTCGGGTGACTTGGAGAAGGTGTACTCGGAGCTTCCTCGAGCCTCCCTAGGCAAAAAGGTAGTCCTCTGTCCTTTCGGCGATCGTGCTGACAAAGCGAAGACGCTTTCTGATTTTCTTTCTCGCGGTCGTGGTGTGAAAACATCTGCAAGCGGAGCCACTTCCGGGAAGTCCGTTGTTCCCTAGGCTAGATAAAATTTCTGCTTTTGTATGCATGGTCTTGTAATGAACCTTTGGAAATATTCTATGTTTTGATTTCTGAATGAAGGGTTTTAAAGTATCAACATTCGTCAGTTTGCTTTACTTTGTATTCTCCCGATGGGAGTAGCCCCCTAGAATTCGAAGATATGTTCGTTGTATATCGTCGAGTGATTGCAGCTTTGCAGCTGAAATTGCCGTGTGTCCTGTACTGTTTGCAGGTTGTGGATTCTGGCAGTGGCCCATCGAGCGCTGCTGCTCATTCGACTACGCCGTTGATTACAGATGCGAGCATGCTTGCTTTGCATCATGGTCGTGTCGCGAATGGAGAGCGTAAGATTAAGGCTCTACAGGGTGTGGCGGATATTGCCAAGTCCAAGCAGAAGCTTGCTTCCGAGCGCGAGCAGTTTGTGATGGAGGAGCTGGCCGGTGCCGCGAAAAGTTTGCTTTGTAAGTCCCGCAAGCCCCGAGTATTTTTGGTGTTTTTTTGCTTTCGGACTGACGTGTTTCCTGTCTGTGTAGTTGTCAAACCTGATGGAGCGTCCGAAGGACATTGGGTGGATAACAGGGTGGCTTGTGAATCTAGCAGCTCCAATATCCATGCGTGTAACTTCTGTTCTGACAGCGGCAGGGGCTTTGTCCTGGCGACTCTGCAGTATCGAGTAAGTCAGGCACAAATTTTCGTCAAATCCTGTCGGGGGGGCCTTTCTTTGGTCTATCGTGCGCTATATCCGTTCGACGTTGTGCCTGATCGACTGAGCGGTCTGCTAAGGTTGTTCCGTTGGGTGGAGGATGTTCGTGAGTGTGTGCGTCAACAGCTTATTTACGACGCTCGGGTGGCACTCGCGTTTGTGCGGCTGTGGCATCCTGACGTGAACTTTAACTCTGTAGCGCAACTTCCTGAGACCCGAGGAGCAGCCATTGACTTTGTTCCACACTATGAGGTTGTGCGGCCTGCAACGGAGCGCATCGTTCGGCTAACTGCTGCGGAGCCAGAGCGGCTGTTGCGAGAGGGTGCTGCTCGACGATAGGTGTGTCTATTAAGGTGTATGTACCTTGTGTGTTGTTTGAGTTGTTTAAGGTGTGTTAAGGTGTGTACCATGTAACCTTGTAAAATATTTGTTTTGCATAGGCACTCGAAGAATGTTTATGCTAGTTTGGTATAGCCCCCGTGCATTGGGGTGTGACCGTTGTTAGCATGTAAAGAAAAAAAGAAAAAAAGATGCGACTAAGTAGTCTCTATAGCGATGGTTGAGAAACCATGTTTTTATTGCGATGACTGAGAAACCATATGTTTGCTCGAGTTACAATGTGGCTGGAACAACCTTATTTGCGAGTAAAAATACTCTCCCAGGGATAGAATTTTCGCAGGTGCACCACGTTCCATGGGTTGGAGTAGACGCCGCTTGTTTTGGGGTTCTTCAAGCGATAGACGCCTCCAGGGATAACCTCGTGTATGATGAAGGGCCATTCCCATGGTGGCTCGAGCTTGTATCCATTGTCTTACTTGAGCCGTAGCACCAGGTCGCCTACCACGAAGGATCTGCTGGGGATGCGGTGACTGTGGTGATTGCGTAGCGCTTGCTCATAGACGGTGGATCTTGCGAGTGCGACGTCCCTGGCCTCGTCTAGTGCGTCCATGTCTTCTGCGAGTGCTATGTTGGAGGCTTCTTCGTTGTAGGCAACGACTCATGGAGCACTGAATCGAACATCTTCGAGAAAGACTCCTTCGACGCCATAAACCATAAAAAATGGCGTGTAGTTTGTGGATCTGTTTGTAGTTGTTCTCAGACTCCATAGGACGAACGGTAGCTCCTGAGCCCAATGTCCTGCTGTTGTATCTAATCTGTCGAGTAGGCACTTCTTCAGGCCGGTCGAGACTAATCCGTTGGATCGTTCGACTTGGTCGTTTGTTTGGGGGTGTGCCACCGAGGCGAAGCTAAGAGTTATCTCCTTTTCTTTGCAGAAATCTTGCGTCTCCTTGGCTGTGAAGTTGGTCCCATTATCCGTGATAATATTGTAAGGGACGCCGAATCTGCACATGATGGAATCGAGGAACTTGACTGCGCACTTCGCGTGTTGCGACGTCACTGGGACTGCCTCTATGCATTTGGTGAATTTGTCGACTGTGACCAGTAGGTGAGTATATCCTCTGGGTGTCGCCTTCCGTAGTGGTCCCACCATGTCTACCCCCCATTGTGCGAAGGGCCAAGACAGTGGGATCATGTGGAGCTCTGTGGCTGGTGCGTGCGGCTTGGGCGAGAATCGCTGACAAGCGTCGCATCTGTCGACCAGGTCCTTGGCGTCTTTGGCTGCCGTTAGCCAATAAAATTGTGTGCGAAAGGTTTTTCCCAATATGGCTCTGCAGCTTGCATGGTGTCCGCAGTCGCCTTGGTGTATGTGTCGGAGTAGTTCCTTTCCATCTTCGGGTGCGATGCACCTCTGGAGGACTACCGATATACTCTGCTTGTAAAGTTCTCCTTTTATCACCCGGAAGGATTTGCTGCGCTGAACGATCTGCCTTGCTTCAGAGATATCTCCCGGGAGCTGCTTTCTGATCAAGTAGTCGAGATACTTGTTCGTCCAGACCGGCTCGACTAGGAAGACTTGTCGCGAGATGTTGTGAGTGAGTTCGATGGTGGCGCTTTGTTGACTAGCCTCGGTTTCCGTTGTTACTGGACCTCCGTGTGCTTCTTGAGTTTGACCGATCTTTTACTGATTCGCTCGAAGTAAATTCCTGGCGGAACTGGGGCGTTTGTTGACCCGATGTTTACCAATATGTTGGCTTCTTCGTTACTCGACCGCACAATGTGCTTCAGTTCATACCCTTTAAAGCTTCCTTCGAGCAGATTATACATGTCGCGGTAGGAAATCATGTTATCTGCGACTGCATCGCATGCTTTCATCGTATGATGTACGATGAGGTTTGAATCTCCGTAGAACATCAGTCGAGTGGCGCCGCGGGCGATCACCATTTTCATGTCGTGTAGGAGTGCCTCATATTCGGCGTCGTTGTTGGATGCTGGATCATCGAGGGGGAAGTAGAGATGCAGAACGTACTGGAGCTTGCCACCTCTTGGTGATATGCGGATTACACCGGCTCCCGCTCCTTCGTTTCTTTTCGACCCATCGAAGTACATGATCCAGGAGCTCGTGTATTCTGGAGGTCCTGGAGTTTGCAGCTCCGTCCATTCTGAGAGGAAGTCTGCGACCACCTAGGATTTGAGGGTGTTGCGTCATGTGTATATTCTGTCCCAGGCGCCTAGCTCGATGCTCCGCTTTGCGATTCTTCCGGATGCCATGGGATTTTTCATGATTGCACCGAGTGATGCGTCGTTTAGCACCGTGACGGTATGCTCCTAGAAGTAATGCTTAAGTTTGCGAGCTATGAAGACCATCCCATATGTGAGCTTCTGGTAATGGGGGTATCGTTGCTTGCACGGTGAGAGTACCTCGCTGAGCTAGTATACTGGTCTATGTATGTCGTGTGCTTTTCCGTCCTCTGGCCGCTCAACCACGATTATTGTACTGTCCACCTGATTAGTTGCGGCTAGGTATAGGTACAAGGGTTCTCTTTCCTAAGGTGTGGCCAGTATTCTTCTGATCTGTAGTACTCTTTTCAAGTCGACGAATGCCTTTTTTGCTTCTATGGTCCACTTGAATTTATCTGTTTTCTCCAGCAGTTTGTAGAAGGGGAGGGCTTTGCTCGCCCAATCTTGCGATGAATCTACTGAGGTCCGCCAGTCGCCCTGCCAGCTGTTGGACGCCGCAGAGATTTGTGGGCTCTTTCATTGTTAGGATGGCCTGAATCTTCTTTGGATTCGCTTCTATTCCGCGGACTGAGACCAACTAGCCGAGCAGCTGGCCGGCGGGTACACCGAAGACGCATTTTGTCGGGTTGAGTTTGATTCTATATGTGTTGAGTGTGTCGAAAGTTTCTTTTATGTCCTCGAGGAGTGTGTTCTCCACTCGAGACTTGATGACGATGTCGTCAACGTACACTTGTACGTTCTTGCCAATGAGCTTGGGCGAGGCATTTTTGCATGCAGCGCTGATATGTTGCGCCTGCGTTTTTTAGCCCGAAAGGCATAGTCGTGTAGCAATAAATACCGTGTGGTGTGATGAATGCTGCCTTCTCCTCGTCTTCCTGTTTCATCCTGATTTGGTTATAGCCCAAGTAGGCGTCCAGGAAGGAGAGACGTTGGCAGCCTGCCGTGGAGTCGACGATCTGGTCAATCCGCGGGAGCGGGAAGTTATCCTTGGGGCAGTGTTTGTTCAACGACGTATAGTCGATGCACACGTGAAGGATGTCTGTGTTTTTCTTCGGGACCAGCACCGAGTTTGCTAACCAGGTGGAAATCTTGATCTCCCTGATGAACTTGACGGCTAGGAGTCTGTTTACTTCTTCTCGAGTGCTCGCTGCTTTGGCTCGGAGAAGCGTCGAGTGGTTTGCTTGACTGGTTTTGCATCTTTGAACACTTCCAATGAGTGCTCGGCGAACTCCCTGGGTATTCCTGGCATATCGGATGGCTGCCATGCGAAAATCTCCCGGTACTCACAAAGCAGTTCAACGAGCGCGCTTTCCTATGCGGAGGATAGGGTGGTCGACACGATCGCCGTCTTCACAGAATCTGTCGGGTGGACTTGATGCTTTCGAGTGTCGCCGTTGGAGCTAAACTCAAGGTCTGGGGCATTTTTCTTGGTTAGCGGAATCACGGAGTTATCCGTGGTTTTTGCCAGCTCTTCTAGCTCTTATTGCATCCTGAAAGATTTTGCGATTTTGTGAAAATCGTTGTCGCACTTATCTGGCTTTTGGAAATCGCTGTTTACAGTGATTGTACCATATTCTCCTGGCAGTTTCAACTTGAGGTAGGCGTAATGGGATACTGGCATGAATCTCGCGAACGTTGTTCGGCCGAGACTGGCATGGTGCTGTGACGGCCAATCGACTACCTCGAAGTCCAGGAACTCTCTCCTGTAATTGCTTGGATCTCCGGGTATCACCTCCAAGTTTATTGTTCTGAGTGGTCGAACGGCTTTTTCTGGTACTATCCCGTGAAAGGATGTTTCTGATGCTGCGAGTCCTCCAGATTCCTATTCATTTTACGGAGTGTGTCAGCGTATATGATGTTTATGCCGCTGCCACCATCCATGAATACTCTTGCTATGTCGTAGTTTCCTATTTGCGCTTGGATGGCGAGGGCTGCGTGCCCTGGTCGATACACCCGTGGAGGGTGGTCCTCTCTGGAGAAGGTTATCGGGTGCTCGGACATCTTCAGGTACTCAGTTTTGGACGGTGGAGCTTGCACTGCCATGTTGACGTGGCGACTGTTGGTCTTTTGGACTCTTCGGGATGGGCAGACCTTTTCTATAATGCCTAGAAGCCCCTGTGGATTCGGGTACCCGTTTGTTCCTTGGTTTGCTGTGGATGGGTTAGCTGGTGCTGGGAGTGCAGCTATAGCCATGTTGTGGTGCCCAGCGGGTGGAGGTAGGGGTGGAGGTTGGTGTAGAACGCCTCCTCCTGGCAGTTGCAGGTATCCTTGGTTTATTTCCATCTTGTGCTTCTTTGTATACGCCTTGTGGATGTCTTGGAACTTTAGGCAATCCTTGAGGAGGTGAGTGACCTTGAGTTTGCATGTTCATTTATCTATGAACATGTGCAGGGAGCAGTATCCATCAAGGTCTTCGTCGGGTGTTTTGTCGTCTGATTTTGGCTTCCACTCGCGAATTCCGCGGGATCCGCTGTCGCGGTTTCTTGTGAATTCATCCTCTACCAACTCTGATTGATCATCATGATCGTAGTGCCGTCTCTTTCTTCTCCTTTGGTCACCGTTGCGATCATCGTCGTGCACAGGTGAGGAAGTTTTCTCATTGCGAAGGGATTCTTCACCATTCTCCCATTTGTCGGCTATCACCATTAATTTGCCGATAGTTTTGGGCGCGCATCATCCCAGTTCTTCTCGGAAAGCTGCGCGTCGCGCCCTTGGTGAAAGCTTTGGCCGCTATCTCCTCTGATATGTTTATCGCCGTGTTTTTGAGCGTAGTCCATCTCTGAATATACTCGCGGGTTGATTCGCCGCTTTTTTGCCCGCAAGCTCGCAGTTCCTCGACAGATGATAGTCTCTTGTATGTTACCTACAAATTCCTCTCGAAGTCGCAGGTGAGATCGTCCCAGGATCTGTAACACACGGGTGGTCTTCCTTCGAGCTAGCTTTCGGGCAGCCCTGATGAGGTGCAGGTTTAAGTATTGCATGGTTGTCACTTTGTTTCCGCATTGGCACTTCACCGCGGTCAGGCAGTCCAAAAGCCAGGTCTTAGGTTCCTGTGAGCCGTCATACTTTGGGACTTCCGAGGTGAGCTTAAATCTCTTGGGCATCGGTGCCTCGCGGATGCTGATGCTGAAGCACATCGCGCCACAGGCTTCCTCGTCAGAGGAGGTAGATAATGAGCGGGCACGGTTCCTTCGTGCACGGGCTCTATCGAAATTGTTCTGCACGATGTCCCTCGCGCGTCGTATTGGGCCCGGTCGCGATTGTCTTCTTGTAGTGGTTCCCTGCTGTGATGTCGCGAGCGGCTTCCGTGGTGCCGTGGGCTATTGTCACGGTGAGGCGGGCTATCGTCGTCGCTACGCGGGCTATCGCCACGGAGCCTTTCTTCTTTGCCCCTAGGGCGGCGAGGCGATTCCTTGTCTCCTCTCTTAGGGGACGTACTCTCGCATCTGCAAGGTGTTCTGTCCACACGAGGTGTTTTATCGGCTTCAGGGGTCGCTGCATTCTTGCGAGTTTGGGCGGCAATCGCTGCTCCGGCCATGCCTAACCCCCTTTGGACTTGGCGATGTTGTTCTGTGCGGGGGGTCGTTTTCCAGCGGCTGGTTTGCCTGTCGGTAGGTAGCAGCGGCCAGGACCGTGGCGACGGGAGTTGTCGGGTGCATGTTACCCTAGTCGTCGACATGCATGAGGGAGGTCTCGATGGTTTTGCTAATCTCGCTGGGGACCCTTGGTCCATACAAGCGGTCCTCAAGACGTATTTCCCCTTTCTGATGGGCTGGTTCCCTGTCGAGTGGGTTCTGGATAGCTCCGCGCGGTGCTGGCTCGAAGCTTCTGCTGCGCGTCGGCGCGCGTCGAGTTCCTTGCGGGCGTCCGCTAACTAGCGGCTTTTTAGTGATAGATGATAATGGTATGCTATGATATGTTCTCGAGTGGCCTCGGGTTCTAGCGAGTGGCCTGTTTGCACCGCTGCTTTTCCCTTCTCCCAGGCAGCCCGCGAAACACTGATCTGTTGCCTCGCCGCGAGGCTGGTCTCTGTTTCGGCGGTTTCTTCGACTGGATCTGCCATATAAACATGGGCCAGATATGACTCGTGAGTCTCTGGCGCGGGTCAGTAGTCCTCGCCGAGTTCGACGGGCTCTTCAGTCGCGATGGCATGGAAGTCGAGCCTGTTGCGGCGGATGGAGCCGTCGCTAGACTCTGAGTTGCGATCGGTATCGCTGAGCGGCGATTCTTGGGTCACTGTGCTCGAGACGGACTCAGCGTATCATCCTTCGAGCGTGGTTTGGTCGGGGAAGCGTAGGATTCCCTCCTTGCTGGCGCGGAAACGGAGGTCGCCGAACATCATGTTGACGCTCTCCTAGAGACCGCTGAACGCCGGGCGAGATCCGGCGAGTAGGGCGTGTAGATGAACGACCCGAAGCAGATTGGCTCTGTGACGCCCCGAGATCGGGCACTATGCAGATTTCAGCATTCCCGCCAAAATCCACATAATAACTGATTCCAGGTTGCCACTTGTGATAACATTACAACAGTTCACGAATAATCCACAACAACAACAGAAAAGATATATACAAGACGACTCAAACGAGCCAAGGATACAGCTGATACAATACAAAGATCCAAATAACAGTGGAAGAAACAACATAGCGTCCGACTACGGACAAGATACAAATTGGACTAAGAGTCCTGAAGATAACCGAGAGCGTCCAATCCCTGCCCAGGCCAAGCCGGAGGGATTCCCAATGCTAACGTCGTCAGACTTCAAACCTGTTGACTGCAATGTTGAATATGCAGCCACGAAAGAGATTCGTGGGTCAGTACGGTTAAGTACTGGCAAGTGGATAAACCATACTCACAAGATACCAACGTAACCAGTCATCACAAGATACCAATACTTTGGGATCAACGGAAAGGAAGGGATCATTGCAAATAAGCGGCAGCGGGCTGCACTAACCAACTACAGAGACTCACTACAACATCCAGCTAAAAGAGGGGGATAAGATAGCGTATCGAAACCAACTACAACTACTCACCAAACAAACCCATCCAATGTTACCCCCTACTAAGGAAGCAACCCAAGGATAACTCACACTGTTGGATTAAGGATGGATCAAGTTATTGTGTCAATAAGACTATTACTAGTCAAGTATCATTAGTTAGGTGTAAGTTGTTCTGAGTACTTGTTAGCCAGTACTTTCACCAAGTTAACCATAACCGCGGAAAACACGGCTTCTCGAGAAGATTTACCCTGCAGGGGTGCACCAATTTGGCCGTACACGTAAGAATACCCCGCCAGATAGGAAATGCACTTCCACCAAGCGAGGCACTCAACACAACTCAACTCTTCTTCGCATCAAGCCCAAAGAACCCCGTGCAGTGAGCGCACGGCTAATCAAGCCCCCGAAGAAAAGGGGACCCTCATAGCACTCTAAGAACGTGTCTCCCTAAATGCCGACTACAAAAGTTCCACCCTGGCCTGGGTTCGCAAGATCATGCATGCGGCAAATGGAAAACCCGAACTAAATGAGGCGATTTGGACGAGATGCGAATCGAATCAAATTGAGGGGGGCGCCCATACACGCTTCCCACATGCGGTTAGTGCGCTCATCATGGATCAGTAGACAAGACCCTTTTCCTAATTAGGGTTGACACTAGCAGGCTTCAAAACCACGCCGGGCCTCCTGCCGGTGCCTTATCATCAAATTATTATTACCCAAAACATTAACATGTTGTTGATTGAATTGAAACCCAACTATCAACTAGAACAGGTGATAAGACGGACAATGAGACTTGAGCGCAAACAACACTAAGCATGCAACTACGACACGAGGGCCAACAGGGTAAACAAACAACAGTTCATAGGAAGTGGGAGGAGGGCTATATCATGGCTGCAAGGTAGACATATAATAGGATCGAGACAAAGCATCGAATCAAAAGGCTAGAATAAGAACAACAGAAAGAATCGGTAACAAGTGATGAAAGGCAGCCATTTGGCAGCAAGTGAGTATACTTGCCTGGAATCCAGCAAGTAGAGGTACATCCGCAGAACTTGTCGTTGCTCACATCATCTCAACGTCCTATCCGGGAATAAGCAACGAACCTCGAACAAACACCGGATGCAACAATTACTACTACGGCAAAAGATCCAGCATGATCCTATTTTATATGCATGGCATGGCAAGATGCAACAGGGGAAACAACTTAAGCAATTTAATCGGAACCGGAGTCCGGAGAAATAGGAATTGGTTCAAGTTGTTTATCTAACCATCAATTTAATTGTTGTTTAGCATGGCAAACAATAAAGTAGATGAGTTAGACAATTTAAATGGAATGGGGCAACAGCTGGAATTAATTAGCCCACACATTCCATATGTTGTCATATATATGAACATGCATAACAAAACCTAAAATGCACAAGGTAAGATGCAAACACAGATATGGATGGCATGATCATGTTAATGGCATGTTTCTGATATGCAAACAAATTTTAATTGTCCAATTTGGAATTTAATTGAACAAGTTGCCAATTTAACAATATTAAATGAATTAAATGAGGAATTAAATGTTGCATCAATTTTAATTGTTCAAAACAGTAAACAAATTTTATATTTGGGTAGAGCATTTAATTTTAATTGGAAAACATACTTTATTTGTTGAAATTGGATTTTAATTGAGCAAGTTATGAATTTAGCAAATTTAAATGATTTAAACAAGATTTAAATGATTTAACCACTTTTAATTATACAAAACAGGAAACAAGGCTTATATTTGGAAAAGCTGGTTCAATTTGGCATGGAAAACATATTTCATTTGTTGGAAAACAATTTCAAATGATTTAGTTAAGCATATTACCAATTTTAAATGCATTAATTAAGAGATGAAACAATTATTCAATTTAAATGTTGCAAACCAGAAAACAAAGTTGATATTCAAGTGTGGCATGTGATTTTGGATAAAATTCATGTTTTGAGTATTTAATTTGGAGCAACCATTTGAAAGTTATTAATTATGCCATTTAATTTGTCACTTTTAAGGATTATTAAATAACATTAATTTCAATTGCCCAAATTGCAAAACAAAGTTGATAAACAGAAAGTACATTGAATTTTGACTGAAAAACATATTTTACATTTTCAATTTGGAGTTTATTTGCAATTTCTATGTGTGTTTGAAGTTCATGGACTGATTTGTGAATTACAGGGACTGGGCTGTGCAGGAAAAAGTGGAGGCAAGGGCTTATCTGCGAAACCTGCGCCCAAAACTAGGGCTGCACCAAGCCACAGCTAACCTGGGTCGCTGACAAGCAGGCCTAGGCCACGCTGGCGCACACGCGGCGCGGGTGGAAGCCACGCAGGCCACCACGGTCAATGACCAGCGGGGCCCGCCCTTCCGCGAGGAAAACCGCAAAAAGGTGGGCTAAATGCGCCCGCGGGGAATCGATCCGCTGCCCTCGCGGCGCGCGCGCAGGTTCAATGCCACTGGGGTGCTGCTGGACTTGTGATGGGTACAGGGCGTGGTGGAATAAGAGGCAACCCCACTGCTGTTACTCTGTCGAAACTGAAACTGTTTTCAGTCTGCGTCTGTGCGAGTCAGATCGACGCCGGCGATCGGCAGGCGACGGGAGGCTGGCGGGGAGTTTCGCTGGTGCGTGCTTGGGTGTAGCGTGCAGATACGTGGGCGGAAGGGAGAGGGAAGGAGGAAAGGTGGGCGCTCACCACGGTTTGTGTCGAGGAAGCGAGGCTGCTGTCGACGTGCAGCAGCGGCGGGGTTTTCCGGCGACGGCGCGGTCACCCTGGTGGTTCCCAGCACCGGGCGAGGAGGCGAGGCTGCTGAGGCAGTCACCACGGTTCCATTCCCGTGGAGGGTTGAGCTCGAGGAGGCCCGTGGCGACGAAGGCAACGGCGACGTTCTGACGGTGGCTGCTCGGTTGGTGGGTGCAGGGAGAATTTCAGAGAGAGAGGGAGGTGGAAGAGAGGAAAAATTGGCGGCGCCGATGGCTGGAGAGGGAGGGGGCTTAGGGTTGCAGGAGGGGAAGGTGGAGGTTTTATGGTGGGTGCCTAGCTGGTACGGCTGCACATCGGAAGGGGGGGAGGATCTCACGGTGCGGAGGAGGTTCGTACAGAGGATGACGACATCGAGGAAGGAGACAGCGACCGAAGCGGTATCGGGCCAGGAGAAAGGTGGGCTTGGGTGGTGATGGGCTGGGAAGAGGGAAAAAGGGAAAAAAATGGTCTGGCTGCCTCTCTCTTGTTTTTTATTTCTTTTGTTCCTTTTTTTTGTAAAAGAAGAGAGGGAGAGAAAAAGGATTAGTGTTAGGGTTCTATTTTAGGAAATATTTTTATTAGTTTTCAAAACAGAATGTCAAAGCAATGTTAGCATTGATTTCAAAACTTTGAAGTATTAGTTTGATTTTAAATGGTTAGTTGAATTTCAAATATTAGTTTGATTTGGAATTTTTGGAAATAAACAAGTTTTATTTAATAAGCTCAAACAATTATGAAAACATCATTGAATTTAATTGTTTGCAAGAATTTAATTTTTAAAACCCACATTTGAAACATTCCAAGCATGGATGAGTTGATTTGAATTTGAATTTGTCATTAGTGTGTTGATTAAAGGGATTTTTTTATTTAACAAGCAATTTAAATGAAATCAACTTCAAAACTATTTGAAACAATTGAGTTGTTTTAGTTTGCACTTTTTAAATTGGAATTTTTGAACAATGTTTGAAAGTTTAATTTGGTTTGAGTTTTTCCAGTTGTGTTGAAAACATGGTGCAATGCATAGGATGCATGTGATGCAAAGCAAAAAGAAAACAAACAACTTTCTACTTAGGGTAACACCCCAGGTGTTACAGGCTCCGAAGGAGCCAAGGATCCCGGGCTCCTGTTGAAGCTCGGTGAAGATGAAACCGGCGATGCCGTGGATCCAGCGCCTGTCGTTCCCACAAACGGCGCCAATTGTTGATAAGTCATGTCGACAAATCCCTCAAATGATCTAGTACGGTTTAGAGTGGACGAACGTAATAGGCGTTGGCGGTTACGACGGCTAACATGGGGCACAATTTACCCAGGTTCGGGGCCCTCGTATACGTAATACCCTTACTCCTGCTTGTCGGTCCTTGTATTATGAAGATTGGTTACAATGATGGTGCGCAAGTCGAGAGATTGGTTCTCGAGATATGGCTATGGTGGAGAAAGTCAAGATTGGATGTCCCCCCTCGGGTGGCTCTCCCAGCCCTTAAATAGGTGGCTAGGTCTCAAGCCATACCCGGGGGGGGTTACAAACCCTAGCCCTAGTCGGTGGAAACTTTCCATCTTGTCCCGCAAATCTTGGGGATGGGCCGCTGTTGGGCCTTCCGGAGCCACGGGGTAGTCCTTTGCGCTGGGCTTCAGTGCTCGGACTTAGACCAGGTAGGCCCATCCGACAGGTCCGGAAGTCATCCCCACGTTAGAGTCCTTTTTCTTTTCTATTTCCTGTTTTTTATTTCTTTAATAACGTTTGTGTAAAAGCTCTAAATAACCTCAAACACGTTTCTAAGTTCTTGTAAAATAATTCTCTTTCAAATATGAACATAAATGTGTTGTTTCCAACACATTTCAAATTTTGAATTTTGAAGATATGGATAATGCCTTAATAGTACTAAAAATCATTTTTAAATAGAAAATAATAAATAATTGGAATTAGGGTTTAATAAAATTAAGACAGGTGGTCTCAAATGTATATATTGGTTTTCAAGGTCTTTTACTTGTTCTCAAAAACAAAATAATTTATATAAACATTTTATTGGTTATTACTTGATATAATATTTGAAAGAAGTATGGAAATATTTTTATTCGCATGAGATTTTTTGGAGACATGAAGAAAATATTAGAGATAGTAATTCTCTGGTTCATAAACATTTTCATAGTTATAAATGGGTTCAAAACATGTTTTTAAAGAGGTTTGCTAAGAAGAAATATTTTCTCTTTATAATGAAAACTGAATTTGAAATAAGTTTAGGGTTTAAGGTAGAAAGGTAGTTTGGATTCTTAATTCCAATTTCATTGAAATGTGTATTTTTTTCTTTTGTTTCTTGCATCTCATTTGGCTTTTGGTGACTTGTTTAACATGAAAACAAAAAGTTTCAAAATTTTGCGATTTTTGAACTTTTGAAAAATCAGGGATGTTATAGACTACCACCCTTAAAAGAAATCTCGTCCCGAGATTTGGGAAGGCTAGAAAGAAAAATAGGTTTGGGTAGTTGGGCTTAAAACAACTGGGTGGGCTACCACCCTTAAAAGAAATTTTTGTGGGTAGACTAAAACTCTTGTCTAACTGGTTACTGGGTTTACTATATCTTCAGCTGGAGTCATACTTCATCATCCATATTATTCTTGTATAACATACATAAACTCCTTGTTGGTATTTGTGGTCTTAATCCAAGTATACAACCTTTAGGGTCCTATGGGTGTATAAATACTCCAAATAGAATGTGTCTATTGGCATGGCTTAGAGTGTGGTTTTACTGAGGATGGCTTGAGTAGATCTTTCCATTGCAGTAGAGTTAAAGACCAACATAAGTATCTTGAGTTACCTTTGACACCGAGGGGTCACTCTTTGGGTCATTCAGAAGTCATTGGCGATCTTTCATCATGTTGTTGTATTCCTTGAATGCAAGCACCATGCTATTACTAACAAAACTCTCATAGTAGGATATATCTTCCATTTCATGATTTCTCCAAGATTGGATTTGTCTTCACCGAAGTTTAGTACGTTTCGGAAACACTTGCCTAACATAGGGTTCTAATTATATTCTACCATCCTACAGTTTAGGTTTAACATTGTCGTCTCTCTAATAGGTAGGTCTCTCGGATTTACCATTCCTCGTAGCAATAGTGAATAATATGAGTAGTCATCATGGGGGCCAATCCATGTTGCACTCAATCATTACCTTGTACTTAGATTGGTGAATCTCGTATGATAACACTAGGTCACCTCACTTGTCTAACAGACAGTTTCCCACCTGTAAGACAAACCTGAGCTAAACTATTGTTTCTCCAACTAGTGGGGTTGCGTAAACTATTTGCACCTCCAACTGAATAGTTGCATCTTCTTCATATGCCCTTCTGGTGTAGAAAGCTATCCAAAAACTTAGCTCATGTGAATCATACTCCATATGTCCATTATCACTGGTTGATAAATGTGCTGCTCCTTAGGATGGTGGTGGCTTGATCATAGATGTGATTGTTCCTTCACACAGAAGAAACAAAACAAATTTCTGAGATCTTTGGTATTCCTCAATTGGATGGTTGTCTCAAAAGGCGCCCTTGGGTGGGTGTTGGGTTCGGTTTGGTTTGGTTTAGCATGGATGAGTAGAGATTTAGAAACAGACTAACGAAGTTCCTGCCCAAACATAGAAGAGTGAGTGTTGAGACATCGTAGTAGGGTTCATAGACGGGGGTGCCATGAGGCATACGGGTAAAGACGTGAGGGGGACGTGGTAGTACGACAACCAGGGACACAGAAGTTTTACCCAGGTTCGGTACGACGTAATTTGGCGGCGTTCCTACTCCTGCAATCTCACTAAATCAGGGCTGAATCCTGAAGCATACAAAGTACAACGTGAGTTGCGTTGCTAACACGACGAGGATCGGCTTCTCGGCGAGTTGGCTTCTAGCTTATTGTTTGTCTCTTTCTTCTTTCCCGTCCGGCTTTATATATATAGCCGGGTTAGGGCTTACAGAAAGGAAACCTAGAAGACTACGGTAAGTTCTAACTTGGAAGGCAAGAATCCGCCTTCTACTCCAAGCCGCACCACGTGGGCCGTGGTTCGGGTTCTTCTAGAATACGGCTTCTGTGCGTCAGCTTACTGGGCCGCCTAATGGACCATAATTACCATTCAGGCCACCCTGGTAATCCGGCTCTTTAGGACATTATCTGATATACCCCTAATCAGTATATATCCGACAGTAGCCCCCAAGAAGGATTGAGACTCCAATTCGGCGTCTTTCGTCAATTTTGTAACCCTTCCGAGAAATGTCGGCTCTTCGTCTCGTTTCTTCTTTTCCTTCAAATCATGCTTTAATGCGAAACTCGGATTTTGGGAAATCCGGATTTTCCTTCCAGGAACCTTTGTGGAGAAGGAACTTCCTACGTCAGCGATAAAATCATGCTGACGTCAGGGACGTTTGGGTTTCGAGTGTGAAACCCTGAAACGTATCTCTGACAGATTCTCGCGGGAAACAAGGAGATAGCAGTAATCACTTGCCACCTCATTTCCCGGATTTTCCGGCGAGTGACACGCGTTGAAAATCCAACGGTCTAAAGAGCCGTTAGCGCGCATCGCAAAGGATTTCCGGCTATAAATAGCCTCCTTCGTGCCCTCCGGCAAACCTTCCACTCTCCCCTCACCTTCAAGCTTCCAAGCACCATAGCCCCCGAGCCATAGTTCCAGCGAGAGAAGAGCAGAGCCCGTGCTCATCTTAGCACCGTTCCCGGAGTTTCTCATCGGCAACTCGAAGTCCTCACTGCGCCGCCAATTCATGGACTCACCGCGCGCCTCCGAGGAGCATTCCGTCGCTGCAAACATCGACGAAATCATCAACACGATGGACCCTCAGCTCGACTCGCCGAGCCACGCCACCGCCAGCGCGTCGGAGAACATTTCCGACGGCCAGGCCCGCAAGGATCTGCATCTCGCGGCCGAGAACCTGGCCGCCTCTTCCTCTGCGCCGCCTCCGCTACTCGCCCCCGAAACAGCGGAAGAGAAGATCCTCCTTGTTGGGGAGGAGCTCGCCGCCGCGGCTGTCGTTGCCGGAGCCGAGGACGAGGGCGAGACTTCCGGCAATTGGAGCCGGTGCAACATCACCCCCTCCCTTCTTCCGACAATGGAGAAGGAGGGGTTGATCCTGAAGGATAAATGGCGACATGAGGAAGAAGAGTCCGAGCCTTTGCCCAGAGCCGGGGAACGAGTCCTTCTTACCTCGCATATTTCTAGAGGTATGGGAATCCCGCCTTCCAGCTTCTTCCTCGAAATCCTTAGACACTATAACATCCAACCTCACAACCTACCACCAAATTATGTTCTCTATCTAGCCGTCTTCTAGGCTCTTTTTGAAGGGCATTTAGGAATAGCGCCTAGGCTAGATTTCTGGCAGTATTGCTTTGGCATTAAGCGAAACCCCTCAGAGGGAGCTCTCCCAACTTGCGGAACCATATCTTTCACCCTATGTAGATTCAGGGAAGATTGGTTCCCCAAGATAAAAACGTCAGAATCCTTCAAATTCTGGACGGGTTCCTTCTACTATCATCAAGACATCCCATTTCCCTGAAGGTAAACAGGGGTTCCACCATTTGTCAACACTGCCGCTACTCCCCAAGAAAACTGGGTTGCAGGGGCAGTGAAGACTTTGTCGGATGATTTGATGAAAATCAAACGGCGCATCGCCAAGCTCACCTCCTCAAAACCTCCTCTTACCGGAACCGACACGGTTTTGTGCTGGTTCGGAAGATGCATCCAGCCTCTTGCGCATCGAACCCGGCTTCTATGCGAATACAAGGGTCCGGAAGACAAAATGAGGGGGGCGGATAAGGCATTCTCGAAAAGGGACTACAAAAAGCGGGTCAATCAGCTGGTTGCCACTCGCGACCAATATGAAGAACGTCGAGAGATGTATCATGAAGGAAACAAGATTCCAAAGGTATGTTCTTTTCTCTTTGGACAATTTTCTTGGATTTTCGTCTTTCTCCGTTTTCTTAATTTAGTCGGATATTTGGCCTTTTCCATAGTTCGATGATCTCACCGAAAAGGATCTTGCAACTGACGCCGAACTTGACGAACTGCATGCCAAATTTTATGGCGGTCGGAAGCGTAAGAGGCCGACAACCACTAAAGAGGTGGTGGATCTTGACGGGGTTCCCGTCGCTACATCCAGGTAATTCTCTCGGTATTTTGTACAATTGCCTCCTTTTTGTTGCATAAGCTGTTTTGGTTTCTCGGAATATTGATTTCTCGGATTTCCTTTTTTGCCTTGTTTCTCCTTCAGCCTTGCTCCAACTTCTTTGAAATCAAAAAATCTGAAGAAGCACAAAGCCACTGTCGGCAAGGGAGCGCCATCTTCTGCTGCAGCTCCTTCTACCCCAGTTACTCTAGGGGGGGGAATCAATCTGCAAAGCCGGGGGAATACCCACTGCCGACCAGCCAGCCCATTGCGTCCAAGATGGATGCGAGGGAAAGGGCGGAGCCGGATATGGGCGGTCCTTCTCATACACCTGAGGAGGAAACCATTCCTACTTTCAACCAAGAATTCAAGGTAAAGAAGAACCTTTTGACGAACACGGATACATTCGTCGTCAGCTGCCAATTTCTTCGCTCCCTCTCCTTTGATCCGTCCTTGGCCGCAAGGCGGACTAATTGTAAGGAATAACTTCATATTTTCACCTCGGCAGGTCATCCAGGACGGCCTTTGCCATGTTGGGATTCTTTTTGCAGATTATGTAAAAGAATTCAACGACAACTTGGCCAACCTGACCAAGATGAGCCAGGTAATATCTCTAGCCCCCAAGCAATAAGTCAAATGTATACTTTTGTCTTAATGCTTTTTCTCATTGTTATGCTTGTTGTTAACTTAAGCATTTTTTGTTCCTTTCCCCTGTTTCAGCAAACTGCTGAGAACATCAAGTCGGAAGTTTTCGACAAGCTTACCATCAAGAACAAGGAGGTGAAACCCCTTCTTTCGATTCTTGAGGGTAAGGAGGCAGAACTGGCATCCACTCAGCAACAGCTGAAGGATTCAACAGGTAAAATATTTCTCTGCTTTCAATTGTGAATTTTTTCTAAGTAGTTTACCTAGTTTTAACTCTTTCTTTACTTGCTTTTTAGCTTCTTTGGCGAAAGCCAAACAAATTGCTGAAGATGCCGGCAACTCCAAAAACCTCCGCTGCGAGAACCTGGACCTTCACAAGCTCACTGTAAAGTTACAGCAGGACCTGGAGGCCAGCCAACTAGCCGTTGGCATTGCTGAATCTAAGGCCTCCAGCCAGGCCGAGAAGGATAAGGCCACCATCTGAGACCTGGAGAATGCCTTGAACCAGCGCCTAGAAGAAGGCGCTGAGATGGACAATATTCTCGGTAAGTTCTTTGTCATTTAACGGATTTTCCATGTTTACATCTTTCTCTGTTTTTCTAACACTTGTGTGTTTTACTGAAACAGGAGATAGCCCCCAGCTTACTCCGATTGAAAAAATCCGAGATTTCGGAAGGTATTCACCGCAATCAAGCCTGCAGGGATGTTGCTGGTCAACAAATGCCTTCCTCTAAGGTCTGGGGATTTCTCGGAAGTTGCAAAACTTTCGGAAGCCATCGTGGAGGTGGCGGAGTCCAGGGAGTCCACCCTTCGCTCCACGGCACGTGGTGGTGCGTGCATGGCTCTAGGGCTCATACGCATGCACTACCCAACTGCCAAATCTTGGCGCGTAGCATCCGGCATCCCTCAAGGATACACGGAGGCGCAGAGGGCCACCATCTTTGATGAAATAAAAGGTCACGCCACCAAGACTGCCACCATGGTGAACGTCTCCACCTTCTACCCGGAGGAAGCTATTCCGGAAACTCCTGAGGAATCCAGCAGCGAAGAAGAGTCGGATGCCTAAAGGAAGTTTCCTGGTCCTGGGTAGAAAATAGGAAATAGAAGCATTACTGATCCTACAATGTAAACTTATTGTAATGCTTTCTATTCTTTTGTATAAACAAGTACTCTGCCTTTGCAGCAATATTATTAAATCTTTTGCAAGTTTTTCGGGTTTTTATTCCTTTATCTTCTAAGTTCTCTGGTTTATATGCTTTAACTGTCCTTAGTGTTTGAAATGGCTCGATAGTATTTCAATCTTCATGCCAAGTGACTGGGTATAACCTATCAATCGAAACTCGGAAACATGGATTATACTAAAGGCATTTTTACTTACTAGCTCCAGTGACCCAACATAAAAACAATCAGATAATACTTAAAGAACAGTAAGGAATTTTTTGAATGAAACTTAGGCACACATGCATAATCTGGGTTTCCTTAAGCCATTTTTAGGCTGAAAATCATTCAGTTTTTTAACACCAAGCACGCAGGCACAATTCGGATAAACATTGAGTATTTTGAAAGATCATTGGGAAATAGATAAGGCGGAATTATGTTTTATACCATAATAAACATGTAAAAAACATAGATGTATGAATTCCGATAACTTTATTTCATGATCTCAAAGATGTTTACATAGAAATTGAACTAAGTGTAGAAGGGACGTAACTGCTGGATGCTCCAGGGTCTTTTGGTCTCCCCTAGTTCGTCATCTATCTTTCTCTTTCTTTTGCGATTCGATCTTTTGGGATCATCTTCCGTGTCCCGAATATCTACAAGATAGTATGATCCATTTTTCATAGCTTTGCTTATGACAAATGGTCCTTCCCAAACTGGAGCTAACTTGTGCTTTCTTTCTTGCACCAATCTTAGAACTAAGTCACCTTCTTTAAAAAAAACGATGCCTGATTTTCCGACTATGGTAACGTCGTAATCCTTGCCGATAAATGGAGGATCTTTGAAGCACAAGTTCTCGTTCTTATTCTAGGAGATCGACGGCATCCTGTCGTGTACTTTTGGAGTCCGAGTTATCGAAAGCTTGCACTCTTGGGCTATCATGGAGCATGTCCGTTGGAAGCATTGCTTATGTGCCATAAACTAAGAAAAACGGGTTTTGCCCTGTTGATCTATTTGGCGTCGTTCGAATACTCCAAAGCATGGAAGGTAACTCTTCCACCCATGCTCCAGCTGCTCTGTGAAGAGGAGATTCGAGTCTTGGGCGTATTCCTTGCAGGATTGAGCTATTCATTCTTTCAACCTGCCCATTGGATTGTGGGTGAGCCACAGACGCAAGGTATAGGCGTATTCCCGTTTGTCGGCAATATTTTGCCAACTCTCCAATAGAGAAATTTGTCCCGTTGTCTATGATTATACTGTGTGGAACGCCGTATCTCATGACTACGTCAATGATGAAATTTCTGGCAGTTACACCATCAAGCTTTTTGATGGGTTTTGCCTCCACCCACTTGGTATACTTATCTACTGCAACGAGTAGATGTGTGAGTCCACCTCTTGCAGTTTTGAATGGTCCCATCATATCTAGCCCCAGACCGCAAATGGTCATGTGATAGGGATAGTTTTTAGTGCTTGGGCTGGCATATTCGTCTGCTTGGCGTAATACTGACATCCGGCACATGTGTTCACTATGTGTTCGGCATCTGTCTTGGCTGATAGCCAGAAAAACCCTGCACGGAATGCTTTCTTAACTATGCTTTTTGATTGAGCATGATGTCCGCAATCCCCTGCGTGGATTTCTTGCAGTATTTCTCGGCCTTCTTTTGGTGAAATACATCGCTGAAAGATTCCGGTAGTGCTGCATTTATACAGGCAACCATTGATTACCGTGTATCCTTTGCATCGACGTTTTATTTGCCTTTGCAAGACCTCATTCTGCTACATCCGGGTACTTCTGATCTACTAAGAAGTTTAAATATGGAATTGTCCAATCCGGGTTAACGAGCAGGACTTCAATTGACTCGGACACGAGAGGATAATCAACATCTCCACCTTTTATTGATGGTTTATGCAAATGTTGGATAAACTCACCTGGTGGTAGGGTTTTCACTCTTTCCGAGCCCATGCGGGCTAATGCATCCGCGTTCCAATTTTCCTCCCTTTTGACGTGAAGTACTTCAAATCCTAGGAAGCAAATAGCAAACTCATCCACCGTTCTCCGATATTCCGCCATGATGGGACTTTTGGCGTCCCATGTTTGGTTGAGCTGATGTTGTACCAAATCTGAGTCACCGTAGCATAATATTCGCTTGACGCCTATTTCTTTTGCAATTTGCAAGCCATGAAGCAAAGCTTCGTATTTTGCCACGTTATTGCTGGCGTTGAAGTGTATTTGCAATACATACTCCATAATATCTCCCTTTGGGGATTTTAACACTACACCAGCTCCAGCGCCTTCCTTCATCTTGGATCCGTCAAAGGGCATGACCCAGTATTCCAACTCCGGCATTGGTGTGTTTTCCATTGCTTCTGTCCAATCAGCGATGAAATCTGCCGATGCCTAGGATTTAATTGTCGTTCGGGGTTGGTACTTAATGTCGAACGCCGCCAGCTCGATGCCCCATTTGGCTACTCAGCCTGTTGCGTCCGCATTGTTGATTATATCCCCTAGTGGTGCTTTACATACCACTGTTATGGAATGTCCTTGAAAATAATGGCGGAGTTTTCGAGATGCGAAAAACACGTCATATGCCAGCTTTTTATAGTGTGGGTACCTTTGTTTGGACTCGGAAAAAACTTCGCTTATATAATATACCGGATGTTGATCTGGTATGCTTTGCTCTTCTTTCCTTCTTTCCACAACTATCACAACACTAATAACCCTGTTTGTTGTTGTGAGATACGGTAACATGGGTTCTTCGTCTTTTGGCGATGCCAAAATTGGAGCTTTCATCAAGGTTTCCTTTAACTGGGTTAATGCTTTGTCCGGCTCTTCTGTCCACTCAAATTTGTCGGATTTATTCAACAATTTATATAATGGCAGAGCTTTGTCTCCTAGCCGGCTTATAAACCTGCTGACAGCGGTTGCAGAACCTGTCAATCTTTGTACATCTTTTAAGAATGTAGGCTTTGTGATGTTTAGGATTGCCTTGATCTTTTCCGGGTTTACTTCTATTCCTCTGTGAGAAACGATGAAACCCAGAAGTTTTCCTGAGGGAACCCCAAATACGCACTTTAATGGGTTCAACTTCATTTTCTAAGTGCGCAAATTTTCGAAGGTTTCTCGCAAATCTTCAAGGAGTGTGTCCTTTTCCTTGGAAACGACGGCAATGTCATCCACGTAAACGTGAACATTTTTGACAATCTGACTATGCAGACATCGTTGCATGCAACGATGGTAGGTTGCACCTGCGTTATTCAGGCCAAAAGGCATGGTTATATAATAGTACATTCTGTATGGGGTTATGAAGGAGGTTTTGATTTCGTCTTCTTCCTTCATACGTATTTTATGATACCCGGAATAAGCATCCAAAAAGCATAAAATCTCAGAGCCAGCAGTGGCATCTATTATTTGATCGATTCGCAGTAACGCAAACCTGTCTTTTGGACACAATTTGTTCAGGCCGGTGTAATCTACACACATCCTAAGAACAGTACTATCTTTCTTCGGGACTAATACTGGGTTTGCGGACCATTCAGTATGTATAACTTCCCGGATAAAGTCAGCTGCTAATAGCCGGATAATTTCTTTGCCAATAGCCTTCCGTCTTCTTCCGTCAAATCGACGGAGACCTTGTTTGACGGGTTTAGATCCTGGAATCACCTTGAGTTGATGCTCAGCAAGTTCCCTGGGTACACCCGGCATGTCTGCAGGACTCCAGGCAAAAATATCCCAGTTCTCACGGAGGAACTTGATGAGCGCGCTTTCCTATTTGTCGGTCATCCCTGTCCCTACTACGACAAATTTTGTCGGATCTTTGGGGTCTAGGATAACCTGCCTTGTATTCTCGGAAGCTTTGAAACTATCTGCGGGCTTCCGGATTTCTTTACCTGCCGGCATTTATGTCGGCAATACTTCTTTTGCCAGCTCTTTCAATTCCTCCTTTGCAATCACTTTTTCTGCCAAAAGGGTGTTTCCTTTCTCCAGCTCGTTTGCCAATTTGAAGCCTCCGGATATGGTAATCACTCCTCCTTTTGGCTCTGCCATCTTCAGCTTGTTATAAATATAACATGATCTTGCCATAAATTTGGCGAAAGCTGGACGTCCGAGAATTGCGTGGTATACACTCTCGAACGGCACGACCTCGAAAGAGGTTTTTTCCTGCCGGAAGTGCTCTTTTTCTCCAAAGGTTACATCTAGGGAAATTTCTCCTAGGGATTGTGCTTGTCTGTCAGGAACGATGCCGTGGAAACGTATGTTGCTATGATTGAGCTGGGTCTTGGAGATCCGCAGATGCTTCAGTGTATCCAGGTACAATATGTTAATGCTGGATTCTCCATCCATCAACAGTCTTTTTAGCCTACTGTTTTGAACAATAGGACTTACAATTAGAGCTTGTGTGTCGGGTTCTGGGATATTTCCGGGATGATCAGATTGATCCCAGGTAATTGGTGTTTTCGAGTACTTCAAGAATTTGGGGGTTGGTGGAACAACCGCGTTTATTTCTCGAAGTGTCCTCTTTGCCACCTTTGCTGAGGGAGTTGGGAGGAAAGTTAAGTTGCATTCTCCATCAACTCTCGGGAACTTTGGTTCGCCTTTTTGCTGCTGCTCCTGGATTTTTTTGCCAGTGTCCGATTCAGTGTCTTCTTTTTCTGCTTCTGGCTTTTGCTTGGAGAATTTCCTTTTTGGAGTTCTTCCCCTTGTTCCCGGATCCTGCACTGCCTTTGATATGCTTATTGAGACGGCATTGTGTGTTCGTATGGGTGGTGTGGCGCCCCGGGATCGGGCACTATGCAGATTTCGGCATTTCCACCCAAATCCGCATAATAACCGATTTCAGGTTGCCACTTGTGATAACATTACAATAGTTCACGAATAATCCACAACAACAACAGAGGAGGTATATACAATACGACTCAAACGAGTCAAGGATACAACTGATACAATACAAAGATCCAAATGACAGCGGAAGAAACAACATAGTGTCCGACTACGGACAAGATACAAATTGGACTAAGAGTCCCGAAGATAACCGATGGCGTCCAATCCCTGCCCAGGCCAAGCCGGAGGGATTCCCAAGCTAACGTCGTCAGACTTCAAACCTGTTGACTGCAATGTGGAATATGCAGCCACGAAATGGATTCGTGGGTCGGTACTATTAAGTACTGGCAAGTGGATAAACCATACTCACAAGATACCATCGTAACCAATCATCACAAGATACAAATACTTTGGGTACAACGGAAAGAAAGGGGGTAGTGCAAAGAAGCGGCAGCGGGCAACACCAACAACTAGAGAGACACGCTACAACTTCCGGCTAGTAGAGAGGGATAAGAGAGCGTATCAGAACCAACTACAACTACTCACCAAACAATACCCATCCAGTGTTACCCCCTACTAAGGAAGCAACCCAAGGAAACTCACACTGTTGATTAAGGTGACATTCATTTTTATGGTGGAGTTAATCTATATTACTAGTCAAGTTATTATCATTAGGTGTAAGTTGTCTGAGTACTTGTTAGCCAGCACTTTCACCAAGTCGTCACATAACCGCGGACAACACGGCTTCTCGAGAAGATTTATCCCTGCAGGGTGCGCCATAGTACCCGTACACACTCAAGCCACCAACTAAAACTCAGGTTGGCTCGACACGACCCAAACCGTCTCTACAACCTGTCCTAGGAGCCACGGAGCTATAAGGTCCCAGCCACGCAGCCGAATACTCAGCGCAAGTGTGCAAAACCCCCGCAGGACGCAACACCCCGGCAATACAGGCCTCGCCCTATATGCATCATCATCATCATCAACAGTAACCATGGGGGGCCCACCCATTCATGCATATGAGCAAATGGAACACCCGAACTAAGTGTGTCTCTTCGGACAAGCTGCAAATCAGGTCTAAGTCGAGGGGGGTCCCATACTACCTCCCGGATGCGGTTAGCACGCTCATCATGGATCAATGGACAAGACCCTTTTCCTAGTTTCGACACTAGCAGGCCCCAAAACCACGCCGGGCCTCCTGCCGGTGCCTTATCATCAAATTATTATTACCCCAAACATTAACATGTTGTTGATTAAATTGAAACCCAACTATCAACTAAACAGGTGATAGAACAAAGGACAACAGGACTCGAGCGCAAACAAACCTAAGCATGCTAGTACGACATAGGCCAACAAACAACAGGGTTATAGGTGTGGAGGTAAGGCAATATCGTGGCAGCAGGGTAAACATGTGATGGGATCGGAACACAAGCATCGAAAATACTAGGCTAGCATAAAGACAACGGAAAGAATTGGTAACAAGTGAGGAAAGGCAACATAAGTAGCAAGTGAGTATACTTGCCTGAGATCCAGCAAGTAGAGGTACATCCGCAGAACTTGTCGTTGCTCACATCATCTCAACGTCCTATCCTCAAAGAAGCAATGAACTAGAACAAACACCGGATGCAACAATTACTACTACGGCAAAAGATCCAGCATGATCCTATTTTATATGCATGACAAGTTAAAGGGTGCATCAAAATAAATACAAGACATGATGAAACATTTTAAATGGGCCCATATGCAAAGATAAGGTTGCATTTGGAAAATCCCAGGTGCATGCATAGTTATTTAAGTGAATTACAAGCAAACATTAGGTTGAAGTGATTAAATGGCATGGTGGATGCTGAAAACAGAATGTATACAACATTAGCTTCAATGTGATACCTCATTTGCCAAATTTGGAATTTTAAATATTTAATTATGAATTTTTGTAATTTAAAAGGTTTAATTAAAGCATTGAATTATTGCACCACTTTTAATTAGGAAAAACAGTAAACAAATTGTATATTTGAAAAGTACAGAGAATTTTGATTGGAAAACATATTTTATATGTTGAATTTGGGTTTGAAATGAGCAAGTAATTAAATTGGCAATTTTAAATGCATTAAACAAAGAATTATTGTTTTCAGCAATTTACATTATTCAAAACAGAACAAAGTTTATTTAATTCTTCATGGAAAACATATTTTACTTTGTGAAATTGGAGTTAGGGTTTGAAAGTTATGAATTAAAACATTTAGCAAAATAAAAGACTAAAACAGAATAAAAAGGGGTTTGAACTCGGGATCTCCCACTGAGAACAAGGGAACAGAACCACTAGGCTGCTGTTTGGTTCATGTAAGGAAACAGATCTGGAACAAGATGAATATCAACGGTGCGGTGTGAAAGAGAGAAAAAAAGGAGGCTTTATTCCGCGTGAAGGAGGACTCGAACCCGCGACCTCGGGCGTGCGCGCGAACGGAGCGGAACCACTGGGCTAGGCTGCGGTTGTTGAACAAATATTGAACTGACGCCTTAAGAGATAAAATCGGTGCCTTGCAGTCTGACGAAACTGAACTGCACACGCTGCACGCAACGGAGACAGACGAGCAACGATCGACGGCGACCTGCAACGGGCGGCGCTCGATGGCGCCGCTCCCAGAGCAGGGTAGAGAGAGGGGAAAAGGGCCTAGGGGCGGAGATTCACCTTGGGTCGCTGGTGGAGCGCACCGACTCGAGGGAGACTCAAGGCCATGTGATGCAGCAGGTGTAGACAAGGAAGAAGGTGCGGTTCTTGTCAAGAAGATCTTGACGGCGTCGTCGATCCAGGAAGCTCAAGACCCGGCGCTTCTGCAAGGACGAAGAGGAAAGCGGCGCGGTTCAATTCCCACCATCGGTTGCCCTTCTCGTCGACCATGGCCTTGGCTCCAGGAGCTCCATCTCTGGACATGGAGGAAAAACATGGTGGTTTTCGGTGGAGATGAACAGAGGTAGAGCGAGGAGGAGAGGTTGGCGGTGCAGAGGGAGAAGAGGGGAAAGGCTAGGGTTAGGGTTTCTTGGCAGGAGAGGGGAGGATTGAGGTAGATAAAGGAGGTGGAGGGGACCATGGAGGTTCGGTGGTGGGGTGTGACTTCTCCCTCCTGTCCGTACGAAGAAGAAAGGGAGTTGGGCTGGGCAGGGGGTTGTAGGTGGCTGACTGGGCCTTGTTGGCCCAGTTCGGCTGCCTCCCCACTTTTTTTTTGTAAAAGGTGATTTAGCATTTGGATTTGAGGGAGTTTTACAACTCCAAAATTTATGAAGTAAATTTCTTTGCACTCAGCACTCAAAATGCCCAAGTGCACAAACTTTTGTTTTTTGAAATCTTTAAAATATTTGCTAATTTGAATTTGATTGAATTTTGGGTGAATTTTTAAATTGGTTTGAATTTTTAAATGATTTTGAAAACAAAGTGCAATGCATATGATGCAATGCAATGCGAAAAGAAAAACAACAAATCTAATTGGGGGAAATCCCCCGGGTGTTACAGCCGACACCGCTAACAAGGGATTGCGCCCTCGCAATCCACCCAAGGCAAGGGGAAGAGAGGTGTCAACTACGGAGTCTTCGTGCTGCGGTTGATTTCCCGGGTCAGTGGGCGGATCTCTTCTTCTCGACACCACTAACAAGGGATTCTTGCTCGGATTGATGACGATGTTCTTCCACCAGGAATCTTCCGATGATCGAACCTATTAGGTTAACGGCTCAGAAAACGTCCACCCACGTAGGATCCTAAAACTTTGAAAGATAGATAAGAGAGGAGACTCCAAAACAAATAAGGTAGGAGAAATGGAATAGAGATAAGGAGAAAACAAGAATCCTATCGAGAGGTTTCCAAAACAAGTTTTGCACAAATAGTTTTTGACACTCTAGAAACAACGACCGTTAGCAAGGTTATCCTACAGGCTTTGCGGACCCGTTGCTTCGACAACCATTCGTATCGAAACAACATTGGGAATCGGAAACCATGCTCTGATACTATTTGTGGCGCCCCGGGATCGGGCACTATGCAGATTTCGGCATTTCCACCCAAATCCGCATAATAACCGATTTCAGGTTGCCACTTGTGATAACATTACAACAGTTCACGAATAATCCACAACAACAACAGAGGAGGTATATACAATACGACTCAAACGAGTCAAGGATACAACTGATACAATACAAAGATCCAAATGACAGCGGAAGAAACAACATAGTGTCCGACTACGGACAAGATACAAATTGGACTAAGAGTCCCGAAGATAACCGATGGCGTCCAATCCCTGCCCAGGCCAAGCCGGAGGGATTCCCAAGCTAACGTCGTCAGACTTCAAACATGTTGACTGCAATGTGGAATATGCAGCCACGAAATGGATTCGTGGGTCAGTACTATTAAGTACTGGCAAGTGGATAAACCATACTCACAAGATACCATCGTAACCAATCATCACAAGATACAAATACTTTGGGTACAACGGAAAGAAAGGGGGTAGTGCAAAGAAGCGGCAGCGGGCAGCACCAACAACTAGAGAGACACGCTACAACTTCCGGCTAGTAGAGAGGGATAAGAGAGCGTATCAGAACCAACTACAACTACTCACCAAACAATACCCATCCAGTGTTACCCCCTACTAAGGAAGCAACCCAAGGAAACTCACACTATTGATTAAGGTGACATTCATTTTTATGGTGGAGTTAATCTATATTACTAGTCAAGTTATTATCATTAGGTGTAAGTTGTCTGAGTACTTGTTAGCCAGCACTTTCACCAAGTCGTCACATAACCGTGGACAACACGGCTTCTCGAGAAGATTTATCCCTGCAGGGTGCGCTACAGTACCCGTACACACTCAAGCCACCAACTAAAACTCAGGTTGGCTCGACACGACCCAAACCGTCTCTACAACCTGTCCTAGGAGCCACGGAGCTATAAGGTCCCAGCCACGCAGCCGAATACTCAGCGCAAGTGTGCAAAACTCCCGCAGGACGCAACACCCCGGCAATACAGGCCTCGCCCTATATGCATCATCATCATCATCAACAGTAACCATGGGGGGCCCACCCATTCATGCATATGAGCAAATGGAACACCTGAACTAAGTGTGGCAATTCGGACAAGCTGCAAATCAGGTCTAAGTCGAGGGGGGTCCCATACTACCTCCCGGATGCGGTTAGCGCGCTCATCATGGATCAATGGACAAGACCCTTTTCCTAGTTTCAACACAAGCAGCCTCCAAAACCACGCCGGGCCTCCTGCCGGTGCCTTATCATCAAATTATTATTACCCCAAACATTAACATGTTGTTGATTAAATTGAAACCCAACTATCAACTAAACATGTGATAGAACAAAGGACAACAGGACTCGAGCGCAAACAAACCTAAGCATGCTAGTACGACACAGGCCAACAAACAACAGGGTTATAGGTGTCGAGGTAAGGCAATATCGTGGCAGCAGGGTAAACATGTGATGGGATCGGAACACAAGCATCGAAAATACTAGGCTAGCATAAAGACAACGGAAAGAATCGGTAACAAGTGAGGAAAGGCAACATAGGTAGCAAGTGAGTATACTTGCCTGAGATCCAGCAAGTAGAGGTACATCCGCAGAACTTGTCGTTGCTCACATCATCTCAACGTCCTATCCGCGAAGAAGCAACGAACTAGAACAAACACCGGATGCAACAATTACTACTACAGCAAAAGATCCAGCATGATCCTATTTTATATGCATGACAAGTTAAAGGGTGCATCAAAATAAATACAAGACATGATGAAACATTTTAAATGGGCCCAAATGCAAAGATAAGGTTGCATTTGGAAAATCCCAGGTGCATGCATAGTTATTTAAGTGAATTACAAGCAAACATTAGGTTGAAGTGATTAAATGGCATGGTGGATGCTGAAAACAGAATGTATACAACATTAGCTTCAATGTGATACCTCATTTGCCAAATTTGGAATTTTAAATATTTAATTATGAATTTTTGTAATTTAAAAGGTTTAATTAAAGCATTGAATTATTGCACCACTTTTAATTAGAAAAAACAGTAAACAAATTGTATATTTGAAAAGTACAGAGAATTTTGATTGGAAAACATATTTTATATGTTGAATTTGGGTTTGAAATGAGCAAGTAATTAAATTGGCAATTTTAAATGCATTAAACAAAGAATTATTGTTTTCAGCAATTTAAACTATTCAAAACAGAAAACAAAGTTTATATTTGGAAAGTTTATTTAATTCTGCATGGAAAACATATTTTACTTTGTGAAATTGGAGTTAGGGTTTGAAAGTTATGAATTAAAACATTTAGCAAAATAAAAGACTAAAACAGAATAAAAAGGGGTTTGAACTCGGGATCTCCTACTGAGAACAAGGGAACAGAACCACTAGGTTGCTGTTTGGTTCATGTAAGGAAACAGATCTGGAACAAGATGAATATCAACGGTGCGGTGTGAAGAGAGAAAAAAGGAGGCTTTATTCCGCGTGAAGAAGGACTCGAACCCGCGACCTCGGGCGTGCACGCGGACGGAGCGGAACCACTGGGCTAGGCTGCGGTTGTTGAACAAATACTGAACTGACGCCTTAAGAGATAAAATCGGTGCCTTGCAGTCTGACAAAACTGAACTGCACATGCTGCATGCAACGGAGACAGACGAGCAACAATCGACAGCGACCTGCAACGGGCGGCGCTCGATGGCGCCGCTCCCAGAGCAGGGTAGAGAGAGGGGAAAAGGGCCTAGGGGCGGAGACTCACCTTGGGTCGCTGGTGGAGCGCACAGACTCGAGGGAGACTCAAGGCCATGTGATGCAGCAGGTGTAGACGAGGAAGAAGGTGCGGTTCTTGTCGAGAAGATCTTGACGGCGTCGTCGATCCAGGAAGCTCAAGACCCGGTGCTTCTGCAAGGACGAAGAGGAAGGCGGCGCGGTTCAATTCCCACCATCGGTTGCCCTTCTCGTCGACCATGGCCTTGGCTCCAGGAGCTCCATCTCTGTCCATGGAGGAAAAACATGGTGGTTTTCGGTGGAGATGAACAGAGGTAGAGCGAGGAGGAGAGGGTGGCGGCGCAGAGGGAGAAGAGGGGAAAGGCTAGGGTTAGGGTTTCTTGGCAGGAGAGGGGAGGATTGAGGTAGATAAAGGAGGTGGAGGGGACCATGGAGGTTCGGTGGTGGGGTGTGACGTCTCCCTCCTGTCCGTACGAAGAAGAAAGGGAGTTGGGCTGGGCAGGGGGTTGTAGGTGGCTGACTGGGCCTTGTTGGCCCAGTTCGGCTGCCTCCCCACTTTTTCTTTTGTAAAAGGTGATTTAGCATTTGGATTTGAGGGAGTTTTACAACTCCAAAATTTATGAAGTAAATTTCTTTGCACTCAGCACTCAAAATGCCCAAGTGCACAAACTTTTGTTTTTTGAAATCTTTAAAATATTTGCTAATTTGAATTTGATTGAATTTTGGGTGAATTTTTAAATTGGTTTGAATTTTTAAATGATTTTGAAAACAAAGTGCAATGCATATGATGCAATGCAATGCGAAAAGAAAAACAACCAAATCTAATTGGGAGAAATCCCCCGGGTGTTACAGGTGGGTTTCCCAAATTGCGAATGGTGGACATAGTTCTCCGACTTAATTTTTTCCCACTCTTCCTTTGTGTAGGAGATAGGTTTTGTGTTTCTTCCTTTCCATTTGCCTCCATTATCCTTTCCAAAGGCTAGGTTAACTTCTTTGGGCTTTGGCTGCGTCTCTGGAGTAGCTTTTTTGTCAAAACGAGGCATCTTTTTGGCCTGAGCCAAAGCGTCGATATTTCCACCTCTCGCTCTAATGTCATCGTCGGCTGTTGCATGCTCGTTTGCGGTTGTGAGCATAGATCCGAGATCTTTATGCTGTTTTGAACCAACCATGAACGGTACGAGGCCGGGTTTTAAGCCATTGACGAAAGCATGCATTGCTTGTACGTCACTTACTCCTGAGCAGCTGTTCTTCACTACAGTCCATCTTGAGATGAAATCCACGTATGGCTCATCTTCAAACTGGGTGCAGCGGTTGAGCTGGTTGATGTTGTTGGGGCGTTTGTAAGTTCCCCGAAAATGTTGAGTAAATACTCTAGCCATATCATCCCAGCTATCTATAGTTCTTGACGGAAGCCCGTTAATCCAATCTCTGGCTCCGTCCAGTAATATTAGGGGGAGGAATTTTACTGCCTCTAAATCTGTCCCTTTGTTGATCTGAACGGCTGTATAATAGTCTGAGAGCCAGGTATCGGGTTTGTACTGCTGGTATATTTTTGATGTGTTGGGCCAAATTTAGCGAAGCCAGAATGTAGAGTTATCCTTCGGATCCTATCGGTAAAACACTTAGGTCCAAAGTATAGGTCATCTCTTTCCGCTCTGTCAGCGTGTACGGAATATCTACCGGCTAAATGGAAAGAAGGGGATCTGCTCCTTTCTTTTCCATTGTTGCGCGAGTGCGCTCTTTCGGGATTATCCATGTTTCCTCCGTTATCATGTCCTTTGGAATAAGGTGGAGTTCTACTCCTTGGTCTTTCCTTATTCCTAGGAGGGGTACGGGATCTCTCACGCCTGTGAGGAATATCGTGTCTTCCGGCTTTTTCAGCAAGGCGTCTCAGAGGCGGCATTGCTTTTCCATCCTTCCAGTTTTGTTCTTCCCGATCACGGGGGTTAATTCCGCCTTTCGGCGGATGGGATCCTGTTCTGGACGCTGCATCCTTGTTGTCGGGAATTGCCTGAATCTCCAGGTTCTCCAGGTCCAGGTGCTCCAGCGACGCATGTGGCTGTTTTGCATAGGGATGAGTTGTTATGCAACTTCCCTGATCTCGCCTGCCCTCGTTGTTATTGTTGCAATGCTTTTCCTAAGAAAGCATACACCCCTTGGAGTTTTTCGTCTTTGGAGTACAGATCGTCGTTGAGGATGGCGAACGCGGCTTCCGTGTTTTCTGCTGCGGTTTTGTATATAGGTTCGCCCCTGGCATTGATGTTGTTTACTTGCTTTTGCCAGGCGGGGTTTTGGACCCGATCCTTTGGCTGCAGTACTTCCGGTCTTACGATTCCGGGTAACCTTGTAGGTTTTATGCCGGATCTATTCTTTCTCTCGTACTCCTCAATTTCTTCCTGCTTCAACTTAATGTCAGCCTGGGTTTGTAGGAGACTTTCCTGAGTTCTGAATATATGTTGTTGTTGCCTTTGAAGAGCTTGTCTCCTGGCTTCCAGCACTTCAGGGGGTTCGTGGGGTCCCACTGGTGTTTGAAGTAGATCTTGTTCATTCTGTTCTGACATTGGTGGAATAGAGATTTTCTTCGTTTTCTTCTCCGTAGATTTGACTCCGCTTCTTCCTCCTGCTTCCGGGTTTTCGTTGGTGGCATCCACCAGTCTTTTCTTTCGGAGTTTGTACTGGAGTTTCTTGGTAGCCTTGTTTCTTTTCTTGGAAGAGGGAGGTTTTTTACCAGGTTCATCTTCTGTCAATTCCTTGACATCAGGGTAAATTGGACTGGTTTCGCCGTCCTCTCTTTCCTCATCTGGCGGAGGTGTTTGAGGATCTTCCTGACTTTCGGCATCCGAGTTATTAGTCGGTTTTGCCATAAGCACTTCATGGAATCCCTCTTGGAAAGATTTGACCTTTCTTTCGAAAGCGTCTTCATCCTCGTCTTCGGAATCGAGCTGGTCCGATCCGGGTTCCGATTCTAATCTCGCCTCGATGGAGGCTAACACAGAATCAGCTTCCGAATTCGTCGTCAGTTTGACAGATGTCGGATCTTCCAACTCTTTTGTGGGGTTATTTTCTTCTGCATTTCCACGGGATTGTTTTCATCTGTGTTTTCAGCGATCCCGGTTTGCACCATACCAATAAAGTGCGATCTCATTGCAGGCATCTCCGAGGAGGCGGCGATTTGAGCAGATATTGGCGATCTGAGAAAAATCCGGCATCATAGTTTTCTTCAACTGGGTATAGGACGGGTGGGATAAATCTACTTCCCCCACAGAATCCCATTGCTTCTGAAGTTAATCCGATAAAAATATTTGCAGATCCAATCGGTAAAACACAGGCACTTACTAGATGATTCCGTGCTGGCATGTACGATCCGTTGTCGAGGAAGCGCCCGACGTCGTTGTCGAATTCCAGGCTTCCGACAGTTATGGTATTGCCAATTCCGTCGAGTATCCCCGATCGAAACATAATGCCCGACGTCGCTAGCCCCACAGTGGGCGCCAACTGTTGAGACATCGTAGTAGGGTTCATAGACGGGGGTGCCATGAGGCCTACGGGTAAAGACGTGAGGGGGACGTGGTAGCACGACAACCAGGGACACAGAAGTTTTACCCAGGTTCGGTACGTCGCAATTAGGCGGCGTTCCTACTCCTGCAATCTCACTAAATCAGGGCTGAGGCCTGAAGCATACAAAGTACAACGTGAGTTGGGTTGCTAACACGACGAGGATCAGCTTCTCGGCGAGTTGGCTTCTAGCTTATTGTTTATCTCTTTGTTCTCTCCCGTCCGGCTTTATATAGATAGCCGGGTTAGGGCTTACAGAAAGGAAACCTAGAAGACTACGGTAAGTTCTAACTTGGAAGGCAAGAATCAACCTTCTACTCCAAGCCGCACCACGTGGGCCGTGATTCGGGTTCTTCTAGAATCTGGCTTCTGTGTGTCAGCTTACTGGGCCGCCTAATGGACCATAATCCATTACCATTCAGGCCACCCTTGTAATCCGGCTCTTTAAGACACTATTTGATATACCCCTAATCAGTATATATCCGACAGTGAGGAAATTCATCAGACAAACAACATCTAACAACACATAACAAACATTCATCACTCCAATCATCAAGGTTTAACAAACAACCTAGTATTGTCATACCACACTCAATTTATATGATCAATACACTAACACGTTTGCGTTGTTCTAACAAGGTAACTAGATTGGTGGTCTCATCTATATCTTCTTGAGTTTCTTCAAATCCTTCTCTCGGTGTCTTGAGGTGTTTGTGATTGTTGTGAAGTCTGGGTATATCTCCAAGTTTCTTCAATGGTCTTGGGTGTAAATATTCATGTTGAAACCAAATGGTTATGTGAAAACTATTTCTTGCACCTCCTAGCATGTCTTGATGGAAAACATGGGGTAGGTCATCTATAAGAAGATTTCGAAGGTGAATAATAGATGAGAGGATATGAGAAGGATTAAGATGAGATGCGTTGTTTCTACAAAATTTGAACAAAATAGGTTTCAATCCTAGGGTCATTTCCTAGTTCTAATCAAATCTTAGGTTCTCGATCCTACATGCAACACTATGCTCTGATACCGTTCTATAGCGCCCTACATTTTAATAAATATAGAACACTTGTGTAACATGCTATTCCCGGGATCACTGATAGCATACACATGAAAAAATGAAACATTCACTGCAATATCATCATTCTACAATGTTGATCCAGTCTTTACAAGATAACATTACAACTTGCATAGTCTTAGAAGACTAGCAAAAACAAGTATTACAGTGGAAACATAGAACATCATTGAGCCTCATCTTCTTCATGTGCCACAGGAAGAACATGTTGGGGATAGACTCGAGATCCTAAACGAAATCCTCACTCGTCTTCAGATTCATCTACACGTTGGAATATGCATCCCCACGAGAGGAAGTCGGTACAAAGAAAGTACTGGCAAGTGACACTTGTATAGTGGCAGTTTTGAGGAATAAACTAACTACGTGATATTTGGTTGGCGGAGTCTAGGGCTATATGCATAAAGCTAATTTTGCCCTATGTTTTATAAATCATTTTAAATCTTTGAACATCATCATGGGTATACACACCATGAAGTTTGATAATGTCATCATGGGTAGACACACCATGAAGCTTGGTAAGGTCATCATGGGTAGACACACCATGAAGTTTGATAAGGTCATCATGGGTAGACACACCATGAAGTTTGATAAGGGGCATAGAGGGGTAGACACACCACATGCGCCTAAAAGAGATTTCTACCATATTTTACTTCATTCAGAAAAGATGAGGATGTTACCGATGTGCTTACAATTATATAGGTTTCCGCGGTATGACGTGAAGCGGATAGTTCCAGTTGGTTTGATCCGCTTCGCACGTAGGCGCAAACGGCTGGGTCCGCTTCGAAGCATCGGCCGAACTCTCGATGCGGTTCCAACCTAGCTAGGTAGCTCCCTGGACTTGTTTGTGGTGAGGTGAAGTGTTGTGCCGACGGTCTCGCGACAGTTTTGGTGCATGCGGCTACAATAGTGCATCCCTGCAGGGTTAAATCTTTTCGAAAAGGTGTATCATCCGCGCTTATATGATAATCTTGGAGAAAGTGCTGGCTAATAAGAGTCAGCCAACTTACACCTAATGATATTTGTCAACTTGTGCGATAACGAGATTACCATTTCAACATGTGTGAGTTTTCCTCAGGCTACCTCCGGGCATTTGGTTGGTTCACCTTAATTAAAATGATCTTAATGCTTGGGTAATAATATTTTGAATTCAAGATAAGGCACCGGCAGGAGGCCCCTCGAGGCTTTTGGTCCCTCTAGTGTCGCCTTAGGAAAAGGTTCTTGTCTGCTGATCCAAGAATGAGCGCGCTAACCACATCGTGAGAGGTATGGGACTCCCCGCAACCTATTAGCCCCGCTGCACACTTGTCCAGGATGCCACAATGTAGTTCGGTCTTTCCATTTGGCATACGCACATCCCCAGTTCTGCAATTATGATGGCAAAAATGTTGAGAATGATGATGGGATGTCACCGATGTGCTTACAATTATATAGGTGTAGCGCCCTACCTTTTAATAAAGATAAAACACCTTTGTATCCTGCTATTCCCGGGATCTCGGATAGCATACACATGACAAAATTAAATATTCATTGCAATATCATCATTCTACATCGTTGATCCAGTGGATAAGAAATAAAATAGTCTTACAATTGGCATAGTCAACATGGACTAGCCCAATGACAGAGTTTCAAAGTAAACACAGCGGAAAACAAATCTTCAATGAGCCTTCTTCACTTCATGCGCCACAGGTAGAACATGTTGGTGATAGACTCAAGATCCTAAACGAAATCCTCACTCGTCTTCAGATATCTGCATGTTGGAATATGCAGCCCCCACGGGGGGAAGTCAGTACAAACAATGTACTGGCAAGTGACACTTGTTTGGTGGCCTTTTTGAGGAATACACTAGCTACATGATATTTGGCTGGTGGAGTATGGGCTATTTGCATAAAGCCAATTTTGTCCTATATTTTATAAATCATTTTAATAAAAATGAAGACTTTTAGTACAACCATCGTGGCTAAATCTACCATGAAGGTTGACTGTTCATCATGGCTAAATCCACCATGAAGTTTGATAAATCATCATGGCTAAATCCACCATGAAGTTTGAAAATCGTCATGGCTAAATCCACCATGAAGTTTGGTAAACCATCATGGCTAAATCCACCATGAGGTTTGATTGTGGCATCATGGCTAAATCCACCATGTGCCCTAAAGGGGTTTCTACCATGTTTTATTTCATTCATAAGAGATGAGGAGATCCTTCGGCATCAACTCTGTCTAGCTGCTCAACTGGCCCATAACCGGGGACACGGCTAAGATCTTAGTTTTTAAACTCTGCAAAGGTTGTTCACTTTCACCTTGAGACTCATCCTCCCCGAGGGAATAATGAGACAAGATCTTTGGGAAGAGGGGTTCAACCATACCATTATTGACTTGTTGCTCCTAAAATTCTACCACCCCTTGTCAATACAACAGGAGGAACCCCCACAACTTACTTAATCTTGGCAGAGCCCATATTACCTCAAGGATGCACTGGAAGCTAACTATACAGTGAAGACCTACAAATCTTATTAATCCTGGGTGGCAATCCACAAGTGTACCCTCAGGTGACAACCACCACATCCATGGCTAAATCCACCATGAACATGGCCCTGAGTAGCCACTCAACATAAACCAAGCAATTACCAATCCACCCAGGTGTTTCATTGGGTTGTTAATTTTCAATTTTCAAAACATCACAACCCAACAAGTAACAACAACAGTTGTGATAGCATTTCTGGTATAGCTAAAGTAGAACCTAGCAGGGGTTTCAGGTTGGCTACACACTACTAGGTGTTCTGAGCATAGCATATACTTAGAAAATAATAAAATCACCTATGATGCATACTACTGAAAACACTAATGCAATTGGAAAAAAGTGGGACATGAGTATCACTTGCCTTGTGAAAGTTGGTATAGATACACTCTCTTCGCAAATAGAATGTTGCTCTCCGTACAATCTAAACAATACAAATAAATAACAATAAACAAGCCATTCACCAACAAACAAACAAATACAACAAAATAAACCATACTAAAGCATAAAAAGTTATTCAACTTGACTGGTGTTAACATGGACAAGGTTTTGACACATAATTCAATATGCAAAAAGAATTATGATGAGATGGTTATTGTTTGGTCTTTTATGGACAAGTTCAAGTTTATCACAATAGTTCAATTTATGTAAAGGAAGTGTAGTGATTTGAGTTAGGCTTAACACATAATTCAATTTACTAAAAGAATTATGGGAAAAGGGGTTTAGGTATAGCTTAGGATATGCGTTGATCAAGGAATAACATTTTACTCAATATACAAAAGAAGTGGATGTGATATGGTTTAGTGTTTAACACTTAATTCAATGTACAAAAGGAATTAAGATGTTTTAGGTCAGGCTTTCAACATCGACAAAACAAGCTTGTTCCAAGGGTCCTAGGGTTGGTCTTCTATCACAAATATCACACAAGGATTTGGCCTAAGGGTTTTAGAAAACAAATTCATGATCAACATGATTCATGTCGTGGTGGTGTCACGGCAGATGCCATGGGATGGCTAAAGATGTGGGAACGATGGACGCTGGAGGTGTCCGGGGAGGGATCACGCGACGAGTAGCCGCGTGAGGCAAGATCCACACAACACAAACAACACGATATACCCAGGTTCAGGGCCCTCGTGAGGAGGTAAAACCCCTACTCCTGCCTTTCTCTATGTATTACGGTGTCTCTCCGAGTAGGTACAATACAAATGATATCGCTACCGAGTAGCCCCTTGCCCCTCTCCGAGTAGAGCTAGGTCAAGCACTTAGGGATTCTAGGGTTTTCAGGGAGCCTGTGTGAGCGTGTGTCTAAGAGCCTGCCTCGCGCAGGAGGCGGCGGGGCACCTTATATACATGGTGCCCAGCCGGATACGTCCAAATCCTAGACAAGTGTCGACATAGTGTGCACACTGTCCTTTCTCCGAGTACCCGCTGACAGCTTTGGTCGTTGGTCTTGGCTGCTTCTATAAAGTCGTTGGGCAAAACTAGGGGACAGACTGGTATCACTGTACCTAGTCACAGAGTAGGTCCCCCTTATCCTGCCACCGACTGCTTCCATGCTGTCACTGTCAGGTAGGCCGTCCCCACGTGAACAGTAGTTCGAATGCTGCCAAGTACGGACCCAGGATACGCGGGATCCTGTGTCAGAACGGCTCCTTTGACTTCCTGCCCGAGTAGTTTCCCGCCAAAGGTTCCCGCCAATTGTACTCGGGCCAAACCTTCTACTCGACAGGGTAAAACTTGACTGATATCTCCTTCTGGTCATCTTGAGGTGAGACCGGGTAGCAGTCGACCGGGTAGAGAGTACCCGGTAGTCGGCTACTCGACCAAACCTCTCTTCTGTAAACGGCCTTTACCACCTGTCTTTACCCTACTCGGGGGTAACCCCCCGACAGCAGTCCCCGAAGCTGGTTGAGTCTTGCGAACTTGTTCACTAGGCTCTGCCAGCTTAAAACCAGCCTTTGCATCTCAGCCATCGAACCTCAAGATGCCGAGTAGGTCCTCCGAGTAGCTATCCGGAAAGTATCTTGAGTCTCCTCTTTCCGAGTAGCTCTTGCTTTCTACTCTGTATCCGAGTAAAAAGACTTAGCGAAATTTCGCAAACTGAGCCTCTGCAGCGCAGAGCAACATCCAGCCCTTCACGCAGGCACTGCCTACGTGTCAAGCATCCACGACCTTGTCGTTTGGTTGCCCAGGACAGGACGCCACGTGTCCAGTTTTCACGCTGTGGGCCCACTGGCCGTCATATCCCATCACGCGCAATTACTGGCCACGATCTGAAGGTGGGATCAAATGCGGCCGTTACGCGCGCAGCCCGCGCTTGTGTGCGTTTCTATCCGGCCACAGGACCCACCACACGCCACAGTCGATCCCACTACCGCGGTGGTAACGGTAATCCCGCGAGGGAGGTATAAATACCCCTGCGGTAATTTCCTTTTCTTCTTCCCTGCGCTTTTCCCTTTCTGCCTCCTGTTCTTCTTCTCCACCGAGCCCTCCGCCGCCGCGCAAGCTTCCGCGCCGCCGCGGACTCACTCCACCGAGCAACTCCACTCGAAAATCATCCACTCCTCCCACTCGCAAGGATGGCCAAGGCTAGCTGGGCGGGTTCCTCCGTCACCCAGGCCAATCTCGCCTGGCTCGTGTCCAGCAGGAGGGTTCCTCCCGGCGTGGAGTGCCGGGCACCCGACGACGAGGTTGTACCAACTCCGCGGGACGGCGAGCGGGTGGTCTTCATGTCGCACTTCGAGCGCGGCTTTGGACTGCCCGCCTCGGACTTCTTGCGCAAGTTCCTCGACCACTTCGGGCTGCAGATGCATCATCTGCCGCCCAACGCGGTCGTCTTCCTCGCCTACCACGTCGTCGTCTGCGAGGCTTTCCTCGGCATCAGGCCTACGACTGATACATGGCTTAGGTACTTCAATCTCCGCCAACAATCTGTCGGGAAGAAAGACGGTGCAGGTATCGGCCGCGCCACCGACACGGGCTGTGCCATGATGGTGCAGCGGACGGGTACAAACCATCCCCGCATCCAGGGGCTGGATTCCTGCCGAATGTGGCAGCAGACATTCTTCTATGTCAAGAATGTCCCCGCCACGGAAGGAGGTGTGGTTGATGATCGAATCAACCTGCCCGCTTGGAGGAACCGTGCTCCACTCGGGTCGAACTGGAAGGAGAAGCCCAACATCGACGAAATCGCCGTCGAGATAGAAGATAGACTCGGCGAGTTGAAGAAGCTGGGCCTCAAGAATGACGACCCGGTGATATGCTGGATCAAGCGCCGAGTACTCCCTCTGCAGGAGCGCTGCCATCTCATGTGTTACATGGGAGGCCCGCGCGACTGCACCAGGACCACCACCATCGAAATCGATGACGCGGATGTTGCCTATCATGCCAGGAACATGCTGAAGACAAGCCTCACCGAGAGGTGGCGGTATGGCTTCGCCCCGTACAGCCGCACGCTACCGATTGCCCGGGTACGCTGTTCCTACTCTGCTTTTGCCTCTGCTTCCCGAGTAGATAACTTTCCTTTCCGCCTCGACTAGCAATCACCTGGCGCACCGAGTATAGCACTTAGTCGACTCGCACTTAGGCTCAGTATGCTTTGTGTTTGCACGCCTATCCGGGTAGAACACTTGGAGAACTGCATAGGCTTAGTGTGCTTTGTGTTTGCACGCCTGTCTGAGTAGAATACTTAGAAAACCGCATAGGCTTAGTGTGCTTTGTGTTTGCACGCCTATCCGAGTAGAGTTCCATCCTGCTACTCGGTTTACTTATGATCCTTCTCTGTCTTTCAGACTCTTACTCGACAGCTGATTGAGAGTCGCGAAGTTTTTGAAGACAACTGGTTCGCCGATCGCGAGGAGGATGACATGCTGCCCTCTGACGACGCGGAACCGAGCAGTCCCGTTCCTGACAAGCGTGATGCTCTCCGCACTTGGTCGGATGAAGGCTCTCACGGTGTGGTTATTTTCATTCTGTTTGCTTCTGAGAAACACCAGCCCCTTGCACTGCTGTTCCTGATTCTTCCTTCTTCTCCTTTGAACTTCTCAGATGAGGCCGCTGCGGAGAGGGACGACGAGGATGAGGGCGAGAACGAGGGCGATGCGCCCCTCGTCGTCCAACCTTTGTCTACTGCCCCTCCCGAAACCCGCAAGCGGACTGGGAGCGAAGCGCAGGTACCTCCGGCCAAGAAGAGGAAGCCCGCCGAGAAGGAGGAGGCCGCCGAGAAGAAGAAGAAGGTTACTGTCAAGAAACCCCGACGACAGCTTAAGTCCACCAATGCGTGAGTTCTCTTCTCGTTTGCCCTCCTTCTCGCGTAGTACTGATTTCTCCCAAATCTTCTTCCAATCCCTGATCTCTTTCTTCTCTGCAGTCCTGCCATGGACGCGAACGCAGCCCTCGCGTCCAACCAAGCCCAGAAGAAACCAGTACCTCTGGTTAACCTGGACGATGATGATGAGGATCGCGACGCCAGTGCTGCTGCTGCCAATCCAGCACAAGGAGCAGCGTCAGAACCAGCAGCACAAGACACCGCCGTCCACGACGAGAGACCCCCTTCTCCTCCGGCTAGCAACGCCGAGGAGAACCAAGAACAAGAAATGCCAGACGCCGCCGCCCTTGAGCGGCCAGAAGTAGAGCAGCCCACCACCGAGGCCGCCGCACAAGAGAACGTTGCTGCCGAGCAGCTGGTGACAGATGACACTGCCGCGGATGCTACCGTAGCAGATGTCTACCCACTGCCAGGCAGCGCTCCGAGTGGTGTTCTGCCAGGAGCTGCAGCGGCGCCACCAACTGCGCAAGGCCCTACGCCTCCAACTGCGCAAGGCCCTACACCACCGACTTCCTCCTCGTCTCCACAGAGCAAGGACACATCCAGCCCTCCCGGGCGAGCAGCCAAGCAACAGGCCCTTGATGCTCTGAGGGATTACTGTTCCAAGAAAGGTCTATCTGAGAAGGAGACTGCCGATAAGGTGGCTGCTGAGGAGGCCAAGGCCAAGGAGGAAGCCGCCGAGAAGGCCCAAGCCGAGAAAGAAACTGCTGAGAGAGCCAAGGCCGAGCAGAAGAAGGCCAGGGCTGAGCAGAAGAAAGCCGAGAAGCGAGCTGCCGAGGAAGCAGTCGCCGAGAAGGCAAAGGCCAAGACTGAGGGGAAGAAACCCGAGGATCCCGAGAAGCAGAAGATCGAGAAGGAGCAGACGAAGAAAAGGGCCAGAGAGCAAGGCGCATCCGCAGGCGGAGCACTCGTGATCCGCGACTCCGGCCCGATTCCTGCTGCACTCTCTGCGGGCGCTCGCGCTGCTGGCCAGCCTTGCTACCCGGAATATATGATTGAGGTTAGCCACCAACATAGCATCGGCTTCCCTCCCCAAGATAAAGCTGTAGCTATTCAGAAGGGGAGGAAAGCAGTAGCCAGGAATACTCCTCCCTTCGATCCAGCCCAGAATAAACCCGTCAATATTGCTTCTCGGGGACCCCAAGACAAGCCAATAACCTCCAAGGGTCTTGAGCAGGTACTGGATACTGTCGGCTACATCAGCGCCAAGTGGGACAGCGGGGTTCTCGGAGAGGAGAAGTGGCACGGCTTGACCCTTGGCTCCGTCGACCACTACCGCGTGGAGTGGAACAAGATCGACCTGGGACACCAGCCCATGTCCGTCTCCACCGATACCGCAACCCTCGCAGCCAAGATGTTCTTGCACCGCAAGAACGCCGAAGATATCGAACAGTCCCCGAGATTTGGGTCGAGTAGGTGGATACTCTCCGAGCAGCCTCCTACTCGGGCCGAATCTTCTCTGCTTTGCCTAACTCATTTTCTTCTCGGTTTTCAGGATAGCGTTCTTAAGCGGACCAATTTATACCGCATCCTTCTCTGGAACCACTCCATCGCCAGGAGGCGAATTGCTGCGCTGGAGAAGGAGAAGTCAGTTGCTGAGGCCGCGAGCAAAAATGCAAACGACAGCACCCAACAGCTGGCCGAAGTGCAAGGTACGCCTTTAGCCACGCGGTTCCTGCGTTTTATGGTTACGCCCGCTTCTGCTTTTTTACGCACTGACCTTTCCTTCTCTGCAGAGAAACTGAAAGCCTTGGCCGATGAGCATGAAAAATGCCGTAGCTTCGTGGAGAACGCCGAGGCCACGATAAAGAAACTTGAAGGTGAGTTTGCTGTTTACTCGGTATGTCCTTGAACTCGGTTCTTCTCTGCCCGTTTACTGACCTCATCTTGTCTTTTCGCAGAAGATTATAAGTCATTTGCTGAGGCGCACCAAGATTGCGTCCAGCCAGCAGAGGTGGAGAAACAGCTGTCCGACCAGGCCATTACTCTGATTAAGGACCACACCACCGAGATGGAGAAGCTGCAGGTCCAGCTTCAGAACGCGCTCCAAGACGCCGTGAAGATTGGCGCCGAGAGGGACGCGGCCATCGCCGAGAAAGCCAAGGCCGAGACTACTTTCAAGGCCAAGGAGAGGGCCCTCGAGGCTGAGTGCGAGACTCTGAAGAAGACCAATGCTGATCTTTTCGCTCAGATGGACACCCTGCGCCAGGTTCAATCAAAGCAGATTAACAACGAGGAATCCTGGAGAACCAAGCTGCAGCAGCTGCGCCGCCAACTGATCGGTAAGTTCTTTTCTTCATTGCATCTTTTCTTCTCGGTCCTATTCCTTCTCGGCTTCCTCTTTTCTTTCTCGGTTTTTGATCTTGCCACTTGCTATTTCAGATATTTGGCCTCGTCTTGAGTCTACCTCTGCGCCCACGATAGCCAAGGCCCGAGCAGTTCGCCTCTCGCTGGGTGAGCCGATTGACACCAGGGCTGATATCGAGGACAGCTTGGTGGTGCTCAAAGGTTACTTCGAACAGCTGGCCGGCTGCGGGACTGATTTGATGCACGCGGGCTTTGAGCTCCACCGGCTGTTCTGGCCCCATGATCCTGAGCCAAAAAGCATGCGGGCGCTCGCCCTCAAGCTGGAAGGCGTGAAGGCCGAGTTGAAGAAGTGGCGAGCCTCCGGAGCCCGTGCTGGTGCGGACGTGATGCTTCTCTGCATTGCGTCCTGGTATGAAAACTTGGATATGCAGCTCATCCGCGGGAAGCGCAATGACTCCAAGTGGGAGACTGATGCCGATAGCGTGGCCTTGCGCAAGCAGATTGCATATGATGTCGCAGAATGCGCCGAGACGGAGGTCTACATCGATGGCGTCCCCGAACCCGACACCGAGTACGAGGACGAAGAAGATGATGAGGAAGCGGAAGAGCTTGGTGACTTCTTCGAATCTCCCAAGGGCAAGGCCGGGAAGGGAAAAGCCACCGTCGTCGCGAGTAGCGATGAAGACGAAGAGGCGCACATCGACTCCGAGCCACTCGACTTCGGCACTTCCTCAGGTGCTGCTCTCGACGACACGGTGCCTCCTCCTGGCCATGCTTCAGGCTCCTCCTCGACTCCAGGACCCGTCTCGGTGGCCACGGCCACTTCCGAGCAGGCGGCCACCCAGGAGGATGCCGAGATGGAGGAATCCACCGCCGTGCAGACGGAAGCGGATGCCACTCAAGCCGGCACCGAAGAAGCAGCTACCGCCACCGCTACTGAAGAAACTGCTGCCAAGGCCGCCGCCGAGGAAACAGCCGCCAAGGCCAGCGCCGAGAACATCTCCTCTGCAACTTGAAGCAACCTGCAATCTTTTCTTTCACTTGAACACTTTATCAGATCCCCGGGATGCCGGGAGCAGATGTAACAGACTACCTTTATCTTGCTTGCTACTCAGTTTTTATGCCCACTCGGTTTATGTTGACATTAATCAATTTGAGCGACACTGGCTTAATGCCGAGTTGTGTTTCCATGCGAGTCCCCGAGTAGCTTTTCTTATTCACCCTGTCTTTTCATCTCTGCTCTACCTGCGACTTGTCGCTTGTTTGGTATTCGAGTCACAAGAATCAAAGAACAAGGCTGCAAATACTTAGCCGCTAGAAACAATCATGATAACGCAGCCCACCACCTAGCCGAGAAGACGAAAACAAGGAACAAAAAGTAACCGACAATCTACTCGGTTCCTGCACTCTTTCTTCCTTAGTGATTTTCGTGTGCTTATTGACCTTTTGCTTGTTCTCTTGCTTGCCATGAAGCCGGGTTTCGGACAGCAGCGAAGTCGAAGAGTTGGCATATAGGTTTAAACACAGTACTCAATGCACCTTTGAGTTCTGAAGTGGAGCAACCGAATAGACAAAGGAACAAGCCGAGTAAAAACACTTAGAGCAATTTTGGGCGAGGGCAGTCCCCGAGAACAATTTTAGATTGCAGAGTAGAATTTCAACTCGGATGAAAGGGTACATACACATCTTTGCTTACGAATGAAAACGACGAAGTAGAGCTACATTCCAGGGGCGCTTGGTTTCCTCTCCAGCTTTATCTGCCCTGTTCGCCTGCGACGGGCGCACATCTACAAGATAGTACGCGTCATTGTGCAGCGCTTTGCTCACAATGAAGGGCCCTTCCCATGGGGGAGACAACTTGTGCATCCCGGCTGTGCGCTGCACAAGCCTAAGGACCATGTCTCCTTCTCGGAAAACCCTTGGGTTCACCTTTCGGCTATGATAGCGCCGCAGGTTTTGCTGGTAGATAGCCGAACGTGACAGAGTCAGCTCTCTTGCTTCTTCAAGCAGGTCAACGTCGTCTTCTCGAGCTTCTCTCGCCTCCACCTCAGTGTAGAGGGCTACTCGGGGGGAGTCATGCTCTAAGTCTATTGGCAACACGGCCTCAGCCCCGTATACCAAGAAGAATGGCGTGTAGCCGGTTGACCGGTTAGGGGTAGTCCTTAGACTCCACAACACCGCTGGCAACTCTTCTAGCCAACACCCAGGTGTTTTCAGCAGTGGCTCAATCAGCCTTGGCTTGATGCCTGCCAGTACCATCCCATTTGCTCTTTCAACTTGCCCATTGGAGGCAGGGTGCGCGACTGACGCAACGTCTAGTCGGATATGCTTATCTCTGCAGAATCGCACCATTGCCCCCTCTGCAAAGTTGGTGCCGTTGTCGGTGATGATACTGTGCGGGTAGCCATATCTCATGATCACATCTTTCACAAACTTCACAGCTGTGACTCCATCGCACTTCCGAATAGGCTTCACCTCGATCCACTTGGTGAACTTGTCCACCATGACCAAGATATGTGTCATATTGCCCTTAGCCGGCTTGAAAGGACCAACCATATCCAAGCACCAAACAGCAAACGGCCATGTGATAGGAATTGTTTTCAACTCGGATGCTGGCATGTGAATCTTACTTGCGAACATCTGGCAGCCGGCGCACTTCCTCACAATGTCCTCAGCTTGCTGCAATGCAGTGAGCCAGTAGAAGCCATGCCGAAAAGCTTTCTTGACTAAAGCCCGAGAAGAGGCGTGATGCCCACATTCCCCTTGATGTATCTCCACCAGGATTTCTTCTCCTTCCTCTGGGCTCACACAGCGTTGCAGCACACCAGGGGCACTTCTCTTGTGCAGCACGTCTCGGACTAAGGCGTAGCCCTTGGATCTTCTCTGAATCTGCCTCGCAGTCACCTCATCTTCAGGTAAAGTACCGTCCCTTAGAAAGGATAATATGGGCATTGCCCAGCTCGGTGTCTCCCGCACGGGAAACACTGGTTCGTCCATTTCCATTGGGACAGGCTCTGGTGGTTGCACAGGAGGAGTAGGAGCGCTTCTCTGCAGCCCAGATCGATTGGCGAGAACTTCTTCAATGAATGCAACAGCTTCTGGGTTGAGGGCGGCAGTCCCCGAGTAAGGAGTGGCAGTCCCCGGGTAAGGAATGGCAGTCCCCGGGTAGGGAGTGGCAGTCCCCGGGTATGGAGTGGCAGTCCCCGAGTAGGGAACGGCAGTCCCCGGGTTCCCTGCAGCACTCTCCCAGTCAATCTCCATTGGGTCTGATTCTTCACTTGGCAGAGAGGGAACAAAGATAGATTCCGAGTTGGGGGAAGGCTTGATGGATGGCTTCCTCAAATGCTCCAAGGCAATCCCTGCCGGGATGGACTGCCGAGAAGATCCCAACTTGGACAGCTCATCTGCTGCTTCGTTCTCTGCTCGGTGAATGTGCTGGAACTCACAGCCTTCGAAAAACCCAGTCATTGACTGCACCAGGAAGCGATACGATGCCATGTTGGCATCCAAAGCATCCCAGGTACCTGAGACTTGCTGCACCACCAGATCTGAGTCGCCATAGCAGATAATGCGCTGCACACCAACCTCCTTTGCTACTCGCAAACCATGCACAACTGCCTCGTACTCGGCGACATTGTTGGATGCCTTGAAATGAATCTGCAACACATACTTGAGCTGATCGCGCTTGGGCGATGTAAGCACAACGCCAGCACCAAGGCCTTCTTTCACCTTTGAGCCATCAAAGTGCATCTTCCAATAGTTGGAAACTGGAGCGGGAGGTTCATACTGCATCTCGGCCCAGTCCACAAGAAATTCCGCCAGTACCTGAGACTTGATTGCTTCTCTTCTCGTATACGCGGGAGCGTACGCGGCTAGCTCGATCGCCCACTTGGCTACTCTGCCACTCGCCTCCTTGTTACCCATGATGTCCGAGATGGGAGCTGAGCTCACGACAGTGATGGGATGCTCCTGGAAGTAATGTTTCAGTTTCCTGGCGCCCAGGTACACACCATATGTCATCTTCTGGTAATGTGGATAGTTTTGCTTGGAACTGGACAGCACTTCACTGAGATAGTAGACTGGGCGCTGCACACTCTTGCCTTCTTCTTCTCGCTCCACCACTATCACCACGCTGACTACTCGGTTAGTCGCGGCAATGTATAGCAGCATAGGCTCCTTGGGTAGCGGACTAGCCAAGACAGGAGCGCTAGCCAACATTGCTTTCAGCTCATTGAATGCCACATCCGCTTGCGGAGTCCAGACAAACTTGTCGCTCTTCTTCATCAGCTGGTACAGAGGCAGAGCCTTCTCGCCCATTCGGCCCAAGAAACGGCTCAGAGATGCCAAACAACCCGTGAACTTCTGCACATCTTTCAATGATCTCGGCAAAGACATGCTTTCAATAGCTTTTATCTTAGACGGATTAGCTTCAATGCCCCGACTAGAAACCAGGAAACCGAGTAGCTTTCCAGCTGGTACACCAAAGGTGCACTTACTCGGATTCAGTTTCATTTTGTACCTGCGTAGGTTAGCAAAGGTTTCCTCCAAGTCGGCAAGCAGAGTATGTGTTTTATTCGTTTTGATGACAATGTCATCTACGTACACCTGCACATTCTTGCCGAGTTGGTCGTGCAAGCATTTCTGCATGCATCTCTGATAGGTTGCACCCGCATTCCTCAGGCCAAAACACATGACACGATAGCAATAAGCCCCGTACGGGGTGATGAAAGCAGTCTTTATTTGATCAGCAGGGTTGAGTGCAATCTGGTGGAAACCAGAGTAAGCATCTATGAAAGACAACAGCTCACAGCCGGCAGTGGAATCGATCACCTGATCGATGCGAGGTAGCGGGAAAGGATCCTTGGGGCATGCCTTGTTCAAGTCGGTGTAGTCGACGCACATGCGCCATGCGGTGGCAGCCTTGGGATCTTCCTTTTTCTTCTCGACCATGACCGGGTTTGCCAACCAGTCCGGGTGTAGCACCTCCATGATGAAGTTACTGATCAGCAGCTTGGTGATTTGATCACCGATGGCCTTCCTTCTCTCATCCCCGAAACGACGTAAGGCCTGCTTCACGGGCTTGGCGTCAGGGCGCACATGCAAAGAGTGCTCAACCAACTCCCTCGGGACTCCTGGTAGATCTTCATTGGTCCAGGCGAACACGTCCCGATTCTCACGGAGGAAGTGGATGAGCGCGCTTTCCTATTTCTCGGCCAGCCCGGCACCAATAATGGCCACGCGCTCCGGGAACTCGGGGTCAACCTGGACTGCCTTGGTCTCCTTGGCAGCTTGGAAAGCAGTACCATGCTGAGTACTCGGCACACCTTGTGCGCCAGCTTGTGCGGACTGAGCCATGGCCACCACCTCGTACATCTTCTTCTTCTCGGCAGCAATCACCATCGATTCTGCCAGCTGAGAGCTAGCAGAGGCACACTCCATGGACTTCTTGTAATCTCCCGAGATGGTGATGATGCCATTGGGCCCGGGGATCTTCATCTTCAGGTAAGCCACATGAGTGGAGGCCATGAACTTGCTCAGAGCAGGCCTGCCGAGTAGAGCATGATAGGGGCTCTGATGATCCACCACTTCAAACTGCAGGCGCTCAGTGCGGCAGTTCTCCCGAGTACCGAATAGCACATCAATCCACACTCGGCCAATCGGGTTGCATGAGATCCCGGGCACAATGCCATGGAAAGTGGTCTTGCTAGGCAGCATCATGTTCTCGGCCAGGCCAAGCTTCTCGAGTGTGTCCTTGTACACAATGTTGATGCTGCTGCCGTTGTCGATCAGCACCTTGCTGAACCTCACGTTCTTCTCGGGGCCCAGGAAAGTGGGATCCAGCACCAAGGCATAGGTACCCGGATTGGGCATCACCTTGGGGTGATCTGCCCGAGTCCACCTGATCTCCTGGTCGCACCAGTACATGTAGTGGGGGACAGCAGGAATCACTGCATTGACCTCCATGGCCCGCCTGTGCTGTGACTGCTTGTCGACTGCCTCGGAAGTGAAGATCATATAGCTCTCATGGTGCTCTTGGTACTGGTTAGGGCCATTGCCCCCGTTGTTGCCATTGTTACCGTTGTTGTTGCCCTGATAGTTGTTGTTGCCTCTGTTGTTGCTGTTGCGGTTGTAGTTGTTGTTGTTGTTGCGGTATCTCTCATTGTTGAAGTTATGGTTGGCTCCTAAAGCCACCTGGTTGACATTCTCCCTTCTCGGGTACACTGGCGGCCGAGCTGCGGGAGCGCGAGTAGGCTGAACAGTAGCATTGGCAGCTGGCAGAGGAGGAGGAGGAGGCAAGCCATCACTCTTGATCACATCCCACCACTCGCATTGCCGAGTAGTATGGTTCGCAGGCCTTGAGGGGTGATGAGTGTGAAAGCTGCATGGGCCATCCTTCATGTCATCGAAGACAAACTTCTTCGGCTGCTCGGAGTTCCCGCTACTCGGCTGCGCAGTGCGGAACGGTTTCTTGTTGCCTTGGCCCTGGTTCTGGTTCTGCCCGTAGGCTCCAGCAGGTTTTTGCCTTTGGCCACCACCGCCTCCGACGTTCACTGCATTCACCTCCTCGGGATCATACCGAGTATCTACTCGGCGCTTGTTGCGGAACTCGTTACGCTTGCTGCTGTTGAAGTTTCTTCTCGGCTCAGAGGAATCCATCAGTGGCTGAGTAGGATCGCCGAGTGCGTACTGATCCGCGATCTTGATGGTCTCGGCCAGGGTGTTGGGCATCTCCCTCTGCAATCTTTGCCAAAGCATGCTGCCATGTCGGCAACCCTGCGCAAACCAAGTGATGGCCTGCGCTTCATTCACACCCTCACAGGTGTTCCTCAAGGTGCTCCACCGAGTAAGGTACTCGCGGTCCGTCTCGTCTTCTCGCTGCCGGCAAGCCGACAACTGCTGTGGCCTATTCGGCCTCTTGTAGGTGCTGGTGAAGTTGCTGATGAAGGCATCCGAGAAGTCCAGCCAGCAGTTAATGCTGTTCTTGGGCAAGTTGTTGAGCCAAGTGCGAGCCGGACCCTCTAGCATCTGCGGCACATAGCGCACCGCCCATCTCCTGTTGCCATTCGCGATATGGACCGCGGTGACGTAGTCGTTGAGCCAATCTTCAGGCTTGGTGCTACCATTGTAGCTCTTGGTGCCTCTCGCGAGCTGAAAGCCCTTCACGGACGGCTCGTTCATGATGCGCGGGCCAAAGCACTCGGGGCCAGGAGGACCCGTGCTCTCAAGCCGCGCCGACAAGCTGATACGGTCTAGCTGGTGCCTTGCATCTCCAGGCGCCAACACGCGCTCACCCACACGGTCATGGATGTCATAACCAGCCATCTCCATAGCCGAGTAACCATCATCATACCTATCCACCTGCATAGCAGCAGGCTGCTCCACCGGGTTGACGACTGGTGCCACTGGGCGTGGCTGCTGCCTCTGCCGAGTAGGCGGAGCTGCGGGTTGCCGAGAAGTACCCGGACGTGCGGCTTCTCGGACACGGCTTTGAGCTTGGTGGGCTTGAGAGCCTGCTCTTGCAGCGTTGTGTTCCTGCCCGGGCTGCTGCGGCACAGCAACCTGTTTCGCGGCAGCAGCCGGGTCATACACCTGCATTTGCCTGTCTCTACCCGTACGCCCGCTGCGGCTCTTCTCGCGGCTAGGATGCGGAGATGAGGCTTGATCGTTAGATCTAGCCGCGTGCGAATGAACCACTTGCGAAGCTCCAGCTCCCGGGTTGGCCTTCCGGAACTCCTCGTTCTGCCTGGCGGCCTCCAGCACCAGCTCGCCTAGCCTCTCCTGCTGCCTGCGACGCGCCTCTCCCTCTAGGCGCGGCAACTCGGCAGCCACAGCCTCCGCAGCTCGCAGCGTCTTGGCGGGTGTGCTGTACCTTGGCCTTGTGAAGGTGTTCGCGGTGGCGGACTGCGCGGGCTCCTCCGCAACAGTCGCCATCTCGGCGCCTAGGTTGCGCCGCGTAGCGCCTACCCTGCTGGGCCTCCTGGCCACCGGCGTGAAGCCGTGAGCCTTGTTGTACTCGAGCTGGTCCAGGCTCAGCTCCAACCTGATCTTCTCCAACTCCGCCTGCTCGGCGAGCAGCTCCTGGCGTTGCCGCTCGAGCTGCTCCCTCTCGGCTAGGAGCTCGAGGTCGGTGGGAGTGGGCATCCCGGTTCGCGCAGCTGACGCGGGGATGACCGTAGACGTGGAAGGCGGCAGGTTGCTCTCCTTCTCGTAGGGCCGGCGTGTCCTGCCACCCGCGGGCGGGTCGTCGACCTCCTCGACGACGGCCGCAGCGCCAGTAGCAGCTGCGCCAGCGTTTGCCGCCAAGCCAGTCACCATCACCTCAGCGCAGCATGCAGAGCTGCGCACGGGCCTTCCACGAGCAGCAACAACCGCGGGAGGATCCTCCGCGTCGTGCACCAGCTCGGGGTAGGTGTCGTTGGCGACGGTGGCGACGTAGACGAGGTGAGAGCCGAAGGAGATCACCGAGCCGCCCTCCGGCATGGCCTTGCCGCCGAAACAGCCAGCGTTGTCGGTGACGAAGTCGAAGGAGCCGAATCTGTGGACAAGGCCACAAACTACGCGCTCCGCTGATGAAGATCCCGTCCGAACAGAAACTCCAGCCAGCGCCGCTGGATGCCCCACGGTGGGCGCCAACTGTCGTGGTGGTGTCACGGCAGATGCCATGGGATGGCTAAAGATGTGGGAACGATGGACGCTGGAGGTGTCCGGGGAGGGATCACGCGACGAGTAGCCGCGTGAGGCAAGATCCACACAACACAAACAACACGATATACCCAGGTTCAGGGCCCTCGTGAGGAGGTAAAACCCCTACTCCTGCCTTTCTCTATGTATTACGGTGTCTCTCCGAGTAGGTACAATACAAATGATATCGCTACCGAGTAGCCCCTTGCCCCTCTCCGAGTAGAGCTAGGTCAAGCACTTAGGGATTCTAGGGTTTTCAGGGAGCCTGTGTGAGCGTGTGTCTAAGAGCCTGCCTCGCGCAGGAGGCGGCGGGGCACCTTATATACATGGTGCCCAGCCGGATACGTCCAAATCCTAGACAAGTGTCGACATAGTGTGCACACTGTCCTTTCTCCGAGTACCCGCTGACAGCTTTGGTCGTTGGTCTTGGCTGCTTCTATAAAGTCGTTGGGCAAAACTAGGGGACAGACTGGTATCACTGTACCTAGTCACAGAGTAGGTCCCCCTTATCCTGCCACCGACTGCTTCCATGCTGTCACTGTCAGGTAGGCCGTCCCCACGTGAACAGTAGTTCGAATGCTGCCAAGTACGGACCCAGGATACGCGGGATCCTGTGTCAGAACGGCTCCTTTGACTTCCTGCCCGAGTAGTTTCCCGCCAAAGGTTCCCGCCAATTGTACTCGGGCCAAACCTTCTACTCGACAGGGTAAAACTTGACTGATATCTCCTTCTGGTCATCTTGAGGTGAGACCGGGTAGCAGTCGACCGGGTAGAGAGTACCCGGTAGTCGGCTACTCGACCAAACCTCTCTTCTGTAAACGGCCTTTACCACCTGTCTTTACCCTACTCGGGGGTAACCCCCCGACAATTCATTTCATGGATTTCGTTAGTGGGGTTGAAGCAATTCACAAAAGGTCTTGGGAGATGGGTTTTTTGTCCAAAATTTACTTTTCATACGGTCAACATGAAATGGGTGTTGGTTTTGATCAAAATGATCACACTACAATTTTCCTAAAAGGGGTTTTTCATCAAACAACACTTAATTTATAAGGGTTGACTACTATGGATGCTTTATAGGACTAAATTTTCTCTGGTCACAAATAGGTTGGGTACTGGTTTATCTGGTCTAAGGTTACTACATGGAACATTTTTCCAGAAGAAAACTAATTAAAATTATTTATAGAATTAAAACTAGGTGAAAAATACTCAAATGGTTATTTAAATTCTAATTTCCATTTTAATTGGTTCAAATAATATTTTGGGACAAGGTTTATGAAACTACACATCCTAAGGATTCTAGAAATATTTTATTTGCAATTTTATGATTTGTAGAATTTGAATTATGACAAAATTCATGAAGCAAGCATATTTAAATTTGAACCAATTTAAGTTTGTCAAATTTGAATTTGGACAGTGCCAAAAGTTTCTACATGTTCAAGGTATTTCAAAAAGTCCAAGTTTGTTAAATTTGGCAAAGTAGACCAAAATTTATGATGATTTGAAGTTTCAGGGGCAATTCTACAAAAGTGCCAATTTATTCTATTCGTGAGAAAAATCAGAAAAAGGCTAGGACACGTGGCGCACTCTGATTGGCTTACTGGGGCAAGCTGGCATGGCGTGCTATGGTTGGCTGATACCGATTCGACTAAGTGATTTAACTAGGATCGTTAGATTAAGATCCAACGGTTAAGGTGCTAGGATTTACCAACTCGCCGGAATTTTGCGCCGGAGATGGCGACACGGTGGCCGGCGACGCAGGTGGTGGACGTTGTCGACGATTCCGGGCTCCTCCGGGCTAGGAAAGACCACGAGATGGCTCGTCGTTGCGCAGCGAAGCGATTGGTGGCGTCGGTGTGCTCCGGCGGAGCTCCATACGACGACGCGATGGAGGATCCGAGGCGACGGCCTCTGTTTGCTCCGGCGAGCTCGAAGCAACCAAAACTGTGCGCAATAAAAAGAACCAAAAACTCGGAATGTGCAGGAGCTTGGGGGAAGCTATGGAGCCAAACTAGGGCGGCAGGGACTTCGGGTTTACGCCGGAATTGAAGAAGACGGTGGCGGTAGCAAGAAACTCCGGTGAGCTAATTCTATCGCTTGGGAGATTATTAACTGACCAGAGGAGAGGGGAAACATGGGGAAGCTCGTGGGATTTTAGGAGAGGGCTCGGGAGGCCGGGGGAAGTGCGGGAGGAGGAGAACGTGCGACTCCACGTCGGCCGGATCGTGGGGGGTGGCAGCGGTTAGGGGTGAGGGATGACAGGTGGGTCCCACCTGTCATTCGCATAGAGAGAGGAGAGAGGGAGATGGGCCGCATAGTGGGCTGGGCTAAGGTTTCTGCTGCGCGCGCGTGCGCTAGGTTGGCTGGGCTGGGTCAGTTTGGCCTGGCTCGACTGGCTTCCTTTTTTTTGTTCTTCTATTTTTTTTGCCATGTTATTTTTCCTTTTCTATTTTATTCAACAATTCATAAGTTTTGTTTTAAAATTCCAAATTTCCCCAAACCAATTTCCATTTCTTTGTAAAAACAAGATCCTTCATATAAAAATAATTATGTGTAGTTTCAACACTTTTGAATTTTTGAATTTGAAATTATGTATGAAATATTAATAGCAATAATAGGCATTTAAATAGGAAATATCATTTTAATAGGAAATAGGTTTTCATATAATTTCAGAAACATTTCATAAGTCAAGTTTTGAGCTTATAAAGTTTAATAACTTATTTGAGCCCAAATAAAACCATTGATAGTCATTTTCGAAAAGAATAAGTTGCCAAATCATTTTGAATTTACATAAATGATCTTTGGGTTAAATAAAAACAATTAATTGAAGGTGAAAACATTCTTCAAGTAATTGTAGAAATGAAATCCTTTTGTGGGATAAGGTTTTGTCAAAAGGAAACACTATATTTGAGTATGGAAAACATGTTTTCAATGAGGTCTAGGAATTGTAGAGTTGGAGGCATATTGGTACTTTCAATTTCCAAAACTTTGGAAAACATATAATATTGATTTGTGTGTGCATTTATATTTGGTTTGGTGGTTTGTGTTAACAAGAAAGTAAAAATTTCAAATTTTTGTGATTTTTGCACTTTTCCAAAAAAACAGGGATGTTACAAACTACCACCCTTAAAAGAAATCTCGTCCCGAGATTTGGGAAGGTGAGAAAGAAAGATAGGTTTTGGTAACTGGGTTTACACAAGTTGGGTGGCTACCACCCTTAAAAGAACATTTTGTAGGTAGCCGAAAAACTCTTGTCTAACTGGTTACTGGGTTTACTGTATCTTCAGCTGGATTCATACTTCATCATCCATATAATTTCTTATATAGCAGTGTATCCACTCCATGTGGGCAATTGGGATCTTGAATCCATGTTTTCAACATGTATGGATCTATGTGTCCACATTTACTTCCAATAGGATGAATCTATTCACGTAGCTTGGAATGTGGTTTTACTCAAGATGGTTTGAGTAGAACCTTCCCTTGCATTAGAGTTACAGATCAACATAAGCCTGTTGAGTTTCCTTTGATACTGAGGGGTCACTCTTTGGGTCAATCAGAAGTCCTTGGTCAGTCTAACCTTCTCTTCAGCTTCTTGGATGATGTCAATACCAAAGAATTTCTTTCTCTTAGGCCACTTCACAGCAAATGTGGGGTGCATTTTATTCTCATACAGAGCTTCAAATGGTGCCATCTCAATACTATTTTAATAACTGTTGTTGTAGGAACAATTTAGCATACGGTAAGTTGTCATCCCAACTAGATCCATAGTTTAAAACACATGCTCTCAACATATCTTCTAAAATTTGATTTACTCTCTTAGTCTGGCCATCTGTTTGAGGGTGAAATGATGTGCTGAACTCCGGTCTGGTTCCTAATGGTTCATGCAGTTGCTTCCAGAAGGGTGAGGTAAACTGGGTACTCATATCAGAAACAACACTCTTCAGAACACCATGAATTCAGACAATCTCCTTCATGGATAAATCAGCCAACTTAACACTGGTGTAAGTGGTCTTTACTGGTATAAAGTGCGCCATCTTTGTCAGACGATCAACCACATCCCAGATGGAATCATACTCTGATTTGATTCGAGGTAATCCTGTAATAAAGTCCATACCAATTTGTTCATTTCCTTGGTGATCTCTCGTCATGTTGTTGTATCTCTTGAATGCAAACACCATGCTATTTCTAACGAAACTCTCATGGTAGGCAATATATTCCATCGTATGATTCCTCCAATATTTGCTTTGTCCTCACCAAAGTTTAGTACGTTTCGGCAACACTTGCGTAACATAGGGATACAATAATATTCTACCATTCTATGGTTTAGGTTTAACATCGTCGTCTCTCTAATAGGTATGCCACTCTAGAATTAACATTCCTCATAACAAAGCAAATGAAATGAGTAGTCGGCATGGTAGCTACTCCACATCGCACTCAAATCATTACTACGTATTTGGTATGGTAAATCTCGTATGATTCACTAGGTAACCTTACTTGTCTAACAGATAGTTTCCCACCTGTAAGACAAACCTGAACTAAACTATCGTTTCACCAACTAGTGGGGTTGCGTAAACTCTTTGCACCTCCAGTTGAATAGTTGCAACTTCTTCGTATGCCCTTCTGGTGTAGAGAGCTATCCAAAATTTTAGCTCATGTGAATCAGACTCCATATGTCCATTATCACTGGTTGTAAACTTTCTTTTCCTTAGGATAAAAGTGGCTTGATCATGGATGTGATTGTTCCTTCACACAGAAGAACATAATCCTGAGATCTTTGGTATTCCTCAATTGGATGGTTGTCTCAAAAGGTTCTCTTGGGTGTCAATTCAGTTGTTGCACTCCAACTTAGAAACTCACTATGGTTGGTAAAGAGGTACGATGTTGGGTTTCGTTTGGTTTGGTTTAGCATGGATGAGAAGAGATTTAGAAAGAGACTAAAGATGATTCCTACCCAAACATAGCAGGACAAGGCAATTAATCAGGCAAACAACATATAACAACACATAACAAGCATCCATCACTCCAATCATCAAGGTTTAACAAACAATCTAGTATTGTCATAACACACACAATTTGTATGATCAATACACTAACACGTTAACGTTGTTCTAACGAAGTAGCTAGATTGGTGGTCTCATCTATATCTTCTCGAGTTTCTTCAAATCCTCCTCTCAATGTCTTGAGGTGTTTGTGATTGTTATGAAGTCTGGGTATAACTCCAAGTTTTCTTCAATGGTCTTGAGTGTATATCTTCATGTTGAAACCAAAAGGTCATGTCAAAACTATTCCTTTCACTCCATGATTTTTCAACAATCATGTCTTAATGGAAAACGAAAGGTAGGTCATCTATAACAAGAGAACAATATTTTGAAGGTGAATACTAGATGAGAGGATATGAGAAAGATTAAGGTGTGATTTTCTGTTTCTATAGGCTTGAACAAAGTAGATTTTCAATCCCAAGGTCTTTTTCCTTGTTCTAATCCAAACTTAGGGTCTCGATCCTACAGGCAACACTATGCTCTCATACCATTTTGTAGCGCCCTACCTTTTAATAAAGATAGAACACATGTGTATCATGCTATTCCTGGGATCTCTGATAGCATACACATGACAAAATGAAATATTCATTGCAATAACATCATTCTACATCGTTGATTCGATAAGAAATAAAATAGTCTTACAATTCGCATAGTCAACATAGACTAGCCCAATGACAGAGTTTCAAAGTAAACACAACGGAAAACAAATCTTCAATGAGCCTTCTTCACTTCATGCGCCAAAGGCAGAACATGTTAGCGATATACTCGAGATCCTAAACGAAATCCCCACTCGTCTTCAGATATCTGCATGTTGGAATATGCAGCCCCCACGGGGGAGGAAGTCAGTACAAACAATGTACTGGCAAGTGACACTTGTTTGGCGGCCTTTTTGAGGAATACACTAGCTACATGATATTTGGCTGGTGGAGTATGGGCTATTTGCGTAAAGCCAATTTTGTCCTATATTTGATAAATCATTTTAATAAAAATGAAGACTTTTAATACAACCATCATGGCGAAATCTACCATGAAGGTTGACTATTCATCATGGCTAAATCCACCATGTAGTTTGATAAATCATCATGGCTAGATCCACCATGAAGTTTGAAAATCGTCATGGCTAAATCCACCATGAAGTTTGGTAAATAATCATGGCTAAATCCACCATGAGGTTTGATTGTGGCATCATGGATAAATCCACCATGTGCCTTAAAGGGGTTTCTACCATGTTTTATTTCATTCATAAAAGATGAGGAGATCCTTCGGCATCAACTCTGTCTAGCTGCTCAACTGGCCCATAACCGGGGACACGGCTAAGATCTTAGTTTTTAAACTCTGCAGAGGTTGTGTACTTTCACCTTGACACTCATCTTCCCCGGGGGAAGAATGAGACGAGATCTTTGGGAAGAGGGATTCAACCATACCAGTATTTACTCGTTGCTCCTAAAATTCTACCACCCCTTGTCAATACAACAGGAGAAACCCCCACAACTTACTTAATCTTAGCAGAGCCCATATTACCTCGAGGCTGCACTGGAAGCTAACTATACAGTGAAGACCTACAAATCTCTCTAATCTTGGGTTGCAATCCACAAGTGTACCCTCAGGTGAAAACCACCACATCCATGGCTAAATCCACCATGAACATGGCCCTGAGTAGCCACTCAACATAAACCAAGCAATTACCAATCCACCAAGGTGTTTCATTGGGTTTTTAATTTTCAGTTTTCAAAACATCATAACCCAACAAGTGACAACAATAGTTGTGATAGCATTTCTGGTATAGCTAAACAAGTACCTAGCAGGGGTTTCAGGTTGGCTACACACTACTAGGTGTTCGGAGCATAGCATATACTTAAAAAATAATAAAATCACCTATGATGCATACTACTGAAAACACTAATGCAATTGGAAAAAAGTGGGACGTGAGTACCACTTTCCTGTATAGAGACACTCTCTTCGCAAATAGAACGTTGCTCTCCGTACATTCTAAACAATACAAATAAATAACAATAAACAAGCCATTCACTAACAAACAAACAAATACAACAAAATAAACCATACTGAAGCATAATAAGTTATTCAACTTGATTGGTGTTAACATGACAAGGTTTTGACACATAATTCAATATGCAAAAATAATTATGATGAGATGGTTATTGTTTGGTCTTTTATGGACAAGTTCAAGTTTATCACAATAGTTCAATTTATGTAAAGGAACTGTAGTGCTTTGAGTTAGGATTAACACATAATTCAATTTACTAAAAGAATTATGGGAAAAGGGGTTTAGGTATAGTTTAGGATATGCGTTGATCAAGGAATAACATTTTACTCAATACACAAAAGAAGTAGATGCGATATGGTTTAGGGTTTAACACTTAATTGAATATACAAAAGGAATTAAGATGTTTTAGGTCAGGCTTTCCACATTGACAAAACAAGCTTGTTCCAAGGGTCCTAGGGTTGGTATTTTCTCACAAAGATCACACAAGGATTTGGTCTAAGGGTTTTAGAAAACAAATTCATGATCAACATGATTCATTTCATGGCTTTCGTTAGTGGGGTTGAAGCAATTTCACAATTTGAAATGTAAATTCACAAAAGGTCTTGGGCTATGGGTTTCTGGTCCAAAGGTTACTTTTTGATATGGTCAAAATGAAATGGGTGTTGGTTTTGATCAAAATGATCACACCACAATTTTCCTAAAAGGGGGTTTTCATCAATCAACACTTAATTTATAAGGGTTGACTACTATGGATGCTATATAGGACTAAATTTACATGGAATGGGTTCTCTGGTCACAAATAGGTTAGGTATTGGTTTATCTGGTCTAAGATTACTAAATGGAACAATTTTCCAGAAGAAAAATAATTAAAATTATTTATAGAATTAAAACTAGGTGCAAAATACTCAAATGGTTATTTAAATTCTAATTTCCATTTTAATTCGTTCAAATAATATTTTGGGACCGAGAGTATGAAATTACACATCCTAAGGATTCCAAAAATATTTTATTTGCAATTTTTGGATTTGTAGAATTTGAATTATGCCAAAATTCATCAAGCAAGCATATTTAAATTTGAACCAATTTAAGTTTGTCAAATTTGAATTTGGACAGTGCCAAAATTTTCTACATGTTCAGGGGATTTCAAAAGGTCCAAGTTTGTTAAATTTGGCAAAGTGGACCAAAAGTTATGACGATTTGAAGTTTTAGGGGCTATTCTGCAAAGTGCCAATTTATTCTATTCGTGAGAAAAATCAGAAAAAAGGCTAGGACACGAGGCGCACTCTGATTGGCTCTCCGGGGCAGGCTGACATGGCGTGCTATGGTTGGCTGATACCGATTCGATTAAGTGATTTAACTGGGATCGTTAGATTAAGATCCAACGGTTAAGGTGCTAGGATTTACCTCCTCGTCGAAATTTTGCGCCGGAGATGGCGACGCGGTGGCCGGCGACGCAGGTGGTAGACGTAGTCGACGATTCTGGGCTCCTCCGGGCTAGGAAATACCACGGGATGGCTCGTCGTTGCGCAGTGAAGCGATTGGTGGCGTCGGTGTGCTCCGACGGGCTCGAGACGACGGCGGGATGGAGGATCCGAGGCAACGGCCTCTGTTTGCTCTGGCGAGCTCGAAGCAACCAAAACCGCGTGCAATAAAAAGAACCAAAAACTCAGGATGTGCAGGAGCTTGGGGGGAAGCTATGGAGCCAAACTGGGGCGGCAGGGACTTCAGGTTTACGCCAGAATTGAAGAAGACGGTGGCGGTAGCAACAAACTCCGGCGAGCTAATTCTATCGATTGGGAGATTATTAACCGACCAGAGGAGAGGGGAAACATGGGGAAGCTCGTGGGATTTTAGGAGAGGGCTCGGGAGGCCGGGGGAAGTGCGGGAGGAGGAGATCGTGCGCGACTCTGCGTCGGCCGGATCGTGGGGCGTGGCAGCGATTAGGGGTGAGGGATGACTGGTGGGTCCCACCTGTCATTCGCACAGAGAGAGGAGAGAGGGAGATGGGCCGCGGAGTGGGCTGGGCTATGGTTTCCGCTGCGCGCGCATGCGCTAGGTTGGCCGGGCTAGGCCAGTTTGGCCTAGCTCGGTTGGCTTCCTTTTTTTGTTCTTCTCTTATTTTTTGCCCTGCTATTTTTCCTTTTCTATTTTATTCAACAATTCATACGTTTTGTTTTAAAATTCCAAATTGCCCCAAACCATTTTCCATTGCTTTCTAAAAACAAGATCCTTCATATAAAAATAATTATGTGCAGTTTCAACACTTTTGAATTTTTAAATTTGAAATTATGTATGAAATATTAATAGCAATAATAGGCATTTAAATAGGAAATATCCTTTTAATAGGAAATAGGTTTTCATATAATTTCGGAAACATTTCATAAGTCAAGTTTTGAGCTTATAAAGTTTAATAACTTATTTGAGCCCAAATAAAACCATTGATAGTCATTTTCGAAAAGAATAAATTGCCAAATCATTTTGAATTTACATAAATAATCTTTGGGTTCAATAAAAACAATTAATTGAAGGTGAAAACATTCTTCAACTAATTGTAGAAATGAAATCCTTTTGTGGGATAAGGTTTTGTTAAAAGGAAACACTATTTTTGAATATGGAAAACATGTTTTGAATGAGGTCTAGGGATTGTAGAGTTGGAGGCATATTGGTACTTTCAATTTCCAAAACTTTGGAAAACATATAATATTGATTTGTGTGTGCATTTATATTTGGTTTGGTGGTTTGTGTTAACAAGAAAATATAAGTTTCAAATTTTTGTGATTTTTGTACTTTTCCAAAAAAATCAGGGATGTTACAATAGGTTTCCGCGGTATAACGTGAAGCAGATAGTTCCAGTTGGTTTGATCCGCTTCGCGCGTAGGCGCAAACGGCTGGGTCTGCTTCAAAGCATCGGCCAGACTCTTGATGCGGTTCCAACCTAGCTATGTGGCTCCCTGGACTTGTTTGTGGTGAGGCGAAGTGTTGTGCCGACGATATCGCAACAGTTTTCGTGCATGTGGCTACAGTAGTGCATCCCTACAGGGTTAAATCTATTTTGAAAAGGGGTATCGTCCGCGCTTATCTGACAATCTTAGAGAAAGTGCTGGCTAACAAGAGTCAGGCAACTTACACCTAATTATATTTGTTAACCCGTGCAATAACGAGATTACCATTTCAACATGTATGAGTTTTCCTCGGGTTACCTCCTGGCATTTGGTTGACGGGGGTTAATCTTGGATGGGTTTTTTTCTTGGTGAGTACTTGTAGTTGGTTTCGTCGCTCTCTCTCACCCCTTTCTAATAGACAGGAGTTGTAGCGTGTCTCTGTAGATTTCTTATTGCCGCCCGTTGCAGCTTCGTTACACCAACCTCTTTCTTTGTACCCAAAGTATTTGTATATTGTGATGACTGGTTGCCTTGGTATCTTGTGAGTATTGCTTGCCGCTTGTTGGTACATTCAAAGTACCGACCCATGATTCGAGATTGTATTCACAATGCAGTCAACAGGTTTGAAGTCTGATGTCGTTAGCTTGGGAATCCCTCTGGCTTGGCCTGGGCAGGGATTGGACGCCATCGTTTATCTTCAGGACTCTTAGTCCAATTTTTATCTTATCCGTAGTCGGATACTATTTCGTTTTTCGCTGTTATTTGGATCTTTTTATTGTATCAGATGTATTCTTGACTCATTGGAGTCGTGTTGTATGTATCTTATGTTGTTGTTGCGGATTATTCGTGAAATGTTGTAATGATTACCGAAAGTTGACAACCCGGGATCGGTATTATGTGGATCCTGGCAGAAATGTTGAAATCCCCATAGTACCCGATCCAGGGGCGTCACAAATGGTATAAGAGCATGGTTCCGATTTCCAATGTTGTTTCGATACGAATGGTTATCGAAGCAACGGGTCCGCAAAGCTTGTAGGATAACCTCGCTAACGGTCGTGTATCAAGAGTGTCAAAATTATTTTGCTAAACATATTTTGAAAATATCTAAATAGGATTCTTGTTTACTCCTTATCTTTGATATCTCTTCCTTCTTACCTTTCTCTGTTTGGAGTCTTCTCTCTTACCTATCCTTCAAGTCATAGGATTCTACGTGGGTGGACGTTCTCTTAGCCTTTTAACCTAATATCTTCAATCTTCAGAAGATTCGGACGAACATCTGAAACAAGAAGATTTGGTGGTGACTCTGATCTTCATCTTATCGGTTGACTCATTCAATCGTTATTGTGATTCCCTTATTTTCCTTGTTTGGTTTCCTTTTATCTCTTGGAGCTACACCCTCTATGATTTCGGTGTATCTTAAAGGTAGCCAATCCCTTTTGTAAAATAAATGAGAAGGATGAACATTGGAGATGTGGGAGTGCACGCCCACAGAACCATTGCGAATTCTTATGGTTATAATTTTCCTTGTATCAATGGTCACATCTTTCCAGCTGTTATATGGGGTTTTACCCAATCATAGCGTTGACCACTGATAACTTTCTCCATGTCTTTCCGGTGTTTCCTGACGATCCAAAACGACATCATCTTTCTATCTAAAGATCCGTGAGTGGGTTGTGCGGTTCATTTGTTCATATTTAGTGTAATGCTTTGGGTGCGGGATGGAGTAGCTACCATACCATCTACTCTTATCGTTCGCTCTTATGACACTGAATGGATCAATGTGTAACTCTCACTCCTTCCTATGAACTTAGAGGTGACTTACCTTTTGAGATCTCCGGTTCGAGCTTTGACTATCCGGAGCCAAAACCTCTTGTTGGTGGTGTCGAGAAGATCAACAACGCGACCGAAGAATCGGTAGCTCTGACTTCTTTCCTCTCGTGTGGTTCTGGGCGGATTGCGAGGGCGCAATCCCTTGTTAGTGGTGTCGTCTGTAACATCCGAGGGATTTCCCCTAATAAAATTTGTTGCTTGTTTTTCTTTTGCATCGCATGGAATAATGCATCATCATGCATTTAAAACTTGCAAACTAATTGAAATTAATCAAATCTTGTTTTCTAAAATTTCCTAAAATCTATTTGACGCCTAAATCTATTTTTATTATTACCTAAAAAATTTCTGGAAAATAATCAACAAAAAAAAGTTTTAAGAGAGAGAGAGAGAGAGAGCAGCCCACCGAACTGGGCTAGCAGCCCAGCTAGGCCAGTCCAAACCAGGCTCCACCGAAACCCTAACCCTCCCCTGGTCTTTTCTATTCCTACCCCCTTCCTTCTTGAAGCCGCCCCCTATCTTCTTCCCTTTCCCCCCTCAGGTCCTCCCACCTCTCTCTCACACAGTCACACCACACACGCATCACACAGGAGAGCATCGCTCGATCCCCACCCCTTCGACCTCCTCCCAAGCGCTTACTCCCACCTGCTCTCTCCCTCTCCCTGACGCATCTCCCCTCCTCACCTCTGACCGGCGGCCGCCGTCCCCAGCCACGCAGCTCGCCCAGGCCGCCGCCTTGAGTTCCTCACCGACGTGGTCCTCCTCTTGTCACCCGAGGAGCCTCCCCACTGCCTCGGGAAGCTCAACTTTGCCCCGCTGTCCTCCTCCTCTAGCCTCCACCTACCGAGGTTGGCGAACCTTAGCCTCTTTCCGCGACCAAGACGGCAAGGGCACTGTCATGCTACTCTAGCCTCTTTCTACTTCATGCCCGATGATGGCGGACAACCGTCCTTACGTATTGTCGTGCTACCTCGAGCTCGCGCACGGCCATGCCTCCTCCTCTGTTGTTGTCCTGGCCCCTTCCTCTCCTGAGGCCGGCCTACATCGTCTCTTCCACCCCGCGCATGCGTCCTCTGCTGTCGAGTGGTGCAGCTTGGCCATCTCCTGGCCCTCCTCATCGACCTTCCCGGCCCCGTTGGCCTCTCCTCCGAGCTTCTCCAGACAGCGAGCTCCCCCTACACCCGAGCATTCTTGACTACCTGCAGGTGATGCGTCCGATTCCCCCAGCCATGGACGCCTCAATCTCCTTCTCGGTTAGTGTTTTCCGACGCTCGACACCTATTCCGGGAAATGTTCGCATGGGTTTCGGTGCCCTGCCGACTGTCCGTGCCAAGTTCTCCGGTGCCAACCAAAGATGATCATGCCAAACTCATCGAGGCATCAAGAACGATGACCATCACCAAGCTCCACACATGCCCACGATGACCTCCCCCGACACGCACCTACAAGATCTTCTTCGGCACATGAGAAAACAACAATGTTTACTTTGTTTACATTACACACTTTGTTTACTGCGATAATCTGTTGCTTGCAACTTAATACCCAAGGTTTGTTTGGATGATATTCGGAGGGTAGATTATTAGTCATAGACGCAGTTGGATGATGGTCTATGTATTTTATTGTAATGCCCGCATGAATCTCATAGAAATCATTATGTCATGCATGTTTCATTATCTATCAATTTCCCAGTTGTAATTTGTTCACCACGCGTGCTAGCTATCTTTTATGGATAGACACCACTAGTGAACTATGGACCCCGGTCTATTTTCTCATACCGATAATACAACCACCGTTTTCACACTGCTACTGCTGTTTTCATATTGTTCTCATACTATTTTCCATACCATAAGTTTAGTATCTTTGTGTTCAACAAAACCGATGAGATTGACAACCTCACTGCTTCGTTGGGGCAAAGTGAATTGATTGTGTTGTGTACGTTCCACGTTGCTGCTGAACCGGTAGTGCGTCCTGCCATCTCAGCTGTTTCAACCATCGGAATTTGCTTCTTTCTCCTACCGGTCGATTCAACCTTGGTTTCTTTCCGAGAAAAACTTATTGCTGTGCTCTTCATACCTTCCACATGGGGTCTCCCAACGAACGTGTGTTATACGCGCATCAACTACCACATGGTGCCAAAGGAGTACACTACGGCGCTCTGCCACACAGGCTACCGCTGGTCGTCGAGGACAGTCGCCACCGTCCATGCAGTGACGTTCCCTCCGTCTTGTAGTGGTGTACTGGTCTTCTTGCACCAAAGGGGAAAGCCTTGGACAGGGCTTTGGTGCGCGCAACGATGCCCCACGCTTTATACACGAGAAGGGTAACTGTGGCCAAAGCGACTCTATGGCTCTGTGGCGCTTCTGTCACTTGGGAAGAGGTTGTCGTCACTCTCACATGGGTTGTCGCCCGGCGGGTGAAGGCGCCTCTATAGAGGAGCGAGATGCGATGCAGGGCTCCTCTCAATCGGTAAGCAAAGGTGCTGAAGGAGATGACCCCTCGTCAGGGGGCCATCCTTACCGAGAGCGAGACTTCTCCGTTCTCTCTTGGGGGTAGCACAGTACGGGCTCCTCCCATGCTGATTGGGATGGGCTCGCAGTGGTCGGCCCAGGATACCCTGGTATCCGTGGGCCTGACAGCCCGTACCTTCATAGTAGATCCTTTGTGCTATGTAGGTCAGAAAATTTTAAATTATGTTACGTAACCAAATATGCACATCCAGAACACAGGTCACTAGTTCCTCCCCCATCAACCCTCCAAGGGAGGTCCCGACGTGGACCTGGCTGGTTTCCCGCCCATGATCTCTACAACCTAAGCCAGGACCCGGGTGAATCACTTTGTAAATACATTCAACACATCTGCGCCGCCTTGCTCTTCTCCCCGAACGTCGAGCCAGACTTGTTCATCACCACATTCCACGCGAACATAAGCGGACCCAAAATACAGGCGATGCTACACGCATTGTCAAGTCCACCGCCGAGCTATGGCGGCTAGTTGTCAAGAGCTATGCCTAATAAATTTGGCGTACATTCATCTACGCATGAAGTCCATAAATCCACACATCATCCACTATCTAATACATCCCCTTAGAACATGCATCCATAACATATCAGAAAATTAAATACATAGTACGAATCAATGGGGCCCTTGGCATCATTCGGAGTGTTTTAGGGTTAAGAGGGTATTTGGGAAAAAGACGAAGATAATGGGCCCCACATGTTAGGACCCTCCACATGTGTCGGGGTGGCATATGGGACCTACCTAGCTCCCACCGGCCGCCTCCCCCACTGTAGGTCTTCGTATCCTTTTTGTTATAGGAACTCCTGATTTTCCTCAGAAATTTTGGGCTCCAGAAGTTCCTACAATAATAACGTGCACGAAAGAGTTTTATTCCTTCTAAAGATTAATAAATATTAATATCACCTAGTCCAAATACTCAATAAACATTGTTTCAACGATCGGGGACGGGAGATGATGTTTGGGTCAGCAATCAAGGACACTCTCAATCTCTATGTAGCGAGGATGGGAACTCCTTTCCAAATTCATCACTTAGTTCACGACTTTCTAAGGTCCCTCAGATTCATCTCCCCTTGCTTTGATTCAAGTGAGAGTGAATTCTCGCATGCCCCAAGGGGTCTAATTATAGGCTAGGAGACACGAGCCTTGAGAAGTTACCAAGACTACCCATGGGTGATAGGAAGTGGGGGGTAGAAGGTAAAACTTAGCACAATAGTACATGGTGGACTAGGTAAGGATTGTGTGTCCAAAGTTCATGGCATAACATGTCTCCTCATTCCTCCATCATATGTGGGTTGGTTTTCGTGTTGGGTCTTCTTGTTAACTTTATATTTTATCCTCTCTTCTCTTTTGACTTGATGAGCATGGCTATGATATTGAAATTTGGTTGACTTGACATTGACGAGTGCCACATCGATGCCATGTTGCATTAAGCGTGACCCCATGAAGAATCAGTTATTACTACAACTCTTAGTGGGGGAGGAAATATTACCTACAAAAGCCCCATATTGTCATCTAAAGGATGTTTCTTGGTCAATAGACTTGGTCCATGCCATGGACCAATCTTAGTCTATGATGCATAGTATTTTGGGCTTGGTGGGATCATTTTGCTCTCATGGTTCTCCTGCCTTTTAGACCGTTCTTGACTTTATGATTGTTCATTTATGCTTTCATATTCTTCGGCGTTTAGTGACCAGACTTGTATACTGCGGATGATAGAAATCCCTAACCAATAGCCATTTTCATCTTTACGGTAAGTAAAATTACAACAAAACAAGTTTATTTTCACAAATAAAAAGTGCGATTGCACAAAAAACAAAAGGAACAATGGCAACAAATAAATAAACAAAAGGTAAATAGTTAAGAAGAGGTGAAGTGCAATTGCACCAAAATAATAAATAGAATGCAAAAAAATACAACAAATAAAATTTAAATGAAGACATAAAAATAAAAATAGGTAACAAAACATTGACTAAAACTTCCCAAAAAGTCACTATAACTTGAGATTAGTGGTTGAAATACCTTTGAACAGAGAAACAACTAAAAACTCTTAAAAAGATCACACTCCTGCATTTTAGATTATCTAGAAAACAAAGTAAATTCCAATATTTCATTTTACAAATCTTACATTTGCGATATTGCAAAATACATTAGGCATGCAGCCTTTCATACATGCTATTTTCTTGATAAACACAAAGATAAGATATACAAGGTACTAAAAAGAAAAGTTTAGGAGACGAAGTAGAAAAATAGTCCTAAGACGTTGAATATGTGTCACATCTTCTCGAACATGTACTATTTACATATGAGAGTCACCCACATTTAGAGTTTGTTTGACAAATGTGATGGAATCGTTCTCACTGTGTGTCTTGTGTGATCATTGTAATCTTCATACCTATCATGTTTAGTGTATCACACAAACTCCCACTTGAAGTTAACCACAACAATAACGAATGCCACAGAACACAATCCTGTGAAGAAATTAATTCGATGCAAACATGCACTTTAGTATAGGATATATTTTTGTTTTTGTTTACATGTGTATGGTTTTGTTGATTCGGTAGCGCCTTAGTGAAATGAATATCACAACATCTCCGTGAAATTAGATATGGCATTCTCATCAAAATTTCCAGATACAACTATTTTGCATGTAGGTACAAAAGTTGACGAATCCGCTAAAAAATTCTTCTCAACGTGGGAAATGGCATATGAATATACACGATGAAAAAATAGATCAACGTGAACGTATAGTGTTTTTACCATACTAGTTTTACTGTCGAACTAATTCGAAGTTAGTTGTAGGCCAGTTCTCATACCGTTGTTGTTCCAATTAAATCCCTTTAGATCCACGTCCGAAGGTGGCAAAGTAGAAGTGAAAAAGGAGAAGAAAAATCGAATGAATGCTTGATTACGTATATGGTTGCCATTCTAAGTGTGTAGCGGCATTTGCAAAATTGTGTAACACTTTAATAAAGGCAACACATATTGACTTTGTTTGTCGACCTTGGCGATGATGATGCGAGTCATACTCCTCGACGCATGTGTCTCATTGATGACTAACCTTCTCCACACCTTATTATTGCGTGTGGATGATCTCCACCACTATGTGGGTGATAAGAGACTCGACTTTGACATGTATTTATGGTTGGAAAACTGCTATGACATATCTTCTTTTACGAGTTTATTGGGTTAATGTGGTTTTATGCACCCTTAGTTGGCATCACAAGCAAATAAAAGTTAATAAATACTATGTTTTATGTTTATAGCTATATAACATAATCAACTTTTGAATATGTAGGTGCACACGTGACGTACAGCTTCACGAACCCTATTCGAGGCCACTCCAATTACTTTTTTTCATGCTCTATTCTTTCCTTTCTTTGGACTTCACATTCATGGTTTACTATTTTACATATTTTTTGAAATTGCACACATTTTCCCACAAAACGCGTTATCCATGTTTTCGAGACATTGTGCAAGTTACAACATGTAGGGCACAACTACTCGTGAATACTTCCCCGAAATAATCAGTTGTGGACACGTATATAACGTACCAAATTATTAAGACACCCTAACATCAAGTGTATGATCAACTAGTTGAATACCATTTTGACACCAACCACCACAAATTCACAGTACACTTATGTTTTCCCGCCAATTCTCATATTGTCATTGTTTCGATCAAGACCCTTTAGATCCACATCCAAATACGACAATGTAGAAGTGCAAAGGGAGTACTATATAGAAAAAGGAAAATGGATCAAATGTCTTCTTATGTGTATGGTTATCATTCATAGCGTGTAACGGCATTTCCGAAGTTCTATAACTCTAATGACGAATACCATTTTTGTGCAGTTGCCACATTGATGACTAGCATTCTCTACACCTCATTGATGTGTATTTGTTATTGCGTGTGGGCGATCTCCCCTGATATATGGGTGACAAGAGACTCGGCTTTGGCATGTATTGTGGTTGGCAACTGGTATGACAACTCTTTTTATCAAGTTTGTCATATTTGTAATAATGTGGTTTTATGCATACTTAGTTGGCATGAAAATAAGACAGAAGTTTGAGAAAATCTACGTTTATGGCTATACATACATAACATTATAAAAAAAAATTGTATGCGGACACGCACATGATTGTAATGCTCAACGAACCCTATTCAGGTTCACCCTGACCAAATATCTTTTTTTTTTCCAACTATGTTTTTTTTAATATATATATTTATATATGTATATATTTAGTTTACATTCATGGCTAACTACTCTACATAATTTTGGAAATGCATATATTTTTTCATAAAAACTTGTTGTCCACGCTTTCGAGATAGTGTGTAGGTGACAATCGGTAGGGCACAAATAGTTGTGAATACTTCCCTAAAATAACTGGTTGTAGACATGAATGATCTACTAAATGAATACCATTTTTAGGTCAAACCGCTAATTCACAATACCAACATATAGCAAAAGTTAAAATATATAAACATATGTGTTTTTCCCCGCCACCATTGTTGTCCATTTCCGCTTCGTAACATGGTCATCTTTGCGCCTTTCCTTTGTTTCCTCTTCCTTGCAATGGGCACCCGCCTCCTTAGTTGTCGTCCTCTCACCCTACCTCCCACTCCCGTGGGCCATAGACCCGTCACCGTGGGAGGCATCTAGTTAGGACATCTCGGATTCGGGAGCCCCGCCTTTTCCTCCGAGTCTGGATGCGCGTCAATGTTGAACATTCGGGGCGCCATTGAGGTTAGTGAGCCACCCTCTCCTTCTTCTTCCTCCCCCCCCCCCCTCCTCATCCTCAGCTCCTCCTTCCACTGTTCATTGCAAGACGACCTTTTTTTTTTGAGAGAGAGAAGGTAAGAAGAGCAGGGTACAACCGGTTCAGGCCCATGGCCCAGTCTCATGAATGAAGACGCGGCATGGCCCCGAGCTGAAAATCCTACCGCTAAAACCTAGAAATTTCTGCACGCCTCGCCGCCGCCATCTCAGACCCTGCCTCGTTTCAAACCCTACGAAACCTCCCAAACCCGAGCGAACGGTGCACGAAAATTTCGAATTCCCCCCTCCCAACGAGCGGCCGGGCGGGCTACTCATTCCTCACGCACCCACTTCCGCCCCGTTTTAAATTTCAAGCCCCCCTCCGCTCCGCACAAACGCGCTCCCCCCACACTCGCCTCCTGATCTGGCCGCCTGTCCGATCCGCCACCCATCCATCGCCATCCCATGATGGCGATGGAGTGCGACGACTGGGGCGGCGGCGGCATGAACTCCGTCCCGGACGGCGTCGTGCAGCACATCCTCTCCATGCTCAGCAACGTCCGCGACGTGGCGGCCTGCGCCGGCGTCTGCCGCCGCTGGCGCGACTGCGTCCCCTACCTCCCGGCGCTCTTCTTCCCGCGGAACGCCTTCGACGCCGCCGCCATCGGCGGGGGCGCCGCCGACGAGGCCATCGGCCGGATGGTGGCCGCCGTCGCGCGCCTCAGGGAGCTCGTCATCTACTGCCCCTTCTCCCTGGCCCGCCTCCCTGCCTGGCTCTCCATGCGGAGCGCCTCGCTCCGGGTGCTCGAGCTGCGCATGGACGCCGCCGCCGACAAGGAGGCGGCGAACGCCGGCTACCTCGACTGCGTCGCCCTCGCCACTGGCCTCGAGGAGCTGAGGCTTTGGGGCGTGCTGCTGACCAACGCGCCGGCGTGGGGCCCGCTCCAGCGGCTCCGCGTGCTGGAGATCGTCGGGGCGCCGCTGCGGGATACCGCGGTGACGCAAGCCGTCGCCGCCTGCCCCAACCTCACCGACCTGTCGCTGCTTGGCTGCGACTGCTCCGGCGAGGTATCCTTCCAGCTCGCCATGCTCCAGCGGTGCCGCCTCGACTTCCTCGGCGGCGGCATCTGCTCCCTCATGCTCTCCGCGCCCCGCCTCGAGTCGCTTGAGGCCCAGGGCTTCACCTGGATCAGTCTGCAGGGCGGCCACAGCCTCCGCCGCCTCTCCATCGCCAAGAGCACAGGTTTGCAGACCATTCCTAGATTTTCGTTAACCACCACACTGCCATAGCTCTGAAATTTAGCCTGTCCATTTCGGATGCAAAGTTCCGTGTTGTGAATTGCGATGAGATGATGCAGGGAGGGTGTATAAGGTGGACACCGGGAAGCTCCCAGATCTGCAATACCTCTCGCTGCGCGGCGTCCAGTGGAGCTGGGCTGCCGTCAGCTCGGTGCTGCAGTGTGCCAGCCAGGTGAAGCACCTTGTGATGAAAATTGAGTTCTGTGGTGAATTTGACGTGCTCCAGCCTTTCCCGGAGGTCGATTTGGTCGACTTCTTCAACAGCCACCCCAAGCTCAGAAAGTTTGAGATCCATGGTGCTATGTTCGCCGCTCTTTGCCAGAAAAACAGCCTGAAAAACGTGAGTGCCCTGTTTTCCCTGTCTATTGTTCTATTGCAACACCGTACCAAAGACTTGCATGACATGTGTGGCCATGGCTAATTCCTGTAATTTGCCAATGCAGCTTGATTCAAGATTCACCATCCCTTGCTTGGAAGAACTTTTGATCACCGTGCGCTCACCTCTCAATGCTGAACAGAAGCTGAATACTCTTGAATCCCTTGTGAATTACAGTGTCAAGCTGCAGTCAATGGTCATCAGAATCTCACAGATGAAGAATTGCCATGATGCTGCTGACGAATTCTTTGAGGAGATATGTAAGTTCAAGTACACAAACTACAAGAAAGTGCGGATTGAATAAAAGGAGAGGCCGTGTGATTTGTTCTTCAATTAAATTTGATTGAGGACTTCATTTTTTGTTGCTGTATTCCCTGTCAGTGATTCTCGGGGATTGCCTGTTTATCCTCATGAATAACTTATGAAGCTATGTTGTTTACTTAATATTTATCTAGTCAATTTGATGACTAGAGCTTGTTGTGAAACAATTTTGGTTGAATAATTGAGGACATCATTTTTTTTATCATAAGCCCTGATTTGATAGCCCCCTTGTGTAATTTACTATGTTATATGTTGTTTACTTGACTTTCATCTGATTGATAGTTTGTTGACCAGAGTTCGCTTCTTGGACTATTTAGCTCGATTAGTGTGCTTGGAAGCTCCTTAAACATCTATCTGTTGCCTTTAGTGGACAACTTGTTTAAGAACATTTTTATACATGAACATCAATGTGGTCTGACGATGTGTTCGCTTGACTGGTTTAGTGTCACTATTTGTTGATTTACTTATTTAGGATCCAGAAGTTGGATAGTGAGATTTCCTATATTTTCTTTGGCTGTTTAGTATGGACCCAACTTAATTATTCGTCAATCTAGTATGTTCATTGCAGAATAGTGTCTCCCTAGTCCCCTATGAGTAAGCGCTTTGGTAGCTAACTCTTTGGAGTAGATGTACTGCATATTCTAGGGTTCTACCTAGCGGTTACAAAACCAATTAGGAAAGCTAATAGTTCAGCTCTCTGTTTGGATATTTGTTTTGTCAATTATTGGCGGTAACTGCTTGGATACCACAAAAAAGATGTTACCGCAAAAAAAAGTGCCCACGTGGCATGCGTAGTTAGCAAATAAAACCTGATATATAATCAAGCCAAAAAAGACGTCAATTTGATTTTAAATCCTGCAGCTGGATTACACCAATTAGATATTGAATGTTGAAGCACCCATATTCGAACTGTATTTTCAAAATCTCTGTTAAGCATATTAACATTTCTGAAAACCATCTGTACCCATCAAATTATCATTATCATCACTGGACTACCCCTACTATTGTCTAAATACCAGGCAAGCCTTTCCATTCCATCCAACAGGGAAATGCCCGCAGACTTGATGATGCAACTTTCCTAAAAAAATTCTGGTCAAAACTGTTTAACATCTCCAAAGAAATCATACAAGGTGCAAGAACCAAATTTTTGCTCATCATTTACAGATGGTCCATATTAACAAAAAACACCTTTTGCCAACTCTGTTGCGACATAGCAGCAACCATAGATGAAAATAATTCATGATGTCCTCTGTTAGGTCTGCTGGTACAATGACAAGTTGTAGTGTTAGCTATGAAGAAGATGAAACTTATCAGCTGGATGTGTATTTTCTTACAAAAATCTCTGTTGAACCACCCATATTCCAACTATATTTTCAAAATCTTTGTTAAGCATATTCAAATTTCTGAAACCCATCCTTAGCCATCAATTTTTTATTTTCATAACTTGAATGCCTCTACTATTGTCTGGTGACCTGGTGAGCCTTTCGACTCCATCAAACAGGGAAGTGCTCACATAGTGTCTGATGACGTCTTTCCTTGAAACTTTCTGGTTATAAGTCTTTTTACATCTCCCAAGAAATCATACATGATGCAAGATCCAAACTTTTTGTTCTTCGTTTACATATGTTCCAGATAAAGAAAATAAAATACTTCTCATTTTTCCATCCCTTCGCAACATAGCAGCAACAACAGATTAAAAGAATTCATGATGTCCACTGTTGTGTAGGAGCAGAAAAAAGTGTCCTGTCGGCTTGTAGTATACTTGCCACACCAGGTAACTTGAATAATATCTCCCTAGCCCCCCTATATTTATGCCCTTTGGTAGCTATCTACTTCGAGTACCAAAGGAGTAATATGTATGCTTTACCCAAGAATTACAAAGCCAATTTAGGAAAGATAACAGTTCTGTACTCGTTTTGGACATTTTTTTGCCGTCAATTATTGGTGGTAACCGCTTGGATACCGCTAATCGATGTTGCCGCCAAAACATAGTCAATTGTGATTTTGAATTCTGTAACTGGATTAAACCAACCACACATTGAATGTTGAACCACCCAGATTCCAACTTTATTTTTATCAGTATCTCTGTTGAGCATATTAAATTTCTGAAAACCATGGGTAACAATCAAATTATCTTTTTTCATCACTTGCTGCACTTTTTACTGAGTACTGCCTACATACAAGGTGCGGCATTTTCTCTCTATCCAACATAGAAATACTATCTGAATTGATGATGAAATTTCTCTAAATTTTTTCAGATCATGTAATTGCTTAGATCGCCAGAAAATCATAAAATGTGTAAGATCCAAAATCTCTCTCTTGTATGGACCACATTAAGAACATTTCACATCTCAAACTGTTCCCATCTCCTTATCAACATAGCAGCAACAGATGAAAGAAATTCAATGTCCTTTGTTGTGCCCGCGGGTAAAACTACAAGCCCCAGCATTAGCTGTGAAGCAGATGGAAGAACTAACCTAAAGCCATACCATTTTCTTTCACAATGTAATCTTGGTTTTTCTTTTGCGCACACTCATCAGTTATTCAGTATGTGCTTACAGTTAGTTTCGGCTCAGATCTCCGAGCTGAATCGGTTGAAGGGGCGGGCAGAGTCACAGCTCCACGGCCCTGGAGAGCATTACCTCTACTATTCCTTTTTCTCATCCCCACTCTTTGCCGATCCATCTTTAGTTTCGCCTTCGTAGTAGCGAACAACCCGATCATTGATCTTCTGTGTCGGGCGATCATTATGTTCCGGTTTCTGCGTTAGAGAGTATAAGGGGGAAGCCGTCAAATATTCTGCAATGCAAATGATCATATTCCAACGCTGTGTGATCAAGTCAAGTGAACCAAGATATGGTTTTTGTTCAGGCGTAAGCTCACTTCGCCAACGGACGTACCTCGGAGACTCCCTCCAGCAGCTTGATCTGCTCCTGCGATACGTGGTTTACCTGGTAGACGCAGTCAGTCAGTGAAAAACACTCTCATGTTTTAACTGTCAACCCCATATTGTACACTCCAATAAGCAAACGATAATCGCTGCATCTACTAGCACATATATACCTTGCTCATGATGGTCCAGAGAACGCCTTGGGTGCAAGGCGGCGTCGTGAGGGAGCCCTTGTATCTGTAGTAGCCTGAAGCCTTGTCTACCCAGGGGGACGGGTCGACGGGTTCCTTCACATCCTCGTCCTCGTTATCCTTAAGGGCAAGACTCTTGAAGTACGGCCCCAGCTGCACACATTCATATTGATATATACCAGCAAAGATTACCTTACTTTTTTTTCGACAGAGGGCGCAAATCCATGGAGTGAAACATCGATCAGCCCTATGACGATAATGCGGGCCGCTTGAGTTATTTTGCTGGGTACGTACACTAGTTAACGTTTTGCTGGGGTCGCCGGCTTGTTTGGTGGAGAAGAGCACGGAGACGACGGCGCGGGCCTTGCTGGAGTCCTCGTGAACCAGGTGCATCTCCATGTCGAACCTGCCATGGTACCGCTGGCTAGTAAGACGAATGAACAGCGCTGCGCTGTGCTGTGCTGGCTCGTCAACTTGTTCTTTGCACCATCTTCTATCTTCCATATCTGAATTTCAGTTTGGACTTTGATCTTGCGCTAGGAGGGAGGGCTTCGAACCTGGTGCCATTGATGGTGTGCTCGGAGGGCAGGTGCCAGTGCACCTGGTGGAGCACGTAATCCTTCTTCTCCACCGTCAACTTGCCATTCCCATCTTTCCAATGCAGCTACAACCGCCGCCGCCACCATAAGAACAAATGTAAGTCAAGTAGAAGATCACAGGGTTAAAAATGGTGATACATCTTTGTTTTTTTGTTGGAATAATAAAGGTATCACGTACAACGAAGTCGTGGCCTCGGTTTTGCATGGTGCAGGCGCCGGCATTATAGGCATGTTCTAGGGGTCCCATGTCCTTGGCAGCTTCCACCTTGGAGATGTCGATCGGGGACTGCTCTTTGCCGTCTCCACATATGGCCCAGTCCTCATCGAGATCCGCCCATTTGTCCGGCCCGGTCGGGCTTTTCTCCTCGTAGCCGAACAGAGAGTCTGTAATACACCAAGTCCATAAACTTACGAGTTTGTAATCGATTTCTATTCGCTCCCTCAAGAGGAAAAATCAGGTCACACGGAAATTGCAAGTGCTTGGTATCGATCATGCAAACTAAAATGCTTGATTTACGAACACATTAGCAATTTAGCATGATCTTAAACAAGAATTATGACATACAACTCGCAGTATTGGACAGAGAGAAAAAATGCCACTGAAATCCCAGAAGAACATAGATAGTTTCATGGCGGAAACACTCCGTGCGTACGTGACGCTGCTAGCCAGCACCCAGCAGTGCATGCACTTACGAGAAGCTAACGGCGCAGGCGCTGCCTCCGGCGACGGTGAAGGCGCCGCGGGGGAGAAGGCGAAGATGGCAAGGATGACACAAGCGAAGGCGGGGCTCGGCCGGGCGGTGGCACGTGCGTGTCTCCGGCGGGCTGTCTCCATGGATCGGTCGATCGTAGCTAACCCAAACCTGAGTTGGAACCGATCTTTGGAATGCAAGAGAGAATCAGAGAATGCAGAAGCTGTTCGAGGCCGTACATTGCGCGCGAGCGGGGGACCTTCAAAGTAGGACGCGCGTGACTAGCGGGCCTTAGTGCCTCACATCTTTTTTTTTCTTTACCGAAATAGGCTTTCGCCCCGCTTTATAAATAAAGCAACGACCAACATACATGGAACGGATACAAACGCAACACCACTCATGCTGGGGCCGCAACACCCAACAAGCCCAAACGAAAGAAGAGAAGAACACAGAAAAGAAAAAACAGAAGCCATTGCCGGCAACGAGGCACGACGAAGGACAAAGATGCCTCGCAATCGCTGCGCCCAGCGAAGACCTTCCACCACGCTCCCAGCCCACGGAAGCGGCTCATACCAAGCAGCACCTCCAAGAAGGGGACGACGCCGACGCCGCTACTGCCCGGACAGCTCCAACCGGAGAGTGTCCTAGGGTTTCCCCTGGTACGCTGGAGGGGGTGAAAAGGAGGTACTCCGACGCCCTTCAGGAAGGAAGGCGGCACCCGGAGGCGTCACCGCGTCAGTGTCTCAACGACAGGGATTTCTCCCGACCTCCAAACCATCACACTCCCCCGTTCCGTCAGCCCCACCAATCTTGCCACCCCTAGCGCGCCACCACGATCTTGAAGACCTCTCCGTCGTCTCACCGTGGCCCAAGACACGAGATCGAAAGATCCGAGCAGAGGAGTCCAACCGAGGATCCACGGTGCGGTAACACGCGGGAGGGATCTACCTCCACCACCTTTCGACGGTAGCCGACCGGATGCAGCCACAGAGCACACCAGGCCCTCTGGCCCGGCCGAGCCCCAAGAGGCCCGTAAAGCTCCGTAGCCGCACTGCAGCAGGAGCGTCACCACCACCGCTAACCCTAGCTCGGGACTCCGATCTACCGGGAATCAACCTCACATCTCGGCGCCCCCCGCACCAGTACTGGCAGAACCCGTCCACGAAGCCAAGATCGAAGCCCTCCTGGCCCAGATCGGCCCCATGCTCGGGCGAGGCACGCCGGCCACAACACGCCGCAAGCACGCAGCCGGCCGACAGCCACGGCCGTGACGAGAGCTGCGCCGCACGCAGCACCTGCAGGAGACGACCGCGGCCCTCACGGCCCGTCCCCGGCCCAGATCGGGCCCGGGCGAATCCGCTGCGAACTCCGTCACACCGCCGCCCCGCCCGCACGTCGCGCCACCTTGCGACGCCGCTCCATCGCGCCGTGGCCCAGCAACGACCGCGGCCCGCACGGCCCGGCGCTGGCCCAGATCGAGCCCGGACCGCCGCATCTCCCTCCAAGCTCCGATCTCCGCCTGCTGCTGTCTGCTGTTGTCGACCTCCGCGCGGCGACCTCCGTGCCACCAGACCCCAACCGCGCCGCCAGCTTGCCCCGACCTCGAGCCCACGCCGCGCCTCCATGGTTGACTCCCGAGTGGAACAGAGAAGAACCGACGCCCCGCCGCCACCTTCCTTGGATGCGCGCGGCTTCGCCGGCGCTCCCTCCGGCGACGGCGGAGCGGTTGGTAGAGAGGGGAGAGGCGAGGGCGGCCGCCGGCGGGAATCCCCCCGTGTCGCCAGGCGCGGGCGACGCGGGGGTGGTGGGGGTTGCATAACTCCTTTTTTTTTTCTTAACCGCCCTACCTCCTCTTCCCATTATAATAGCAATCTCCAGCCTTGTTGTAAATATGCTCCACGCGAAAACAAAACATCGAAATGCCGCACGGGAGCCCGTGCGGCGCGCTTCGGAAAAAGAGCGGCGTGCACGCTGACTCGCCCAGGAAGTCTGCTGCGTGGCGGCCCCCGCGCCCTACAAAACGCATCGCCGCTGTCACGCCTTCTCCTCTCATCTTCCCGTCGCGATTTCTCCTCTCCCCGCTGCTTTCGCGTTGCAACCGCCGCCAAGCGACAATGCCGTCGCGCCAGAAGAACGCCACCGACTATGCCGGCGTCTGCGTGGGTCCGGACGGCTCCTGCACCACCGTTGTGTACTACCGCACTGAGCGCCACTAGTGGAAAACAGAGCTTTTACCCACCCGCGACCACCCCTTTCGCCCCGGATCGGCCACCACCCGGTGCAAAAGACTGGAGAGGTGGGGCCGGGGCGAGAAGTGCGCGTGGTGTTGTGGTTATTTGCCCCGGTTGGTGGCTCCAACCGGGGCTAAAGGCCCTCGGCAAGCAGGGCCCCAACCGGGGCAAATGACACCCCCACTATATATAAACCCTGCCAGCTCTCTCTTCTCCTCGTGCCACTCACTTTGGAGGAAATATTTCTAGTTGTGTGGTGTGTGCTCACTTTTTTTTCACTCCTATGCAGAAGAGGTGTTTGATGAAATGTCCGGGAGAAGAACGTCATCTCAGCTCGCAGAAAACAAGCACGATTTAATTTGTCCGAGCCACACTTAATTAAATAAGCTTTCTCGTCCTTCTTTCCTCCTCGGTCGAGGTACCAACTTTAACCTTTCATCTGTCGATGTAACATCTGTCATTTCTCTATTCATGGTGTTCTGTAACAGTTCTTAATTAATAATTATATAATGCAGATGAACCGGCAATGGATGTACGCTGACCGACGCTCTGTCGCGTTCATGAAAGGCATGGGTTATTTTCTCGAGGTGGCCCAGGCAAACAAGCGGAATAATTTTATCTGTTATCCATGTGCTGTATGTCGGAATCAGAAGGAACACTCTTCTCACAGAGTCATCCACTTCCACTTGTTTTAATCCGGTTTCATGCCCGGCTATAATTGTTGGACCAAGCACGGAGGGGGTTATGATGGAAGACAACAAAGAAAAAGAGAATGATGACAACTATCATGCCATGTTCCTTGAATACGGTGCCGGTATTGGAATGGAAGATAACAATGAAGTGGAATCAGAGTTGCATGCACCAGATGAGCCCATCGATGATCTTGGCCAGGCTATTACGGATGCAAAGACAGAAAGCGATATTGAAAAGGTCATGGTGAAGTTCGACCAGATGTTAAAGGATCACAAAACAAAGTTGTATCCAACTTACGAAGACGGGCAGAAAAATCTGGGCAGCACACTGGAATTGCTCCAATGGAAGGCCGAGAACGGTGTGACTGACAGCGGATTTACAAAGTTGCTGCAAATAGTGAAGAAGCAGCTTCCTAAAAACAATGAATTGTCCGACAGTACATACCAAGCAAAGAACCTTGTATGCCCCCTAGGATTAGACGTGGAGAAGATACATGTCTGCATTAATGACTGCATCCTCTACCGCGGTGAGAAGTACGAGAATTTGGAACAATGCCCGGTATGCACTGCATTGCGGTATAAGATCAGACCAGACGACCCTGGCGATGTTGAGGGTGAGCGACCCAGGAAGAGGGTTCCTGCAAAGGTGATGTGGTATACTCCTATAATACCACGGTTGAAACGTTTATTCAGAAACAAAGAGCATGCCAAAATTTTGCGATGACACATGAAAGATCGTAAGAAAGATGAGATGTTGAGACACCCCGCTGATGGATCGCAGTGGAGAAAAATCGACAGAAAGTTCCCGCGCTTTGCAGGTGAGGCAATAAACTTATGGTTTGGTCTAAGTACAGATGGATTTAATCCATTTAGTGAGCAGAGCAGCAACCATAGCACCTGGCATGTAACTCTATGTATCTATAACCTTCCTCCTTGGTTGTGCATGAAGAGGAAGTTCATTATGATGCCAATGCTGATCCAAGGCCCGAGACAACCGGGCAACGACATTGATGTGTACCTAAGACCATTAGTCGATGAACTTTTACAGTTGTGGTGTGAAGAAGGTGTACCTGTGTGGGACGAGCACGTACAAAAAGAATTTAACCTACGAGCGCCGTTGTTCGTAACCATCAACGATTGGCCTGCTCTTAGTAACATTTCTGGACATACAAACAAGCGATACAATGCATGCACACACTGTTTAGATGACACTGAAAGTGTATACCTGGATAAAAGTAAGAAGGTTGTGTACCTCGGGTATCGTCGTTTTCTTCCGCGCAAGCACCCCTTAAGAAAAGCTGGCAAACATTTCAATGGTGATGCAGATACCCGGGAGACGCCAATCCTTCGATCTGGTGATGATGTATTTGATATGGTGAAGGATTTGAAAGTAATATTTGGAAAGGGTCCGGGCAGACAAATTGTTCCGAATGACGCTGACGGACACGCACCCATGTGGAAGAAGCAATCTATATTTTGGGAACTACCCTATTGGAAAATCCTAGATGTCCGCTCTGCGATCGACGTGATGCACCTGACGAAGAATCTTTGCGTGAACCTGCTAGGCTTCTTTGGCTTGTATGGGAAGTCAAAAGATACATCTGAAGCACAGCAGGACCAACAACACACGAAAGGACGAGACTGCAAGAATCCTGAGCGGTTTCAAGGTGGTCCTGCCAGCTACGCTCTTACCAAGGAAGAGAAGGAAATCTTTTTTGAAGCACTAAACAGTATCAAGGTCCCGTCTGGCTTCTCGTCGAATATAAAGGGAATAATAAATGTGGCGGAGAAAAAATTCCAAAACCTGGAGTCTCATGACTTCCACGTGTTGATGACACAATTGCTTCCGATTGCGTTGAGGGGGATTCTACCAGAAAATGTTCGACTACCCATTGTGAAGTTATGCGCATTCCTCAATGCAATTTCTCAGAAGGTAATCAATCCAGAAAGTCTATCAACGTTACAGACAGATGTGGTCCAATGTCTTGTCAACTTCGAGTTGGTATACCCACCCTCCTTCTTCAATATTATGACACACCTCCTAGTCCACCTAGTCAAAGAGATTACCATTCTCGGTCGTGTGTTTCTACACAATATGTTCCCCTTTGAGAGGTTCATGTGAGTCTTAAAGAAATATGTTCACAACCGTGCTAGGCCAGAAGGAAGCATCTCCAAGGGTTATGGAACAGAGGAGGTAATTGAGTTTTGTGTTGACTTTCTTCCAGATCTTAAGTCGATTGGTGTTTCCGAATCGCGGCATGAGGGAAGAATGAGTGGAAAAGGCACGCTAGTAAGGAAAGCAAAGATATTTATGGACAGACATTCTTTCACTAAAGCACGCTACACAGTTCTACAAATGTCCACCTTGGTGGCTCCTTATATCCAGGAACGCAAGAATATTATACGGTCCAAAAACCCTGGGCTGTCTGAATCCTCGATTAATGATGAACACATCGATAGTTTCGGCGCCTGGTTGCAGGCAGAACTCATGAATAACAGCACTGTTGGAGATGAGCTCTACTTGTTGGCCAGGTCACCATCTTCGACTGTATTGACTTTCCAAGGGTACGAGATAAATGGGAATACATTTTACACGATCGCACAAGATAAAAAGAGCACCAACCAGAATAGTGGCATCCGTTTCGATGCAACCGGATACAATGGGACAAATGACACAATTATGGTTACATAGAGGATATATGAGAACTTGACTATGGACCTAATTTTAAGGTCCCTCTATTTCGGTGCCAATGGGTCAAGATGACAGGAGTAAAGGTAGACCAGCAGTACGGAATGACAACAGTGGATCTCAACAATCTTGGGTACAGAAGCGAACCATTCGTCCTAGCCAAAGATGTGGCTCAAGTTTTCTATGTGAAAGACATGTATACCCAACCGAGGAAAAGAAAAAAAAATAAGAATTCTAATACATCATGCGGTGAGCCGAAGCGGCACATAGTTCTTTCAGGGAAAAAAAACATTGTGGGAGTGGAGGACAGGACAGACATGTCAGAAGATTATGATAAATTTGAAGAAATTCCGCCCTTTAGAGTGAAAACTGACCCAACCATCGCGTTAAATAAGGAAGATGCTCCATGGCTACGACAGAGAAGTAAACAATGGCGGCAATAGTTGGTGATAACGTATTAAACCTTCATGGTTCATGTAATATTGCTAGACTATTTTGTAATAATGTATCAAACATTGCTAGACTAGTTTTTTTGTAATGTTTGAATTTTCAAACATTGTTACTAGTTTAAATAGTTAGAATAATTATTTTATAAAACGGAAAATGTATTTGAAATGTTTACGCAATTTTAAACACTTTTCATATACAAAGTTTCTCCAAATTGTAAACCATTCATGAAATAGGTTTTTTAAAATGTTAAAATTAAAAAATTGTTACTAGTTTAAATAGTTGGAATAATTATTTTATAAAACAGAAAATGTATTTGAAATGTTTACGCAATTTTAAACGCTTTTCATATTGAAAGTTTCTCCAAATTCTAAAATATTTCAAATGTATTTGAAAACGTATTTTAAATAGTATTTGAAATGTTCGAAACGAAAAAATTGGCGGCAGAAAAAAAACCCTGAAATTTCGAGCCTTTTGCTTCTGTTCGTGTTACCAACCGGGGCAAAAGGGGGGGAGGTGGGCGGGCAAGCGAAGGCCCACCTCCCACCCTTTTGCCCCGGTTGGTAACACGAACCGGGACAAAAGAGGACCTTTTGCCCCGGTTCGTGTTACCAACCGGGGCAAAAGGCCCCCGCCTATATAACCCCGGGCGGAGCAACCCAGATCACTTCGCAGTTTTCTCTAAGTCCCCGGCGCCGAAATCGAGAGCGACGCTGTGAGGCTGCCCGATTTCGACGCCGGTGATTGTCCGCGCCGCCGCCGCTCGTCGACACCTCCGTCCTCGCGCGTGCCTCCTCGCCCCGCCGCCCTCCTTCCTCGCCCGCGCCGCCCTCCTTCTCCCTCGCCCGCGCCGCCCAGCCTCCTCCTCCTCGCCGCCCTCCTCCTCGCCGTCCAGGTGAGAGATCGCTTCCGCCCCTCCTCGATCGCTGCATGTTAGTAGTTAGTACTAGTGTTAGATCGATTTAGTATTACTTAGATTAGTGTTAGATTTAGTTTGTGGTAGATTAAGTATTAGATTAGTGTTAGATTTAGTATTACTGTTAGATTAGTATTTGGGATAGTTTTAGTATTTAGTGTTAGATTAGGATTAGGTATTAAGTATTTAGTTCTTGAACACATATAGAAAAAAGTTAGGTATTGGATACTTAGAAAAATTTTAGTTTTTGGAGACTTAGAAAAAATTTACGTATTGGAGACTTAGAAAAAATTTAGGTTTTGGACTTAGCTACTTTTTTCTTAGTGAATGTTTAGTTTACAAGTGAATGAAGTTAGATTTTTTTTACTTTGTGTTAGAAATTTAATGTGTTATTGCAGTTTTACTTGTGATGTTCGTTCGATCTTTTGAATAAATGCCGATGATTGAAAGTGTTGGTTCATACTCAGATGGCCTTGGTGGTTCGGTGCGCCGGGTCCACCAAGGCTGCTTGTATATGTCCACCCTAAATATGAGGCACACAGACCGATGACCATCTTGTTCCTGTTAAGAGGTACTACATGCGGTGGTGATCCGGGGAAAGGAACGAATGCGAGGGTTTCTGGATTTCTTTCGAACTAAATAATGTCACATATGTAATATGGTTCGTGAGATCCGGATGAAGCTGAACCCTTTAGTGCACATGCGTAATGGTGACATTCCTCAGAAATCCCTTCCGGGGTTATGAAGAATGTTGCCGTTATATATGTGCACAAAAGGGTCCAACCTTGTCCGGATCTCACTATTACATATATGATTTTGTTTAGTTTCAAAGATTTCCAGAAACCCTTCCTTCCCCCGCATCGCCATCACGTGTACTTACCTCGTAATAAGCACAAAATGTGAAGGTCCAACTGCACATCAAGGCCCGATGACCATCTTGTTCCTGTTAAGAGGTACTACAGGCGGTGGTGATCCGGGGAAAGAAGGAAGATGGGGGTTTCTGGATTTCTTTGGAACTAAATAACGTCACATATGTAATATCGTGAGATCCGAACGAAGTTAAACCCTTTTGTCGACATACGTAATGGTTACATTCCTCAGAAATCCCTTCCGGGGTTATAAAGAATGTCCCCATTATGCACGTGGACAAAAGGGTCTAACCTTGTTCGGATCTCACGGTATTACAATATGATTTTGTTTAGTTTCAAAGATTTCAAAAAATCCTTGTCTTCATCCTTCTCCGGATCACCATCACGTGTACTTACCTCGTAACAAGCACAAAATGTGAAGGCCCGATGACCATCTAGGCCCGATGACCATCTTGTTCCTGTTAAGAGGTACTACAGGCGGTGGTGATCCGGAGAAAGGAGGAAGATGAGGGTTTCTGGATTTCTTTGGAACTAAATAACGTCACATATGTAATATCGTGAGATCCGAACAAAGTTAAACCCTTTTGTCGACATACGCAATGGTGACATTCCTCAGAAATCCCTTCCGGGGTTATGAAGAATGTCCCCATTATGTACGTGCACAAAAGGGTCTAACCTTGTTCGGATCTCACGATATTACGATATGATTTTGTTTAGTTTCAAAGATTTCCAAAAATCCTTGTATTCATCCTTTTCCGGATCGCCATCACATGTACTTACCTCGTAACAAGCACAAAATGTGAAGGTCTAGGCAGGAGTATGACTAGCAGAACAAATCCACTCTTTCCTAATAAACTTGCGACTCAAACGGGGCATAACATCATTCCATATTATCCTGTCGTGTGTGAAAACGTTGTAGATCACTTCCTCTTCTTCTTCAAGAAGAAGAGGAAGTGATCTGCAATGTTTTCACACATCATATGGATAATCTGGATGCTACATCTGTTATGTCCCATTCGAGTCGCAACTTTATTCGGCAAGACTCGATCTGATCTGCTAGTCTAACTTTGTTTGGATCTCACAAACACTTACGTCTTTGATTTTCTTTAGTTTCTCAGAAACCCTTGTCTTCATGCTTTGTGTTTAACTTTCATCTTATTTATGTCATATTTCTCCATTTACTATTTTTTTACTAAGTTAGAAACACTAAGGTATTTTTTTACTTAATTAGGAATATTTACTTAGTTCGGGTCTGTTTTTAGCTTATGTCTCTGTTGGACCCGCCGGGCGATGTCCGGGACTGGGTCCCGCCGGGCTATCACTGGGAGGTCCTTACTACCGGGACACGCGGCTTGGTGAGAAATCAGGGTGACGTGGTCGACCCGGATATTCTTTGGTGGCCATCGCGTGGGCCACACTCGGTGCGGAGAGAGACGGCCCCTGAGGAGGTGGTACAACAACGTATCAGGGAGGAGGACGAGCACGTACGTCGCTACATGTACTTGCTCGATAGGGAGTATAGCAGCAGTTGGTCGATTATTCGGAGGGTTCCTTACCACATGAGTTATAACCCTATGAGGGTTCCTTACCTATGGGACCGTAGCACCCGCGACTCAGCAGACCCGGTCGGAGTTAATTAGTTTGAGAGATGTTTTAATGAATATGTATAAGTGATGATATTATTACATCGGGATGTATTAGGGTTAAATAAAATGAACCCGAGCTATGTAACTCTTGGTGTGTATTATCATACGTTTAAATATTTCATCAATGTTGCATTTATAATTGAAATGAGGATCTGGAACATATAGTTACTCTGTTTTCGGACTTGTTTAGATATTAGTACCATTAGTTGTTATCTATAAGCAATTTTGATGAAATGGATGCTATTAGCTATATTTTTATTAGATTATATGCAATTGTTGCGAACTGATGAAATTGATGCTATTTGCTATTTTTTTAGCCATGGCGAGACGTCCCCGTGGTTCGCGTGTAACCGGCGGTGGGCGCGGCGTCATCACGGTCGAAGAAACCCGGCCTGTACATGGTGGACGTCGACCTGGACGTCCACGTGGATCGCGTGCATCGAATGCACGTGGTGGTGGCGCCATTGTCATTAAGGAGGAGGAAGCGACGCCTCCTACTCGCGGACGTGGACGCGGACGCAGAGCACGGGGGGCATCAAGCGCAGCAAGGGGGGAAAGCGCGGTGCCAAGGGGTCAACACGCCGTAAACGTCGCGGCGCTGTTGCTGCAGAGGAGGAGGAGCCAGAGGAGGCTGCGGCGGAGGAGGAGACTGCGGCGGAGGAGGAGGAGGACGACGGTCTCCGGCTACCGGAGTTCTACGTCCACCTGTTCAACCCAGAGGAGAACATGCTCCGTCTTCCAGAGAAGATTTCGGCGATCCTTCTCGGGCGCAGGGGCGGGCCGTATAGTTTCACCCTCCGGTTGGAGGGTTGTGACAACGGGCCCATGCGCGTTGTCCTGCAGCGACGTGGCGATGACGTCTACCTGCGCTATGGGTGGGGGCAGTTCGCGCGCATGCACAAGCTAACTGCGGGCAACATGCTCACATTCAGGTACTACGAGGACGAGGAGGCCCACGTGCTGGAGGTGAAGATCTCCGACAGCACCTTAGTCCGCCCCTTTGCTGCCTGGATAGCTCGTCTGAGAGCAGCTCCGACTCCGAGTCTGACTCCGACGAGTCTAGCCCGAGCAAGGCTGCCTCTGACGCCGAGGGCAAGGGCAAGGCTCCCTCCGACGCCGATGTGTAGTATATATGTTTATGTCGATCTATGCTTACGTGCTTATGTCGCTCTATATTGTCGTACTATGTCTATCTATGTCGAAGTATGTTTTATGTCGAACTATGTTTAATTATGTCATTGTGTCGAACAATATTTGTATTCGTGACAGACTATATATTATGTTATTCGTATTCGTTTTCATCTGTGCTTTTGTGCGATAATTTTTCATCTTTCTTAATATAAACGTTTAGTGGAGAGAACAGGAAAACATATAAGGATATATGGAATTTCTAGCCTAGCTGAGAGGACACGAAAACAGATAAAAAAACAAAAAAAAAAACTTTTGCCCCGGTCGGTGTTACCAACCAGGGTAAAAGGGTGCCAGTCTGCTCGCGCTGCAGAGCCCACGTGGGGCGCTCCTTTTACCCCGGTTCATAACCCAACCGGACCATAAGGGGGGCCTTTAGCCCGGGTTTGGGGATCCCGGTTGGGCAGCCGGGGCATTAGCCCCTTACCAACCGGGGCTAATGCCCCGTTTTCCACTAGTGCGCGTCCATCTAGGCTCGTACCCGACGGCGGTGCATGCCGCCCGCGCCTGCGACGCAACGGCTTGGAGGCTGGGCCCCGCACACGCCGATGAACTTCGACGGCGTCACCAGCGTGGTGCAGGTGGTGGCCCTGGCGCCGGCCGCCCCTCGTCATCGAGCGTGACCATCTTCGCCACCGCCGCCGAGTGCGGATTGGCCTCGTCGGGGAGAGCGACATGCACCCTTGAGGTATGGTGCACTCTCCACCCGTGCGAAGCCACAGAGGAAGCGAAGTACTGGGCATCAAGGTGGCCGAGGGGGTGGAGCGGCGCGTGGAGCGCGAAGAAGAACTGGAGGAGCCGCGGGCGGCCAAGGACGCAACGCAAGCGGAACTGGCCTCCGGCGACGGCGACACCTGGGCCAACGACGACCCTAGGTGGGCGGCACTGACCGTGGACGCGCACGACTCCGACGAATACTCAGAGTTCAGTTCGGATGATGACGATGTCTTCTTCTTTTTCTATTTAATTTTAGTTAAATTTAGTTTAAATTTTGTTTGTACCAATCAGCAACTTCACAAGCACCTACAAGAGGCCGAATAGGCCGCATCAGCTGTCCGCTTGCAGGCAGCGAGAAGACGAGACGGATCGCGAGTACCTTACTCGGTGGAGCACATTGAGGAACACCTGTGAAGGTGTGAACGAGGCCCAGGCCATCACTTGGTTTGCGCAGGGTTGCAGACATGGCAGTATGCTGTGGCAAAGGTTGCAGAGGGAGATGCCAAACACTCTGGCAGAGACCATCAAGATTGCGGATCAGTACGCACTCGGTGACCCTACTCAGCCTCTGATGGATTCCTCTGAGCCGAGAAGAAACTTCAGCAACAGCAAGCGCAACGAGTTCCACAACAAGCGCAGGGGTGACCGAATAGATACTCGGTACGACCCTGAAGAGGTGAATGCAGTGGCTGTTGGAGCTGGGGGTAGCCAAAGGCAGAAACCTGCTGGAGCCTACGGGCAGAACCAGAACCAGGGCCAAGGCAACAAGAAACCATTCCGTGCTCCTCAGTCGGGTAGCGGCAACTCCGAGCAGCCGAGGAAGTTCGTCTTTGACGACATGAAGGATGGCCCATGCAGTTTTCACACTCAGCACCCCTCAAGGCCTGCTAATCATACTACCCGGCAGTGCGAGTGGTGGGATCTGATCAAGAATGAAGGCTTGCCTCCTCCTCCTCTGCCAGCGGCCAATGCTAATGTGCAGCCTGCTCGCGCACCCGCAGCTCGGCCGCCAGTGTTTCCGAGAAGGGAAAATGTGAACCAAGTGGCTTTAGGAGCCAACCGTCACTTCAACAATGAGGGCTATCGCAAAAACAACAACAACTACAACCGCAACAACAACAGAGGCAACAACAACTACCAAGGCAACAACAACAACGACAACAATGAGGGCGGAGGCCGCAACCAGTACCAAGAGCACCATGAGAGCTACATGATCTTCACTTCCGAGCCAGTCGACAAGCAATCACAGCACAGGCGTGCCATGGAGGTCAATGCAGTGATTCCTGCTGTCCCTCACTACATGTATTGGTGTGACCAAGAGATCAGGTGGTCCCGAGTAGATCATCCCAAGGTGATGCCCAACCCGGGTAGCTACGCCTTGGTGTTGGATCCTACTTTCCTGGGTTCCGAGAAGAATGTGAGGTTCAGCAAGGTGTTAATCGACAACGGCAGCAGCATCAACATTGTGTACAAAGACACACTCGAGAAGCTTGGGCTGGCCGAGAACATGCTGCTGCCTAGCAAGACCACCTTCCATGGCATTGTGCCGGGAGTCTCGTGCAACCCGATTGGCCGAGTATGGATAGATGTGCTATTCGGTACAAGGGAGAACTGCCGCACGGAGCGCCTGCAGTTCGAGGTGGTTGATCATAAGAGCCCTTACCATGCTCTACTCGGCAGGCCTGCTCTGAGCAAGTTCATGGCTTCTACACACACTGCATATCTGAAGATGAAGATCCCTGGTCCCAACGGTGTGATTACCATCGCTGGTGATTACAAGAAGTCCATGGAGTGTGCCTCTGCTGGTTCCCAGTTGGCGGAGTCAATGGTGATCGCTGCCGAGAAGAAGAAGATGTATGAGGTGGTGGCTATGGTGCAATCCGCGCAGGCTGGTGCGCAAGGCGTGCCGAGTACCCAACACGGGACCGCGTTCCAGGCATATCAGGAAACCAAGAAGGTCCAGGGCGACCCCGAGTTCCCCGACCGCGTAGCCATCATTGGCTCCGGGTTGGCGGAGAAATAGGAAAGCGAGCTCATCCACTTCCTCCGTGAGAATCGGGATGTATTCGCCTGGTCCAATGAAGATCTACCAGGAGTCCCGAGGGAGTTGGTTGAGCACTCATTACATGTGCGTCCTGACGCCAAGCCCGTGAAGCAGGCTATGCGCCGTTTCGGAGATGAGAGAAGGAAGGCCATTGGTGACCAGATCACCAAACTGATGATAAGCAACTTCATCATGGAGGTGCTGCATCCGGATTGGCTAGCCAACCCGGTCATGGTCGAGAAGAAGAAGGAGGATCCCAAGGCTGCTACTGCATGGCGCATGTGTGTCGACTACACCGACTTGAACAAGGCGTTCCCCAAGGATCCCTTCCCGCTACCTCGCATCGATCAGGTGATCGATTCCACTGCTGGTTGTGAACTGCTGTCTTTCATAGATGCCTACTCTGGTTTCCACCAGATTGCACTCAATCCTGCTGATCAAATAAAGACTGCTTTCATTACCCCGTACGGGGCTTATTGCTATCGTGTCATGTGTTTTGGCTTGAGGAACGCGGGTGCAACCTATCAGAGATGCATGCAGAAATGCTTGCACGATCAGCTCGGCAAGAATGTGCAGGTGTACGTAGATGACATTGTCATCAAAACGAATAAAACACATACTCTGCTTGCCGACCTTGAGGAAACCTTTGCTAACCTACGCAAGTATAAAATGAAACTCAATCCGAGTAAATGCACTTTCGGCGTCCCGGCTGGCAAGCTACTCGGCTTCCTGGTCTCTAGTCGGGGCATTGAAGCCAATCCTTCAAAGATAAAAGCTATTGAGAGCATGTCTTTGCCGAGATCCCTGAAGGATGTACAGAAGTTCACTGGTTGCTTGGCATCTCTGAGCCGTTTTCTGGGCCGAATGGGCGAGAAGGCCCTGCCTCTGTACCAACTGATGAAGAAAAGTGACAAGTTTGTCTGGACTCCGCAAGCGGATGTGGCATTCAACGAGCTAAAGGCAATGCTAGCTAGTGCTCCCATCTTGGCTAGTCCACTACCCAAGGAGCCAATGCTGTTGTACATTGCTGCCACTAACCGGTAGTCAGTGTGGTGATTGTGGTGGAGCGAGAAGAAGAAGGCAAGAGTGTGCAGCGCCCAGTGTACTATCTCAGTGAAGTGCTGTCTAGCTCCAAGCACCCGCATTACCAGAAGATGACCTACGGCGTGTACCTGGGCGCCAAGAAGATGAAGCATTACTTCCAAGAGCATCCTATCACGGTTGTGAGCTCTGCGCCCATCTCAGATATCATGGGCAACAAGGAGGCGAGTGGCAGAGTAGCCAAGTGGGCAATCGAACTGGCCGCGTATGCACCCGCGTATGCGAGAAGAGAAGCTATCAAGTCTCAGATTCTGGCGGAGTTTCTGATGGATTGGGCCGAGGTGCAGTATGAACCTCCTGCTCCAGTTTCTAATTACTGGAAGATGCACTTTGATGGCTCGAAGGTGAAGGAAGGCCTCGGTGCTGGCGTGGTGCTTACGTCACCCAAGCGAGATCAACTCAAGTATGTGCTGCAGATTCATTTCAAGGCGTCCAACAACGTAGCAGAGTACGAGGCAGTGGTGCATGGCTTGCGAGTAGCCAAGGAGGTTGGCGTGCAGCGCATCATATGCTATGGCGATTCAGATCTGGTGGTGCAGCAAGTCTCTGGCACTTGGGATGCTCTAGATGCCAACATGGCATCATATCGCTTCCTGGTACAGTCTATAACTGGATTCTTCGAAGGCTGCAAGTTCCAGCACATTCACCGAGCAGAGAATGAAGCGGCAGACGAGCTGTCCAAGTTGGGATCTTCTCGGCAATCCATCCCGGCGGGGGTTGCCTTGGAGCACTTGAGGAAGCCATCCATCAAGCCCTCTCCCAACTCGGAGTCCATATTTGTCCCTTCTCTGCCAAGTGAGGAATCTGATCCCATGGAGATTGACTGGGAGAATGCTACAGGAAACCCGGGGACTGCTGCTCCCAACTCGGGGACTGCCGTTCTCTACTCGGGGACTGCCACTCCCTACTCGGGGACTGCCACTCCCTACTCGGGGACTGCCGCTCCATACTCGGGGACTGCTGTCCTTAACCCGGGGACTGTCGCATTCATTGAGGAGGTCCTTGCCAACCGATCAGGGCTCCAGAGAAGTGCTCCCAACCCTAAAGAGCAACCAAAGGTGCCTGTCCCAATGGAAGTGGACGAACCAGTGTTTCCCACACGGGAGACACCGAGTTGGGCCATGCCCATATTATCCTTTCTAAGGGACGGTACTCTGCCAGAGAATGAGGTGGCCGCAAGACAGATTCAGAGAAGATCCAAGGGCTACACGATATTCAGAGATGTGCTGCACAAAAGAAGTGCCACCGGCGTGCTGCAACGTTGTGTGGACCCAGAAGAAGGAGGAGAAATTCTGCTGGAAATACACCAAGGAGAATGCGGGCACCACGCCTCTTCTCGAGCATTAGTCAAGAAAGCTTTCCGGCATGGCTTCTACTGGCTCACAGCTCTGCAGCAAGCTGAAGATATCGTGAGAAAATGCAATGGCTGCCAGATGTTCGCGAGTAAGATTCACATGCCTGCTTCCGAATTGAAGACAATTCCTATCACATGGCCGTTTGCCGTATGGTGCCTGGATATGGTTGGCCCCTTCAAGCCGGCTAAAGGCAACATGACACACATCTTGGTCATGGTGGACAAGTTCACCAAGTGGATTGAAGTGAAGCCTATTCGGAAGTGCGATGGAGCTACAACTGTGAAATTCTTGAAGGATGTGATCCTGAGATACGGCTACCCGCACAGCATCATCACCGACAACGGCACAAACTTCGCAGAGGGAGCAATGGTGCGGTTCTGCAGAGATAAGCACATCCGACTAGATGTTGCATCTGTTGCCCATCCCGCCTCCAATGGGCAAGTGGAAAGGGAAAACGACATGGTACTGGCAGGCATAAAGCCAAGGCTGATTGAGCCGCTGCTGAAAACACCTGGGTGTTGGCTAGACGAGTTGCCAACGGTGTTGTGGAGTCTAAGGACTACCCCTAACCGGTCAACCGGCTACACGCCATTCTTCTTGGTATACGGGGCTGAGGCCGTGTTGCCAATAGACTTAGAGCATGACTCCCCTCGAGTAACCCTCTACACTGAGGTAGAGGCGAGAGAAGCTCGAGAAGACGAATTTGACCTGCTCGAAGAAGCAAGAGAGCTTACTCTGTCACGTTCGGCTATCTACCAGCAAAACCTGCGGCGTTATCATAGCCGAAAGGTGAACCCAAGGGTTTTCCGAGAAGGAGACATGGTCCTTAGGCTTGTGCAGCGCACAGCCGGGATGCACAAACTGTCTCCTCCATGGGAAGGGCCCTTCATTGTGAGCAAAGCGCTGCACAACGATGCATATTATCTTGTGGAAATGCGTCCAGCACAGGCGAACAGGGCAGATAAAGCTGGAGAGGAGTCCAAGCGCCCTTGGAATGTAGCCCTACTTCGTCGCTTTCATTCGTGAGCAAAGATGTGTATGTACTCTCTTATCCGAGTTAAAATTTTACCCTCCAATCTGAAATTCAGCTCGGGGACTGTCCTCACCTAAGGCTTGTTCTGTGTGTTCCTACCCGGCTTTACTTTTTTCCACTCGGTTGCTCTGCTTAAAATTTCACGAGTACATCTATTATTGTGTTTAAACCTACATGCCAACTCTTCGACTCTGCTGCTGTCCGAAACCCGGCTTCATGGCAAGCAAGAGAACAAGCAAAAGGTCAATGAGCACAAGAAAAATTGCTAAGGAAAGAAAAAGTGCAGGAACCGGGTAGGATGTTTTTTTTACTGTTGTTTCTTGATTAACTCCTTCTCGGCTAAGTGGTGGGCTGCGTTACTATGAGTATTTCTAAGTGGCTAAGTATTTGCAACTCCAACTTTGAATTCTTGTGACTCGAATACCAAAAAAGCAACAAGTTGCGGGTAAGAGCTGAGATAAAAAGGAAGAGCGAATAAGAAATGCAACTCGGGGACTCGCATGATAACGCAACTCGGCATTCGAGCCAAAGTTGCTCAAATTGACTAAGTTAAAATATCAAACGTGAATAAAACTGAGTAGCAAACGATAAGGATAATTGTTTCGATACATCTGCACCCGGCATCCCGGGGATCTGATAAGTGTTTGAAGGATAAGATTGCAGGAGAAAATCAGCTCGAAGTAGCAACGTTCTTGGTGCTGGCCTTGGTAGCTTCATCGTCAGCATTGGCTTTGATGGCCTCATCATCAGCATGGGCCTTGTCGGCTTCAGCTTCAGCGTTGGTCTTGGCAGCATTAGCATCCGAGTTGGCGGCGTCAGTCTTCGCGGCATCAGCATCCGGCTCAGTAGCAGCCTGCTCGGAAGTGGCTGTGGCCACCGAGCTGGAGGCCGCAGTCTGGGCGAGGAGTCGCACCGTGTCGTCAAGATCCGCACCTGAGGAGGTGCCGAACTCGAGAGCCGCAGTGTCGATCTCCATGTCCACGCTCTCGGCCTCTTCCTCGCTGTCCGCGACGACCGCGGACTTCCCCTTCCCGGCCTTGTAGCGTTCGCTCTCGAAGCTGCCCAGATCAGACTCGGTGGAGTCCTCGTCTTCTTCATCGTCGCCTTCGTCCACCTCGGTGTCGGGCTCAGTGAGACCGTCGATGAAGCGCGCGGTGCTTGCATATTGGGCGACCTCGTACGCGACGGCCTGGCGGAGAGCCACGCAGTCAGTATCCGTCTCCCACTTGGAGTCCTCACGCATCTCGCGGACAACCTGCAAGTTGAGGTTCTCGTACCAGCTGGTGATGAAGAGCAGCATCATATCAGCGCCTGCCCGAGCTCCAGACGCCCTCCACTTCTTCAGCTCGGCCTTCACGCCGTTCAGCTTCGCGGCAAGTCCGCGGATAGTTTTTGGCGCAGAGTCCTTGGGCCAGAACACCTCATGGAGCTTGAATGCGGTGCGCACCAGGTCGGTGCCCACACCGCTTAAGCGCTGAAGCTGCCCCTGCATGACCGTGATGCTATCTTCGATCTCGGCCTTGGTGTCCATGGGTTCGCCCTTCTCAATACGAGCTGCTCGGGCTTTCGCCAAGGCAGGCTTGCAAGATGACTCGAGGTCGGGGAAGATTTCTGAAAAAGCTATTGAAAAGATCAGAAACAGAAGCCGAGTAGAAAAACAAACAGAGCAGCGGAGAAGCGCAAGAAACAAGAAAAGGGCAGAGAAGCAAGCACTTACTGTTCAGATCGAAGAGTAGCGCCTGCAGCTTTTTCTTCCATGTTTCTTCATCAGCAACATGCTTCTCTTCCACCTTCCAAAACTGCGCCAGCTGGAGCAAAAGATCCGCGTTGCTCTCCTTCAGTGACTTGCATTCCAGCTCGAGGGCCTGTCGCTTCGCTGTGGCTGCCGTTTCGGCCTTTTTCTTCTCGGCCACCGCGTTGTCCCTCTCGGTAGCTACATCAGTGGCTTTCTTGAGAGCAGTTCGCACTTGGTCCTGCAGTGGTTTCAGCTCGGCGAGGTGCCTTTTCTTGAATTCCGCCTCAAGGGTTGCAATCTGCGCCTGCACCTCAGCGGGCTTGAGGCAGTCGAGATGCTCTTCGACAAACTTCTTATGATCTTCTGTGAAAAGCAAAGCACGGTCAGCAGAGTAGCAAAGATGAAAGCAAGAAAACAAGCCGAGAAGACAGCAACATACCTTCCAGTCTCTTGATCGTGGCTTGCCCATTCTCAACAAAGGCACGACAGTTCGCGTGCTCATCGGCCAGGGCCTTAAACTTTCCTGCAGAGTAGGACGGGTTAGAGCAGAAAGCAAAAGCGGGCGTAAACATCAAACGCAGGAACCGCAAAGCTAAAGGCTTACCTTCCACTTCAGAAAGTCTAAGGGCGCTGTTCATGACATCCTTATCTGCCGCCTCAGCGGACTTGAGCTCCTTTTCCAGGGCCTCGAGGCGCCTCCTAGCAATGCTGTGGTTCCACAGCAGTCGCCGGTACAGATTGGTTCTTTTCAGAAGGCAGTTCTGGGAGGAAGAAAGAAAAGGAGTCAGACAAAGACGGGTAGATTCAACCCGAGAAGGCGGCAACTCGGTTGAGTACCCGCCTACTCGGCCAGAATCTCGGGGACTAGAGGATGGATAAGAAGAAGCAGCAGAATAGAAGAGAAAGAAAATGCAACTCGGAACGGATGAAAAAATCTTACCGCGTAAGTTTGTTCAATATCCTCCGCGGCCTTGCGATGGACGAAGAGCTTGGCGGCGAGAGTGCTGGTGTTGGACGCAATAGTCATGGGTTTATAACCCATGTCTGCCTTGTTCCAATCGACACGCATGTGGTCCATATCGCCCAGAGATGTGCCGTGCCAATTCGTGTTGCCGAGGACGTCGCTGTCCCACTCAGCATCGATGAATCCAACCCGGTCGACTATCTGTTCGATGCCCGTGGATGTCACCTCGGTTTCTGCAACCTCGCACGAGTAGAACGAGACGGATCGGTCCTTGTTCCTGGCTGGAGGCTTGGAGTCCACCGGCGTAGCCTGTTTGCCCCTCCGAATAGCGAGCTTCCTCTCGACTGGGGTCAATGGAATGTTGTGCTGTTGGCTCACCTTCACCATGTAAGGTGGGTAGGTGGGTGGATCCGGGAAGCTGGACCCTGCGGCGATATCAGCAGCCGCCTCAGGTTCATGGATGGTGAGCTGGCCAGGCTTGGCAGTTGGTCTTGGCGGCAGCACCACGCGTACCGCTACGCGAAGGATTCCTGCGAACAGCGCCATCTGACTGGCCAGCTGGCTTCTCGGCGGCCTGGGTCTCAGCAGCCTTTTTCTCGGCAGCCCTCTTCTCGGCGGCATTCTTGTCAACGGCCTCTTGTTTGATCTTCTTGATAAGCTGCTGGGCTGGAGGGCTGGATGTGGTCTTGGCTTTCTTCATTGATGGAGGGCTTGGCGCGTTGGAGGAAGTGCCTTGCTGGGTAGGCGGAGCCAAAGGCGCGCTACTCGGTGCGGCATCCGGCTGAGCGCTACCCTGCGCGGCGCTTGGTTGCGCGTCGCTCAGAGGGTACTGCTCCGTCTCATCAATGGTCTCAACCCGCTGCCCGGCAGCGGGGTCTTGCTGTGTGGCATCTGGTCCTTCTACCCGCGGCTGGACCGCGGGGTCGTCTTGCTCAGCAGCCTTTGTCGCTGGCTGCTCCTGGTCATCTTCTCGCCGCTCAAGGGCAGCATCATCATCATGCTTCTCGGGGTCTTGATCTAGGTTCTCCTCGGCCGTGGCGGCCGGAGGAGAAAGCGGTCTTGCGTCGCGATCAGTGTCCCGCGCTTCTTGATCTGCACGGGTCTGCTGCTCCTGCTCGGCGTCGGGGGCGTCGCTATCCATATACCGAGCGTCGTCGGAATCGTCCCCTTTCACGGGAGAGTTCGCACGCGCTCCGGCCTGCGCTACGGCTCCAGTCTCGTCGTCGAGGTCGATGAGGTTATCGATGTCAATGGCGGATTTCTTCTTAGTCACGGTGGGCGCAAGAGCGGCGTCAGCGTTCAAGGGGGCTCTGAAGAAAGAAATATGTTCAGGAAAAAGAGAAGGGCAGAGGAAATCGAGGAGAAGCAACTAAGGAGAAAGTGCTTACCCTTTGCGGGTAGGGATTGTCCGTCCCCCTCTCGTCGCGGTCTTCTTGGTCGTTTTCCCGGCCGTCTTCTTCTTCTTGGCGGGGGGCTCCTGAGCACCGCTACCCGTCCGTTTGCGGGTAAGAGGAGCAGCAACCGAGAGCGGCTTGACGACAAGGGCTTCCTCGTTCTTCTCCTCGTCTTCTTCTTCAGCATCAGCGCCACCTGCGAGGTTGGGAAGAAGAAAAACGACTCAGAAGCAAGGATAAATTGGGTAGCGAGGCTTGCGACCAGGCAAGACGAGCTCAATTACCTTCGTCTTCGTCCTCGGTCCAATCACGGACAGATGCATCTACGTGATGCTTCTCTGTCTGAGCATGGGGGAGGTTGAGCCCGTCCGCGGTCTCGAAGGAGACCTCGTCGTCCTCCTCTCGGTCCGCCGACCAGTTGTCCTCAAAGCGCTCCATGCTCTCAGTGAGCTGGCGATCAAGGACCTGCAGAATAGAGAGATCGTAAGTTAGTCGAGTAGCACAAAGGCACCCTACCCGACTAGGCGTGCAAACACAAAGCACACTAAGCGTAGGGAAATTTGCTAAGTGTCCTACTCGGCAAGGCGTGCAAACACAAAGCACACTAAGCCTAAGCGATTCTCCTAAGTGTCCTACCCGACAAGGCGTGCAAACACCAAGCACACTAAGCCTGAGCGGTTCCGTTAAGCGCCCTATTCGGCGCAGAGGGCAAATGCTAGTCGCAGCAAGGAGAGAAGGCTATCTACTCGGAATCGCGTATGCAAGAAGCAGAGTAAGAAGCACATACCCGTTCAATCGGCTTTGTACGGCTGTATGGGATGAAGCCATACTGCCAATTGTCTCTGAGGCCGGTGGTGAGGATGGACCACGCATGAGCGGCGACGTCCGCGTTGCTGAGCTCGAACGTGGTTGTCCGAGTAGAATCGCGGGGGCCGCCCATGTAGCACATGGAGTGGGCGCGTTGCTGGAGCGGCAGCACCCGCTTAGAGATCCAGCAGGCAACCGGATCGTCTCTCTTGAGCCCCTCTCCGATCAGATGGGCAAGGCGCTCCTCCATCTGCGTCAGGTTCCTGTCCATGGACGGCTTGGTCTTCCAGTTTTGCCCGGAAGGAGCTCGGTTGCTCCACGGGGGCAGATTGATTCTGTCCTCCACCTTGGCTCCCTTCTTGGCGGGTATGTTCTTGACGTATAGGAACGTCCTCTGCCACTTGCGGACGGAGTCCAATCCCTTGATGCGCGGATGATTGGTTCCGGGGCGCTGTACCATCATGGCGCTGCCGGTCTCCGTTATCCGGCTGCTGGTGTCCGCGCCATCCTTCTTGCCTTTGCTCTGTTGGCGGAAGAAGAAGTACTTGGACCACGTCTCCGTCGTGGGGCGAACGCCGAGGAAGGCTTCGCACACCACAGCGTGGTAGGAGAGGAAGACGACGGCGTTCGGGGGCAGATGGTGCATCTGGAGGCCGTAGTGGTCGAGGAAGGAGCGGAGAAAGTTCGATGCAGGGAGCCCGAATCCTCGCGCGAAGTGCGCGAGGAAGACGACGTGCTCTCCCTCTTCTGGAGCAGGAACGAGCTCGTCGCCAGGTTGCCGGCAGCGAACACCGGGAGGAACCCTCCGGGTGTTCACCAGCCATTGGCAGTCCTCGGCGGTGACCTCGGACCCCGCCCAGCCGGCGCGAGCGTTGTCCTCGCGGGCCATGGCGGAGAGGAAGAAATTGGAGAGAAAAGATCGAGGATTTGGTGGAGTGGAAGAGCTCGCGGCGGCGCAATAAGTTGCGCGGCGGCGAGGAGCTCTGCGGCGGCGGAGAAACGAGAAGGCAGAGGGGAATTGCGAGCGGAAGAAGAAGAAGGAGTTACCGAGGGGGTATTTATACCGCTCCTCGAGTTACCGTTACGAGTTGAGGAAGTGGGATCGATCGTGGCAGTAATCGTGCGGCGTGGGGTCTGTGGGCCGGTTAGAAACGCACACAGCGCAGAACGCGCGCGTAACGGCCGCATTAGATCCCACGACGAGATCGTGGGCGATTACTGCGCGTGATGGGACGTTACGAGCTGGTGGGCCCACCCCGTGAAAACTGGGCGCGTGGCCTGTCAGTTACCGGGCACCGAGACGTCGAAGTCGTGTCCGCGTGACACGTGCCCAGTTGCAGCGCCGAAAGCCGGATTGTGCTCTGTCTCACAGAGATTCTGTTTCAAGATTTCACCAAGTCATTTTACTCGGCCACAGAGAAGAGAGGAGGCCCTACTCGGAAGGAAGGAAACAAGACCAAGGGCTACTCGGAGGTTTTCGCCTGGCCTCCCAAGGCTCAAGGGCAAGACTTTCAAGGTTGGTTTTTAAGCTGGCAGGGCCCAGTGAATGAATTCACAGGGCTCTACCAGCTTCGGGGACTGCTGTCGGGGGGTTACCCCCGAGTAGGGTAAAGGCAAGTGCTAAAGGCAAGATCAGAAGGGGTGTTTGGCCGAGTAGCCGGCTACCTGGTACTCGCTACCCGGTCGACTGCTACCCGGTCTCACGCCTAGACAGCCAGAAGAATGAATCAAGAGAGTTGTGCTCCTCCGAACAGAAGAGCTGGACCGAGTAGAAATGGCGGGAACCTACTCGGGCCAGAAGTCAAAGGAGCCGTTCTGACACCGAATCCCGCGTATCCCGGGTCCGTACTTGGCACTGTTCACATCACTGTTCACCTGGGGACGGCGTGCCTGACAGCGACTGTGTGTCAGCAGGGCGTCGCAGGATAGGGGGGACCTACTCTGTGTTCGCACAGTGATAACAGACTGGTTACTTGGTTTTGCCCAACGACTTTCCGCATCAGGACAAGCTTAGAAGCCAAAGCTGTCAGCGGGAACTCGGAAGAAGGACGGTGTGCACACAATGTCGACACTTGTTTGTATTTGGCTGTATCCGGCTGGGCACCGGGTATATAAGGTGCCCCGCCGCCTCCTGCGCGAGGGACGAGACTGGGGCTGGTTCATACGTAGAGATTCTTGACCTAATTCTACCCGGAGAGAGAAGAGTGGCTACTCGGTAGCAAAAACCTTTGTACTGTGGCTACTCGGTGAGACACCAGAATACATAAAGAAAGGCAGGAGTAGGGGTTTTACCTCCTCACGAGGGCCCTGAACCTGGGTAGATTGTGTTGTTTGCAGTGCTAGTTTCATCCTTCACGCGTCTACTCGTCGCGTGATCCCTCCCCGAGCGCCTCCAGCGTCCTTCGTCCCCACATCTTTAGCCATCCTATGGCATCTGCCGTGACACCACCACGAAAACCGTGCATGAGATGCATACGAAGAAAATAAATGGTGTGATTTTAAAATAGACTTTGAGAAGGCCTATGGTAAAGTGAACTGGGAGTTTCTCCAACAGACTCTGAGAATGAAAGGATTTTCGGAGGAGTGGTGTGCTCTGGTTCGCAGTTATGTGTCTGGAGGTAGTGTGGCTATTAAAGTCAGTGACGATTTTGGACGTTACTTCCAGACCAAAAAAGTCTTAAGGCAAGGTGATCCGCTTTCCCCATATTGTTTAATATTATGGCTGATATGTTAGCGATCATGATTGAAAGAGCCAAAGAAAATGGCCAAATTCAGGGGGTAATTCCACATGTTTTCGATGGGTGACTGTCTATCCTTGAATATGCAGATGACACGATTCTCTTTATGGTACATGATATGGATAAAGCTGCGAACCTGAAATTAATCCTTTCGGCGTTCGAGCAGCTATCCGGATTAAAAATAAACTTCCATAAAAGTGAATTGTTCTGCTTTGGCGAGGCCCAGGATGCTGTAGCCCAATATGATGAGTTGTTCGGATGCGAGCAAGGTCAATTTCCTATTAAGTACTTGGGTGTTCTAATACATTATAGGAGATTGACTAATGCAGAATAGAGCCAAGTCGAAGAACGCCTGCAGAAAAGGCTAGCTAGTTGGAAAGGAAAATTGTTGTCCCTTGGTGGAAGATTGGTACTCATAAATTCAGTGCTCTCGAATATGGTACTATATATGATATCTTTCTTTAAGTTATCAAAAGGTGTCTTGAAAAATTTGGATTATTTCCGATCAAGATTTTTTTGGCAAGGGGACAACGAGAAAAAGAAGTATCGGCTCGCCAGGTGGGATGTAGTTTGTCGCCCAAAAGACCGGGTGGGGGGGGAGGGGGCTGGGTATCCAGGACCTACAGGTCAAAAACTTAGCCCTGCTTGGTAAATGACTTTTCAAACTACTAACAGAAGATGGCGTTTGGAAAACACTCCTTAAAAGAAAATACATTGGTTTGAAAGCAGTCTCACAGATTATGTGGAAACCAGGTGATTCACACTTTTGGGCCGGCCTAATGGCGACTAAAAAACACTTTTTTTTGCTATGGGATATTTAAGAATAAGGATGGATGCTTGATACGTCTCCAACGTATCTATAATTTCTGATGCTCCATGATGATATTATGCCAATTGCTACATGTTTTCTCCCTTCTTTATGTCATTTTTATCGATTTTCTGGACTAACCTATTGACAAGATGCCACAGAGTCAGTTCCCTGTTTTCTGCTGTTTTATTTTCAGAAAAGTTGTTCTGGAAATATTCTCGGAATTGGAAAATTCAAAGTCCGGAAGTGTTAGAATTCCCGGAAGCATCCAGAAATCCCGAAGAGCCCCGGAGGGGGGGTCACAGGGTGGTCACACCATAGGGTGGGGCGGGTCCCCCTAGTGGCGCCACCTGGTGGTGTGGGCCCCCTGGACACCCCTCGACATCGCCCTTTCGCCTATATATACTCCCCCGAGAGAAAACCCTAAAAGAATCAACCTTTTCCACAAAATACATCCGTAGCTCCGCCGCCGCCGCCGACAAGTTTCAGGGGACAAATCTCTGTTCTGGCACCCTGCCGGGACAGGGAAGTGCCCTCGGAACCCATCTCCATCGATTCCACTGCCATCTCCATCGCCATTGATGTCTCCTATGATGAGGAGGGAGTAGTTCTCCCCCGAGGCCGAGGGCTCTACGGTAGCTGTGTGGTTCATCTCTCTCTACCATGGTGTGATCTATATGTGATCGTGAGCTTTGTAATCTAGTTGAATAAGTAGATGTTACTCTTCATCTTGTGCTACTCAAGTGTTCTATTAATATGAACTTTGGAGTCACCTTGTCCCGCGGTGTGAACATGACAGTGTGCACATCATCTGTGTCTCCTCTATGAATTGTGGTGTTTGTCTAGTACCTTCTAGGGAGCTCATAGTGACAACGTGGGGTTAACTAGACATGTGAATGCTTACTTTAAGGAATGCTTTTTTGCAGCCCTACGCAATGATTAGTGTTCGTTATCCAACCAGAGAGGGTTAATAGTAGCATAGTGAAGAGAAGATATTTAGTTATTCAATTATGTGATCATTGTTGAGAGTGTCCACTAGCGAAAGTAGGATCCCTAGGCCTTGTTTCCAAGCATTGAAACACCATTTTCCGCATGTTCTGCTACATGTTTGCTTGCTACCATATTTATTTCAGATTGCTATTATTACTTATAACCATCCATATTACTCGCATTTCACTATATCTTCGCCGAACTAGTGCACCTATATACCTGACAAGTATATTGGGTGTGTTGGGGACACAAGAGACTTCTTGTATCTTAATTGCAGGGTTGCTTGAGAGGGATATCTTTGACCTCTACCTCCCTGAGTTTGATAAACCTTGGGTGATCCACTTAAGGGAAACTTGCTGCTGTTTTACAAACCTCTGCACTTGGAGGCCTAACACTGTCTACAAGAATAGAAGCGTGCGTAGACATCAAGCTCTTTTCTGGCGCCGTTGCCGGAGAGGTAAGATCAAAGGTTCTCACGTCCTCCGGTGTGAGTGCCGGAGTTATTTCCTTTAGATTCTGCAGTTAAATCTTTTTGTTTCTTGTTTTCACTAGTTAGGCTTAAAGGAAAACAACAAAAATATGAGAGAGCTTTATAATATTTATCTTGAGTTAGGACATGAAGTGTTTGAAGAGAAAATTAAAAAACCTATGGAACTTTATTTGCATATTAGTGGCAATGTTACTAATATGAACTCTTTAAACACCATTATTGCTAATGGTATGGAAAAGTCTAAGCTTGGGGAAGCTAGTTTTGATTTGCACTTTTACTTGTAAGTTGATTTGCTTGCTGTAATCTTTTAACTTGTGAGTCTATGTTGCGGTTCCTGGCACTTCCACCATCCATATTTTCTAGCCTCTTAGGTACTGTGCATTGCCCTTTCTCACATAGAGAGTCGGTGCAAACTTCGCCAGTGCATCCAAATCCAGTGAGAGGACTTTGTTCTCCTACGCATAAGCCCATATATTCTTCCTCAAAACAGCCACCACACCAACTATCATGGCATTTCTATAGCTATTCCGAGATATATAGCTGCACAACATCCACCTCCATTATGTTACTTGATGATGAGCTTCATGGTTATTTATGCATACTGCTACATTGGCAGGAGCATGCAGTTAGAGACATCAGATATATTTCTTTATGAGTTATGAGTACTAAAAGTGTGATGATTCATTGTAATATAGGATGTTGCCCCTACCGGTGAGGATATATAAAATAAAAAAATAAAAAATGAATAGGCCCAAAAAGGAAAAAAAGAAAGGGCCAAAGAGAGAATAAAGAGAGAGGGGGCACATCACTATCCTTTATATACCACACTTGTGCTTCATGTTTAGCACCAATACTTCAGTTTGGAGAAATTTTTCATATTATCATTCATTCATAACTATGTGGGGAACTTTACATTATAGAACTTGGTTTGTATATTCCAATGACGAGCCTCCTGAAATGAGCTCTAGGTCTTCGTGAGCAAGCAAGTTGGATGCACCCCCACTAGTTCCATTGGAGAGCTCTCATACACTTATAGCTCTATGTGCATCCGTTGTGTGGCAATCCCTACTCCTTGCATAACTTCGGTTGTAAGACTTTCTCTTGTCTAATGACCACTTTCAGCTGTGTGAGCCTTTCTTCCATTGACCTTCCAAACCCCCATAATGTTCTCTTTGCCATAACATCCCGGTGCCAGGGACCAATGCAGAACACTTGCTTGTTTCTAGTGCGCAAATAGTTTAAGATTCAAGCATTGCATCGTGTGGAAAGCTAGACTTGATCCTAACAGGGGTTGTGAAGATCGTTTGACGTGCATGATATTGTTGTTCTTGAAATCTTAAATCATATCTAATAAACTTTGCAAGGTTGATAGTCTTTTAGTACTGATTCATTAAAAGTTTTGCTTCTTTCTTCTTTTTTGTTTATGCATTAATTGTTGATATCAAATATAGATCACAACTTTAGTTTATTTGATCCTAGTTTACATGCTCTACTTTACATATTATGATCAAGATTGTGTGGTAGCATGCCACCTCAGAAATTATTGTGTTTTATCGTTTACCTACTCGAGGACGAGTAGGAACTAAGCTTGGGGATGCTTGATACGTATCCAACGTATCTATAATTTCTGATGCTCCATGATGATATTATGCCAATTGCTACATGTTTTCTCCCTTCTTTATGTCATTTTTATCGATTTTCCGAACTAACCTATTGACAAGATGCCACAAAGCCAGTTCCCTGTTTTCTGTTGTTTTTAGTTTCAGAAAAGTTGTTCTGGAAATATTCTCGGAATTGGAAAATTCGAAGCCCGGAAGTCTTAGAATTCCCGGAAGCATCCAGAAGTCCCGAAGAGCTCCGAAGGGGGGGTCACATGGTGGCCACACCATAGGGTGGCGCGGGTCCCCCTGGTGGCGCCACCTGGTGGTGTGGGCCCCCTGGCCACCCCCGGCATCTCCCTTTCGCCTATATATACTCCCCGGAGGGAAAAACCTAAAAGAATCGACCTTTTCCACAAAATACATCCGTAGCTCCGCCGCCACCGCTGACAATTTTCGGGGGACACATCTCTATTCTGGCACCCTGCTGGGACAGGAAAGTGCCACCAAAACCTATCTCCATCAACTCCACTGCCATCTCCATCGTCGTTGCTGTCTCCTATGATGAGGAGGGAGTAGTTCTTCCCCGAGGCTGAGGGTTCTATAGTAGTTATGTGGTTCATCTCTCTCTCCCATGGTGTGATCTATATGTGATTGTGACCTTTGTAATCTAGTTGAATAAGTAGATGTTACTCTTCATCTTGTGCTACTCAAGTGTTTTATTAATATGAACTTTGGAGTCACCTTGTCCCGCGGTGTGAACGTGACAGTGTGCACATCGTGTGTGTCTCCTCTATGAATTGTGGTGTTTGTCTAGTACCTTCTAGGGCGCTCATAGTGATAGCGTGGGGTTAACTAGACATGGGAATGCTTACTTTAAGGAATGTTTTTTGCAGCCCTACGCAATTATTAGTGTTCGTTATCCAACCGGAGAGGGTTAAGACTAGCATAGTGAAGATAACATATTTAGTTATTCAATTATGTGATCATTGTTGAGAGTGTCCACTAGTGAAAGTAGGACCCCTAGGCCTTGTTTCCAAGCATTGAAACACCGTTTTCCGCCTGTTCTGCTACATGTTTGCTTGCTGCCATAATTATTTCAGATTGCTATTATTACTTATAACCATCCATATTACTCGCATTTCACTATCTCTTCGCCGAACTAGTGCACCTATATACCTGATAAGTATATTGGGTGTGTTGGGGACACAAGAGAATTCTTAATTGTAGGGTTGCTTGAGAGGGATATCTTTGACCTCTACCTCCCTGAGTTCGATAAATCTTGGGTGATCCACTTCAGGGAAACTTGCTGCTGTTCTACAAACCTCTGCACTTGGAGGCCCAACACTGTCTACAAGAATAGAAGCGTGCGTAGACATCAATGCTACGTCCATTTTGCATTACTGTTTTATATTGTTATTTTCCGTTATTCATCGATATATTTCATGTTATGATGCATCACTTATGTTATTTTATCTTATTTTGCATGTTTCATAATTTTTGGAGAATAAACACCGGGACCAGAAATATGATGGAAAAAGCACCGCCAGGATACCCTATTTCAGAAGATCAGAAGAAGAAGAAGGGGGACACCGAAGATGTCTTAGAAGTCCAAATGAGGGAGCCAGCCACGAGGAGAGCCGGAGGGGGGCCACCAGGGCCCACACCACCAGGTGGCGCCCCCCTTGGCCGCGCCGCGATGTGGTGTGGCCACTCTGGCCCATCTCTGGTCGCCCTCTTCCGCGTACTTGACCCCCAGGGATCCCTAAGCCCTAGACCATCATAGAATAATTCTTCCACTGTCACCTCGGGGCAGAAAACACCCGATTGAGAAAAGCTCTCTGGCAGGGAGAAATCTGCGGGGGAAATTCCTCTCCGGAGAGGGGAATTCATCGCCATCGTCACAGTCATCGCTCCAGGCATCATCAAGATCGTCATCATCATCATCATCATCACCACCACCAGCACCATCACCCTCATCATCCACCGTCATCCCACTTTAACAATTAGGGGCCTCTATCGTTGTTTTACATTAGATCTCTCTCCCGGTGTGGATTACTTGTTAGTAGTTGATGCTTGTGAGATTTATCGGTGTTAGCACATTATGACCAGATTGTTATCATCCATTATATCACCTCTGATTATGATCCATATGATGTCTTGTGAGTATTTTGTTTAGTTCTTGAGGACATGGGAGAAGTCATGATGTTAGTAGTGAAGTTATATTGAAGTAATATCTCGTGGTTCAATATTTAAGTTGTGGTTCTATTCTTCTAGTGGTGTCATGTAAACATCGACTACATGATACTTCAACTTTATGGGCCTAGGAGGATGCATTGTGTATTTGGCTACTAATTGTGGGGTTGTCGGAGTGACAGAAACCTAAACCCCCTTTAGGAAACCAATGCACGAGGGAGCGTAGAGTCCCAAAGTTTTAAGGATGTGGTTAGTTTTATCTTAATTACTTTCTTGTATTTGTGGATACTTACGAGGAGTATAATCACAAGTATGTATTAGTCCTAGTTGGGCGGTGCATTAGCATAGGTTCACCCACACAACACTTCACGAACCAATGGATATTAATCAACCGTAACGAAGCGAAAGCACTTGACGTAATTCCCATGTGTCCTTGAGAACGTTTGGTAGGCATAAGTAGAAAAACCGGATTGTCCTTTGCTCTTAAAAGGATTGGGCCGCTCGTTGCAATATTATTTATTGTACTTTATTTACTCGCACTTTATCAAAATTCTACAAAAACCCATTTGTTAGTGTTTACAGTGAATCCTCTATCCAACCTGCTCCTCGTTGGGTTCGACACTCTTATTTATCGAAAGTACTATTATACACCCCCTATACTTGTGGTTCATCAAGATTATTTTCTGGCGCCGTTGCCGGGGAGTGAAGCGCTATTGGTAAGTTGAATTGGTAAGAGAAACTTTTACCGTGAGTGCTGTTTTTATTTCCGTCTGCTGATTTATTTCATTATGGAGAATAATTTTGGTTCTCTGTTTAGGGGTACTTCCACCGTTGCTACTAGAGTAGTTGGTAACCCGTCATCTGCTGAATTAGATCCTTATAAAATACCTATGAAAATTGTTGGACGTGTTATGGATAACTGCTATTACGGTGATGGAACTGTCCATCTCGGTGATCATTTGCTCTTTATACACGAATTATGCGAGTTATTCAGGTGTGCAGGTATTACAATGAATCAAGTTAAAAGGAAATTATTTTGTTTATCTCTGAAAGGAAGATCCGCTGAATGGTTTAAATTACTGAAGAATGGTGAATCTATTGGATGGGAGGAAATTGTTCCTCTCTTTTATTCTAAATTCTATCCTCCTATTGAGATTCATAAAGACCGAAATCAAATCTATAATTTCTGGCCTCATTATGGAGAGAGTATTTCCCAAGCGTGGGGGAGAATGAAGGTATTAATGCTCAAATGTCCCGTTAATGAACTTTCGCGTAATATTGTTATCAATAATTTTTATGCAAGGCTTTCTCTTCATGATAAGGATTTATTGGGTGCTTCTTGTTCTGGACCGTTCACACGTATGAAGGAAGAAGCTAAATGGGATCTTTTTGACCGTATTCAAGAAAACGCTAAAGGATGGGAGAACGACAAAGGTAGAAAGTCAGGTATAAATTATGATTATGAATGCATTAAATCTTTTATGGGAACCAATGGTTTCTATGATGTTATTGTTGTTTGTGGTCTTGATTCTCAAATCTTTGCAAACCGTCTTAAAGCTTTTGCCTCCTATCTTTATATTCCCAAACAGAATTATCACAAGTACCATGCACCTGATAAAGAACTGTTAATCCTGCTTTTCCTGAGCCCTATGTTGAAAAATGCCTTTCCCCCTATGGTGGCTAGTGTAGTTAATAAGATTAATAAGAAATCTATTGAACCTGGTGAACAAATAACTGTAGAACCCGCTGTAGTAATAGTGAAAGATCTTGTTTGTGGAAATGTGGAGGATGAACACATTCTCTTTTGTGAGGATGCTTCTAATATCGTTTCTCATCCTCATAGACCTAAGAAAACTAGTGTTCCTGTGCTTTCTGTTAAGATTGGTGATCATTGCTATTATGGTTTGTGTGACATTGGTGCTAGTTCTAGTGCTATACGTTATGAGATTTATAGAGAAATTATGCATGAAATTGGTTCTTGCGAGCTTGAAGATATTGATGTGGTTATTCAGCTTGCTAATAGAGAAACTGTGTTTTCGATTGGTATTGTTAGAGATGTGGAAGTTTTGTGTGGTAAAACTAAATATCCCACTGATTTTCTAGTACTTGGTAAGGCTTCTAGTAAGACTTGACCTATTATTTTTGGTAGACCTTTCTTGAACACTTGTGGTGCTATTATAGATTGTAAAAGAGAGAATATTTTGACTAAATTTGATGGAAATTTTATAAGTTCAATCTCTCCAAATTTGCTAGAGCACCTTATGAAACTCGAAATTGCCTGATGAGAATTTTAAAGTTGAACAACTTGCTTCAATTGCCCTTGCTCCTAACAATGCTTTGCAGCAATATATGGAGGACCATGAGAGTGATGTCTTTATGGAAGAGATAAATGAAATTTACGATATTCTTCTTCGTCAACCGGTGATACTGAAACATAATTTACCCGTACAACGTTACCAACCAAGGAGGATCCTGTTTTTGATTTAAAACCTTTGCCCGATGATCTTAAATATGCTTATATTGATGATAAGAAAATATATCCTGTTATTATTAGTGCTAAACTTCTAGGTGAAGAAGAGGAAAGGTTATTGGGAATTCTATAGAAACATCGTGGAGCTATTGGATATACTCTTGATGATTTGAAGGGAATTTGTCCTACTATATGTCAGCATGCTATTAATATTGAAACTGATGGAAAGCCAGTAGTTGAACATTAACGCCGCTTAATTCCTAAGATGAAGGAAGTGGTAAGAAATGAGGTATTAAAACTTCTTGATGCTGGTATTATTTTTCCTATTGCTCATAGTAGATGTGTGAGCCATGTGCATTGTGTCTCTAAGAAGGGAGGAATGAATGTTGTGCCTAATGAAAACAATGAGCTCATTCCACAAATAGTAGTAGTTGGTTATAGAATGTGTATTTATTTTAGAAAGGTTAATAAAGTTACTAAGAAATATCATTATCCTTTGCCCTTTATTGATCAAATGTTAGAGAGGTTGTCTAAGAAAATTCATTTTTTGCTTTCTTGATGGTTATTCTGGGTTTTCTCAAATTGATGTTAGGAAGATAGATCAAGAGAAAACAAACTTTACTTTTCCTTATGGTACCTATGCTTATAGACGTATGCCTTTTGGTTTGTGTAATGCTCCTTCTACTTTTAAAAGATGCATGTCTGCTATTTTTCATGGTTTTTGTGAAGAAATTTTAGAAGTATTCATGGACGATTTTTTCGTCTATGGAACTTCCTTTGATAATTGTTTGCACAACCTTGATAAAGTTTTGTAGAGATGTGAGGAAATTAATCTTGTTCTTAACTGGGAGAAATGCCATTTTATGGTTAATGAAGGAATTTTTCTTGGACATAATTTTTTTGAAAGAGGTATTGAAGTTGACAGAGCAAAAGTGGAAGCCATAGAGAAAATGCCCTGTCCCAGGGATGTTAAAGGTATTCGTAGTGTATTTGTCATGCTGGTTTTAATAGGAGGTTTATTAAAGATTTCTCTAAAATATCAAAGCCTCTTACTAATATTCTTCAAAAAGATGTACCATTTGTTTTTGATGATGATTGTAAGGAAGCTTTTCAACATTTAAAGAAGGATTTAATTACTGCTCCTATTGTTCAACCACCTGATTGGAATTTACCTTTTGAAATTATGTGTGATGCTAGTGATTCTCATGTAGGTGTTGTTGTTGGACAACGCGTAGATAAGAAGCTGAATGTTATTCATTATGCTAGTAAGACTCTTGATGATGCTCAAAAGAATTATGATGCTACTAAAAAAGAGTTCTTAGCTGTAGTTTTTGCATGTGATAACATTAGGCCTTATATTGTTTATTCAAAGGTTACTATTCATACTGATCATGCTGCTATTATATACCTTATGGAAAAGAAAGATGTGAAGCCTAGGCTTATTAGATGGATGTTGCTTTTACAAGAGTTTGATTTGCATATTGTGGATAGGAAGGGTGCTGAAAATCCTGTTGTTGATAACTTGTCTAGATTGGAAAACATTACTTTTGACCCTATTCCTGTTAATGATAGTTTTCCAAATGAACAGTTGGCTGCAATAAAGGTAAAATCCCAACATAGTCCATGGTATGCTGATTATGCTAACTTTATTGTTTCAAAGTATTTGCCTCCAACATTTACAGCTCAACAAAAAGGAAAATTCTTCTATGATTTGAGGCATTATTTTTTGGATGACCCGCATTTATATAAACAAGGAGTAGATGGTATTATGAGAAGATGTGTTCCAGATCATGAACAATGTGAAATATTGAAGAAGTGCCATAGTAGTGCTTATGGAGGACATCACGCTGGAGATAGAACCGCACAAATGGTTCTACAATAAGGTTTCTGTTGGCCTACTCTCTTTAAATATGCACGTAAATTTGTTTTATCTTGTGATCAATGTCAAAGAGTAGGAAATATTTCTAGACGTAATGAAATGCCTATGAGTAATTCTCTTGTTATTGAACCTTTTGATTGTTGGGGATTTGACTTTATGGGTCCTTTTCCTCCTTTGAATGGTCACACTCATATTCTTGTTGCTGTTGATTATGTTACTAAGTGGGTAGAAGCTATACCTACTAAAAGTGATGATGGTGAAACCTCTTTGAAAATGCTTAAAGATGTTATTTTTCCAAGGTTTGGTGTTCCTAGATATCTTATGACTGATGGAGGTTCTCATTTTATTCATGGTGGTTTTAGAAAAACCCTTGCTAAATATGATGTTAATCATAGAATTGCCTCAGCTTATCATCCTCAAACGAGTGGGCAAGTAGAATTATCAAATAGAGAAATTAAATCTATCTTGCAAAAGACTGTTAATAAATCTAGAAAGAATTGGTCAGATAAGTTGAATGATGCTTTATGGGCTTATAGAACTGCTTATAAAAATCCTATGGGCATGTCTCCCTACAAAATGGTTTATGGAAAAGCTTGTCACTTGCCTTTAGAATTAGAACACAAATCTTATTGGAGTGAAAGAATTAAATAAAGATTTTAAACTTGATGGTAAGAAAAGAATGCTTGATTTGAATCATTTAGATGAATGGAGATGTGAAGCTTATGAAAATGCCAAGCTCTTCAAAGAGAAAGTTAAACAATGGCATGATAAAATAATATTTAAAAGAGAGTTTCATGTTGGTAAGAAAGTTCTATTGTATCGGTCTCGTCTCAGATTTTTTGCAGGAAAATTAATCTCCAGATGGGAAGGACCTTATATTATTGAAGAAGTGTATCGTTTGGGTGCAATCAAAATTGCCTCCCTCGAAGATAACACTACACAAGTGGTAAATGGGCAAAGACTCAAACATTATATTTCTGGGGATTCCTATGATGAAGATGTTGATGTTATTCAAGTAATGACTCCAGAGAAGTTCATTAGAGGGAAGATTCCAGGATCTCCAGAGTCTGTTTTGGAATAGGTAACAGTTCTGTTAAGAAAAAGTTCGCGGAATACCTTTTCAGTTATAATTTATTGATTTTTGTAAAATATGAAAAATACCGAGCCGAAGAGGAGTTGGAGATGGTGCCCGGAGGCACCACACCATGAGGGGACGCGAGCCCACTGTCACGACCCCGGAGCCAGAGATATACATACTATTATGTGCTCCTAGCCATGGACTCACAAGGGCTTCAGGGTTACCGGCTCCGGCCGCAACAAACAACGGCAGGCAGACTGGATTCATCGGCACGTAGTCCGGATCCCCAGTCTACTACTCCTTGTATCCATGCTAGACATAACCAACTATGCATATCAAAGCGTCCACGAATCGTATGAAACTGAAGAAAATGGGACCAAAGCTATACAGAGATGCTATGTGTCCAGAAAGTGCAACAACAATCGAGGGTTACTGGGGTTACCTCGCCCCAGGCCGAATCACATCGGCAGGCGGGCTCGGACATGGATCATTGGCTCCACAACCACTCGACTGCAACAACTATGTAGGCATAGCCAAAATTGTATAACAATGAGCTCGAAACCAACAACCGATCAAAGCAGCACTCTAGACATGAAGTTGTATTAAACAAGTGTTACTAGAGTATAGCTTACAAGCAGAGGTCACACAACCCAACATTACATCAAACAACGGAAGGCAAATTATGTTGCTAATCAACAAGAACCAAAAAGGCCTAAGAGACCGCAACATAAGGCGACGTCCCAGCCCATAGATTCCAGGCTGCTACCTGGGAACCCCAAACTACTAGTCGACGTCCACGCTGAAACACCACCGATGTGAGATCTTCTCCTGAACCAAAATTAAGCAAACCTAAGTACGGGAGGTACTCAACAAGACTTAGTTAACCTACTATATATCTGCTATCTTCAGAAAGGGTTTTATGAAGGCTGTTTTGCGTAAAGCAATCTTTGTTTTACAAATCGAGGAGGAACATCACGTCTAAAGGAGTATTTTCAAAACAGATGAGAAGACTACTCAACTTCTGAAATCATCATCTTTTCATCCACCAACATCATTTCCCAGCACCTCACATTCTACAAGGATCACCCCTCCCGGCATCTCCGGGGAGGCACCCTTCAATCATTGCCAACATTTTTTACGCCACGTTCAAGTTATCTATGGCCACGTGACATTCACCAAGTCGTCCTTAACCGTGGATACGACTTTCCGAAAGATTTAACCCTGCAGGGTGGTACACTTTACCCACACGTACCATCCGACTCTTAACGCCACATGTACGCTTCATGTCTAGAGTGCTGCTTTGATCGATTGTTGGTTTCGAGCCCGTTGTTATACAGTTTTGGCTATGCCTGCATAGTTGTCGCAGTCGAGGGGTTGTGGAGCCGATGGTCCATGTCCGAGCCCGCCTGCCGATGTGATTCGGCCTGGGGCGAGGTAACCCCAGTAACCCTCGATTGTTGTTGCACTTTCTGGACACATAGCAGCTCTGTAAAACTTTGGTCCCGTTCCTCCAGTTTCATCCGACTCGTGGACGCTTGGGTATACATATCTGGTTATGACTAGCATGGACACAAGGAGTAGTAGACCGGGGATCCGGACTACGTGCCGATGAATCCGGTCTGCCTGCTGTTGTTTGTTGCGGTCGGGGCTGGTAACCCTGAAGCCCTTTGGTAGTCCATTGCTAGGATCACATGACAGTTTGTATATCTCTGGGTCCGGAGTCTGACAGGTCGGTCACGACCCCGGACCTAGAGATATACATACTGTTATGTGCTCCTAGCCATGGACTCACAAGGGCTTCAGGGTTACCAGCCCCAGCCGCAACAAACAACGGCAGACAGACTGGATTCATCGGCACGTAGTCCGGATCCCCAGTCTACTACTCCTTGTATCCATGCTAGTCATAACCAACTATGCAAATCAAAGCGTCCACGAATCGTATGAAACTGAAGGAAACGGGACCAAAGCTATACAGAGATGCTATGTGTCCAGGAAGTGCAACAACAATCGAGGGTTACTGGGGTTACCTCGCCCCAGGCCGATCACATCGGCAGGTGGGCTCGGACATGGATCATCGGCTCCACAACCCCTCGACTGCGACAACTATGCAGGCATAGTCAAAAATGTATAACAATAAGCTCGAAACCAACAACCGATCAAAGCAGTACTCTAAACATGAAGCTTTATTAAACATGGGTTACTAGAGTATAGCTTTACAAACAGAGGTCACACGACCCAACATTACATCAGACAACGAAAGGCAAATTATGTTGCTAATCAACAAGAACCGAAAAGGCCTAAGAGGCCGCAACATAAGGCGACGTCCCAGCCCATAGATTCCAAGCTGCTACCTGGGAACCCCAAACTACTCGTCGACGTCCACGCTGAAACACCACCGATGTGAGATCTTCTCCTGAACCAAAATTAAGCAAACCTGAGTACGAGAGGTACTCAACAAGACTTAGTTAACCTATTATATATCTTCTATCTTCAGAAAGGTTTTATGAAGGATGTTTTGCGTAAAGCAATCTTTATTTTTTAAAACGAGGAGGAATAGCACGTCTCATAGAAGGTTTTCAAAACAGATGAGAAACTCACTGCTGTGATCATCATCATTTCAAACCACCAACATCAATGCCCAACATCTCACATGCTACAAGGATCACCCCTCTCGGCATTTTCGAGGAGGCACCCTTGATCTACTGCCTCCATGCATTGTCAACATCTTTTACGTCACGTTCAAGTTATCTATGGCCACGTGACATTCACTAAGTCGTCCTTAACCGTGGACACGGCTTTCCGAAAGATTTATCCCTACAGGGTGGTACACTTTACCCACACGTACCATCCGACTCTTAATGCCACATGTACGCTCGTCCATGGAGCGCGGCAGAGGGTGGTTGGCCACGACCTTTACCTTGTCGAGCCCTATCCATGAGTCAACCCAAACAGGGCCACCCCGTCAACAGGGAGTTGGCCACCTCCTGACGGCACCTATTCTGTGAGTCGGGATCAAGATCCGTGTACGTCCATCACTTGTCCCGGTCACGCCCTAAACACCTCCAAAAGGTTTTTGACTCACACGCAGATGGAAATCTCAAACTACGTGACTCACGGATAGAACCAAACAAGTTAGTTAGTCGAGCGCGGTCTGTTAGGCCCCGCGTGTGGTTGCACGCTCAGTCTTGGTTTCCGCGGCGAGACCTTACTCCTAGGGTTGGCAAGTACTGGACAAACAACCACTTCCCAAGTGGCCTTCCGTCCAAGCCTTAGTCAAGTTAACCACACAGTGCTCATCTTACCACGTCATCATATCATACTAGGTTATCGCAACTCTGATTCATCAACCGGATGGAGTAGAGGTAACAAACATATGAAACTAAGCGGTAGCAGATATGAGGCTCTGGCGATGCGCACAAGCAAATCTATGGCGGCTAGGAGCAGTGGATCAGGTCATTGTGGCAATGCAGTATATAGGTGAACTATATCTACTAGCATCAAATAGTTTAGAATCGAATGCAGAGTACGAGAATCAAATGTTGCTCGAAAACATATATGAGCAGATAAGAGGTTATGCTTGCCTTGGTTATAAGAAAACCAATTGAAATGTCTTCTGGAATAAGTGCTTGACTTGTCGGTTAGGATCAAGTATTCACCATTGGACTGCTGGCCTTCTCTTCGGAGTCACGTTCTAACGAGAGGGAAAACAACACCGAAAAGAGGAACAACAATCAAACATGGCATCGATGCAATGCGCAATATGTATGCATGAGCAAGTTAATGCACTTAAATAAAGCCCTAAACATGTAGATAGGGTTGCTAGGGTTCGTATGTCAAATATGAAGTTTTACTGAAATTAGCCCGAAATAGACCCGGGAGGGGCAATTTGGGTGATTATGAAAGTAGGTACCATTTTAAAAGCTCAAATAGGTTTGAAAACACCATAACTAGATTCCAATTGTTATTTTGAGCAATTTGGTATATAACTTTTAATTTTCTATTTTTAGCGAATAAAAACTTATTTTTCCATTTTAAAAGAATTAACCAACATTAAATAAATGCCATTTTTCAACTTTCTCAAACATGATTGAAAATGACATATTTGGATAGCTTACATTTTTCTGATCATTTTGATACCTCACTTTTATTTTTCTGAGATATAAAACAAAAGTTATTAATTAAACAATTTTATTCATTTTTCTGGAATTACTAAAAAAAGAGATTATGCCGTCACTGTGACGTCATCCTTGCATCATCCAGGGAAGATCTTCTCTGTTGATCAAGCAATCGGTCGATCCTTAGCAAATTGGTTGAAACAAACTATACCACGACAGAGAGGAGATCAAGGGGATTTTAGGGGTACCAACCGGTGACCAAATGGTTGCCGGGATGGCCGGCGGCGACCATCGGCACGTCGGCGACATGGGAAACCGGAGGGGGAGGGGGTGAACGGAGGACACCCAGAAGCTCACCATGGCGCTGGGAATCTCGTGGAGGGGGCGGGGTAGGCAGGGGAGGTCAAAGTCGAGGGGTTGTGGAGCCGATGATCCATGTCCGAGCCCGCCTGCCGATGTGATCGGCCTGGGGCGAGGTAACCCCAGTAACCCTCGATTGTTGTTGCACTTCCTGGACACATAGCATCTCTGTATAGCTTTGGTCCCGTTCCTTCAGTTTCATCCGACTCGTGGACGCTTTGATATGCATAGTTGGTTATGACTAGCATGGACACAAGGAGTAGTAGACCGGGGATCCGGACTACGTGCCGATGAATCCAGTCTGCCTGCCGTTGTTTGTTGCGGCCGGGGCTGGTAACCCTGAAGCCCTTGTGAGTCCATGGCTAGGAGCACATAACAGTATGTATATCTCTGGGTCCGGGGTCGTGATCAGATGGAAATGAGTAAGGTCTCGCCGCGGAAACCAAGACTGAGCGTGCAACCACACGCGGGGCCTAACAGACCGCGCTCGACTAACTAACTTATTTGGTTATATCCGTGAGTCACGTAGTTTGGTATTTCCATCTGCGTGTGAGTCAAAAACCTTTTGGAGGTGTTTAGGGCGTGACCGGGACAAGTGATGGACGTACAAGCAAATCTATGGCGGCTAGGAGCAGTGGATCAGGTCATTGTGGCAATGCGGTATATAGGTGAACTATATCTACTAGCATCAAATAGTTTAGAATCGAATGCATAGTACGAGAATCAAATGTTGTTCGAAAACATATATGAGCATATAAGAGGTTACGCTTGCCTTGGTTATAAGAAAACCAGATAAAGTCTTCAGGAATAAATGCTTGACTTGTCGATTAAGATCAAGTATTCGTCATGGAGTTGCTGGCCTTCTCTTCGGGGTCACGTTCTACCGAGGGGGAAACAACACCGAAAAGAAGAACAACAATCAAACATGGCATCGATGCAATGCGCAATATGTATGCATGAGCTTTATTTAATGCTATTTAATTCATTTAAAATGGAAAAATTAGTTTTTATTCGCTAAAATTAGAAAATTAAAAGTTATATACCAAATTGCTCAAAATAACGAATGAAATCTAGTTATGGTTTTCTCAAACCCATTTGAGATCTTAAAATGGTACTCACCTTCATAACCACCCGAATTTCCCTCTGGGGTTTATTTCGGGCTAATTTCAGTAAAATTGCTTAACCAACATCCAAACCCTAGCAACCCATCAAACATGTCTAGGGCTTTATTTCAATGCATTAACTTGCTCATGCATACATATTCACATTGCATCGATGCCATGTTTGATTGTTGTTCTTCTTTTCGGTGTATTTTCCCCCTCGGTAGAACGTGACTCCGAAGAGAAGGCCAGCAACTCCATGACGAATACTTGATCTTAATCGACAAGTCAAGCACTTATTCCTGAAGACTTTATCTGGTTTTCTTATAACCAAGGCAAGCATAACCTCTTATCTTCTCATATATGTTTTTGAACAACATTTGATTCTCGTACTCTGCATTCGATTCTAAACTATTTGATGCTAGTAGATATAGTTCACCTATATACTGCATTGCCACAATGACCTGATCCACTGCTCCTAGCCGCCATAGATTTGCCTGTGCGCATCGCCAGAGCCTCATATCTGCTACCGCTTAGTTTCATATGTTTGTTACCTCTGCTCCATCCGGTTGATGAATCAGAGCTGCGATAACCTAGTATGATATGATGACGTGGTAAGATGAGCACTGTGTGGTTAACTTGACTAAGGCTTGGACGGGAGGCCACTTGGGAAGTGGTTGTTTGTCCTGTACTTGCCAACCCTAGGAGTAAGGCCTCGCCACGGAAACCAAGACTGAGCGTGCAACCACACGCGGGGCCTAACAGACCGCGCTCGACTAACTAACTTGTTTGGTTCTATCCGTGAGTCACGTAGTTTGATTTCCATCTGCGTGCGAGTCAAAAACCTTTTGGAGGTGTTTAGGGAGTGATCGGGACAAGTGATGGACGTACACGGATCTTGATCCCGACTCACAGAACAGGTGCCGTCAGGAGGTGGCCAACTCCCTGTTGACGGAGTGGCCCTGTTTGGGTTGACTCATGGATAGGGCTCGACAAGGTAAAGGTCGAGGCCAACCACCATCTGCCGCACTCCCAAGGAGCGTACATGTGGCGTTAAGAGTCAGATGGTACGTGTGGGTAAAGTGTACCACCCTGCAGGGATAAATCTTTCGGAAATCCGTGTCCACGGTTAAGGACGACTTGGTGAATGTCACGTGGCCATAGATAATTTGAACATGGCGTAAAAGATGTTGGCAATGATTGAAGGGTGCCTCCCCAGAGATGCCGGGAGGGGAGATCCTTGTAGCATGTGAGGTGCTGGGAAATGATGTTGGTGGATGAAAACATGATGATTTCAGAAGTTGAGTAGTCTTCTCATCTGTTTTGAAAATACTCCTTTAGACGTGCTGTTCCTCCTCGATTTGTAAAACAAAGATTGCTTTACGCAAAACAGCCTTCATAAAACCCTTTCTGGAGATAGCAGATATATAATAGGTTAACTAAGTCTTGTTGAGTACCTCCCATACTAAGGTTTGCTTAATTTTGGTTCAGGAGAAGATCTCACATCGGTGGTGTTTCTGCGTGGACGTCGACGAGTAGTTTGGGGTTCCCAGGTAGCAGCCTGGAATCTATGGGCTGGGACGTCGCCTTATGTTGCAGCCTCTTAGGCCTTTTTGGTTCTTGTTGATTAGCAACATAATTTGCCTTCCGTTGTTTGATGTAATGTTGGGTCGTGTGACCTCTGCTTGTAAGCTATACTCTAGTAACACTTGTTTAATACAACTTCATGTCTAGAGTGCTGCTTTGATCGGTTGTTGGTTTCGAGCTCATTGTTATACAGTTTTGGCTATGCCTACATAGTTGTCGCAGTCGAGGGGTTGTGGAGCCGATGATCCATGTCCGAGCCCGCCTGCCGATGTGATTCGGCCTGGGGCGAGGTAACCCCAGTAACCCTCGATTGTTGTTGCACTTTCTGGACACATAGCATCTCTGTATAGCTTTGGTCCCGTTTCGTTCAGTTTCATACGATCGTGGACGCTTTGATATGCATAGTTGGTTATGAATAGCATGGATACAAGGAGTAGTAGACTGGGGATCCGGACTCCGTGCCGATGAATTTAGTCTGCCTGCCGTTGTTTGTTGCAGCCGGGGCCGGTAACCCTGAATCCCTTGTGAGTCCATGGCTAGGAGGACATAACAGTATGTATATCTCCGGGTCCGGGGTCGTGACACCCACCCTTGGCCGCGCCACCCTATGGTGTGGGAGCCTCAGAGCCCCTCTCCGACTCGTTTTCGACTTGGACTTTCCTTTCGTTACATATATTTTATCTATATAACCCCCCGGACCCCCCAAGGTCCGTATATCGTTTTATTGTCGTGTTTCTGTTTTGAGATGTTTCTGCCAGGATCTGTTTTTAGTTTTAGAAGAATCATGGCCTGCGCCAACAACAACAAGGGGAAGGAGCCAATGGAAGATGATCTCCAAGGTCCCAAGCTCAAGAACATGGATCAGGGCGTCAAGAGAGAAGCAAAAATGACGTCATCAAGTAGTATTTATTCTTGTAGCGTGCAGGGACCAAGACCATCAGTTCCGGGCCTCAGTCCCATCCCTGGAGTAGAGGAAGCTCTTCGGGTTGCAGACGAGTTTTGTGAACGTTATTGAGCTTTAAGGACAGAGGTAGAGATTCTTCAAGAGGAAAACGACAGGTTTTTGAGATGCTGCAACATTTCCACGCCCTGCTTGAGAAGAGTGTATCACCACCACCACCGAAGAATTGATTCGTCATTGGTATTGGCATCCCCTTGGCTTGTTCCAAGCTTGGGGGAGTGCCGCGGTATCACCTTTATCTTTCACCCTTTACCTTTTAGTAGAGTCATATCTTGAGTAGAGAAAATATCATATAGGATGGTTTGCAGTATGGAAGTGTCACTCCTTAGTTGGTTATCGTTGTATCCCTTGGTTTGAGTTGCCTTAATGAAATATTAATGAGAAGTTTCATCGTCTACTTGTTCTACTTTATTTTAGTTTGCAATTTTTTTATGTGATTGATCTTGTTATTAGTATTGGTATCAATGTTGGAGCTTCAAGATAATCTAGTTGGTTTTGGAAAACTTACCATTGGTCAGTAGCAACAATTCGTTGAGACTTAAGTAAAAAGAAGGGAGTTGCATGTAGATATATTATTCCATGATCTTTCTTTCTTTTAGCTCATAAGATTAGTATTCTCAAATAAGTTTGTTTGCACCTTGAAGGAAGATTTCATGATTGAGTTTATCATATATGTTTTTGTTTGTTTTACTTCAATTCTTATGGTTGCTACCCAACATTGCTAGCCAAAAACCTGTACCGAGAGGGAATGCTTCTCGTGGATCCAAACCTTGAGCCCCAAAATCTTGCCATTTGTGTCCACCATACCTACCTATATGTGATATTTCACCGCCACTCCAATTAAATTGCTTGTGTGCTACCTTTAAACCTTCAAAATTACACCTGTTCTGTGCTCCTGTTGTAGCTCATGAGGACGCAAATAGAGAATCTTTATCTCACTTGTTCATTGGATTTCACACCCTGGACTAGTGGCTTCATCCGCTTATCCAAATGCTAGAAGAGCTGGCAGCGGGGTTCCCGGCCCCAAATAATAATACAAATTCTCTTCACTATTTCCCCCCTGATTTATCAGTCAAAGCATAATTGTGTAAACAAAAGAGAAGAGGGATGACCTTCTATACCAGTTGCGTCCTTCAATGGGAGCCGGTCTTGTGAAGTCTAGCTGGCTTGTGACGTACTGTATTTTCTGTTTTCCATTCGTTGACATAAACATACACATCTCAAAATTTAGACACTCCTCCACGGTTTATGATTGTTGGCAGCCACCCGAGGATTTGGTTAGCCATGGTTTGTGTAAGAAAGATTGGGAGGAGTGTGAAAGTGCATTCTCGATGTTTTGTGTGTTTGTTTACAACATAAAGAAGTTACTAACCGTATGTGCTACTTTTTCAAACAATTTGGTCTTAAATCAGCACATATACGGTGTCGAACAAATGGTGAAGAAATCGAAGATCAACGGATTTTTTATGGCCTGAAACAGAGCTTTAAAGTGCAGCCCGGAATATTCCGGGCCAATCCGGGTGCCGGAATCAGTCCGGAGCAATCCGGCCACAACGGGAAATTGTTCTGTTACAATCCGGAATTTTCCGGATGATTCCGGGATCCGGAATATTCCGGGGCCATTCCGGCCTCAACGGGAAAATGCTCTGTTTGCATCCGGAATCATTCCGGGCCATTCCGGGGCCATTCTGGCCATAACGGGAAAAGGCTCTGTTGCAATCCGGATTGCTCCGGATTATTCCGGGGTCCGGAATATTCCGGGCCAATCCGATCTGGTCGCATTTTGGGGAGAAAAACGACTAGTTAAGTGAGGCCTATAAATAGGGCCTCCCTTTCTTCTCCAAGGGTTAGCTCCACCAGCATTGAAGACTCCATTGCTTGAGCTCACCCACCAAGCTAGATCTCCCTCCTCCTCCACCCAAACTTGTTGAATCTTTGAGGATTGAAGGAGAAGCCCCGGATCTACATCTTCACCCACCGGTTTTCCATTTCCCCCTCATTAGCTTGAGGGATCTTGGCCTAGGGTTTCCTATTGTGGAGAACCTAGGCTTCTTGCTACTCTTGGTGATTTGTGATAGTTGGGAGCCCCCAATTAAGTTGTGGGTGTGTGCCCCAAGCTTGTTTGTAAAGGATTCGATCCCCGCCTCAAAGGGGTTCAATAGTGGAAGGTGAACTAGGCCTTTGCGGTGGAAGTTCATCAGATAATAGGGTGAGGCCTTTGTGGCGTTGAGTAGGCCTTCGTGGCGAGCTCACACCCCTCCAATGAGACGTACTCCCCTATCAAGGAGGAACTCGGGAATACATCGTGTCTCCGTGTGCTTCCATCGGTTACCTCGTTCCTCACTCTTTACTTACTCGTACTTGTAGCATTTATTGTGGTACTTGTTGTATTAAGTGTTTTCCTAGTTGCATTAATTGCTTGCCTTGCCATATAGGTAAATTCACCATTAGTTGCACTATCTAGAGAATTTACCTTTGTGTCTAGCCTAAACCTTGTTAAAAATTAAAATTGGCCGTAGCACCTATTCACCCCCCCTCTAGGTGCCCATACTTTACTTTCAATTGGTATCAGAGCCTCGGCTCTTCTATCGGGCTTAACCGCCTAAGAGTTTTAGTATGGGAGAAGATTTGGATACCGAAACGTCCGTTGGCAAGGTGACCATGGATGATCTCAATGCTTTGAGAACTTCATTGATCTCATCCATAGAAACCAAATTTGATGAGTTGCGTGAACTCATGGCACAATTCCTCAAAGCCAAAGGACCGGAGGTAGTCGAATCCTCTCTTCCGGAAATTCCTCCGGAAGGCGCCAAGAAAGGGGTAGATGGTGATCCACCTAAAAATGCTTCCGCCGAACAATCCACTAAGAAGGGTGCGGTGGGAGAGGAAGGATATCACTCCGTTGAAGGAAGATATTCTCCCGATCCCCCCATCCCTCACCCTCGTATAATCCCTAGGGGAGACCCACCTAAAATTGATGCCTTTTCTTTTCGTGAATGGGAATACTACATGGAGACTCACTTGAACTCTTCTTGTATAGATCTTTGGAGGATCACTCGTGACGGATACAAGCCATTTGATCCCAAGAATCTCACAAGAAGAGAAGCCGTAGATTGCCAACTCAACTACACCGCCTTGTCCATTCTTCAACAAGCCGTGGGTCCTAACCACATGCCCCATCTTCAACAATATTCCACCGCCAAGGAAACATGGGACGCTCTTGTCATCATGTTTTTGGGCAATGAGAGCATGCAAAGGAATAGATATGATGCCTTGACCAATGAGGCCGAAGGGTTCTATATGCATGATGGAGAGGATCATGTGGACATGTACCAAAGACTCAAGACTCTTGCCACCGCCTTCTCAAATGTTGGTGCCACCTACATTGATGATGCTTGGATCAAGAGGAAGTACATGATTTCCATAATGCCATTTGAGGGTGCGGACATGAAGAGCATTCAAGGAAGACATGATTTCTCCTCCATGACCTCAACTCAAGTGATGCAAGAAATGTGCTCCTACAAAGTGCAAACCAAGAATGCGCTTGACAACCGTGCTAGGGCCATTGGAATGCACCAAGTAGCATCCGTAGCTTTGAAGGCCAAAGTGTTGTCAAGAGAGGTTGAGAATGAAGAAGAAGGAGAAGAGGCGTTGCCTCCTTTGAAGGAACAAGACTATGATCCCGTTCTAAAGGATCTCATTGCTCTCACCGTGCAAAAGTTTTGGAGCAATCCTCCCAAGGGCAAGAGATTTGTTGAGGAGAAGACAAGGTATCGCTATGGCAATGACGGGGCTCAAAAAGTGAGGTCTTGCTTCAATTGTCAAGATAAGCACCATTTCATTGCGAGGTGCCCCTATGAGAATAGAGAGCTCCATAGTGGCAAGCTCATTCGCAAGGACAAGTCCAAGGTTGAGTACAAGAAACCTCATTTCAAGAAGAAGCCATTCAACAAGAAGTCTCCCACCAAGTTTGTGCTCTTGACTCAAGAGGAGTATGATTCCGGGAGTGATGAAGAAGAAGAAACCACAAGTGAAGTGGCCGCTCTAGCTATTGCTTCTACTCCATCATCTTCATCCCTCTTTGAATCCCCCAATGACGATCTTTCTCAACATAATGCCAAGTGCTTCATGGCTAAGGCCACGGAGGTATCACCTTCCCCCAAGTCTAAGATGCCTAGTGAACTTGAACATATTGCTAGTCTTAGAGAAGAAGAAGAAAGGGTCTTCTTGGACCGTTTTATGTCTAACATGCAAGGGGAGACCAAGAAGTACGTTGAGTATCTCATGAGGCAATTGGGAGAGGCCCAAGATGCTCTTGAGAAGAAAGGTGAGATTGAGAGAAGGGATGCGGATGAAATTGCATATCTCTCTATGACTCTTGAGGAAGAGCATGATGGTAGAGTTTCTCTAGAGGATGAACTTGAATCTATTGAATTAACTCATAATGAACTTGTCTCAAACATCACTAAGGAACGTGATCTTGCTATTTCTAAATACAAAAAGTCTAAAAAGGATAAGGTCGAGTTTGGGGTTGGTCATGGTAAACTAACCGAGGAGTTTGAAAAGCTAACCGAGGCTCACAAAGCTTTGGAAAGCCAACACTCATCCCTCAAAGAGTTGCATGAACAACTTCAAACTCAACTTAATCAAACTAACATCTTGTGATCATGCAAATATTATTGAGGAAAATGCTAGGTTGAAAGATGAGCTAGCAAGGCTCAAGGGTAAAGGCCCTCAAGTTGAGAAAGTTGTGACCCCTTCCCCACAAGTGGTTGCCCCTAACTCTAATGTGGTCATTGCTAGACCACAATTGAGTGCTCCAAGGCAACAAGTGGGCAAGCAAGGTCTAGGCTATGTAGCCAAGAAGAAGAACAAGAACAAGAAGATGACCAACAATGGTGCTTCGAGTGGGGTTGTCATTAGGGACACCACTACTCTTAGTACACCCGCTCAAGCAAACAACATTGCCTCGAGTAGTAGTGTCATGAGGGACAACACTACTCGTAGCACCTCTGCGGGAACTAACAATCCACACCATTTCTTATATGTCGATTATTATGGTGTTGTGCAAGCTAAATATGTTGGTCCCATTGAGGGTTTCGTTGACTATACTATTTGGGTTCCAAAGACCCTTGTTGCTAACATGAAGGGACCCTCCTCGGGTCCTAACTCTAGTCAATGATCTCTTGCAGGACTATGCTTCCGGTGGGACTAAATGGATAATTGATAGTGGATGCACTAGCCATATGACCGGAAGCAAAGAACTTGTGACGGAGTTGCGCCCAAATGACATACAAGCAACCGTCACTTATGGAGACTCGTCCTCGTCTAAGGTATCCGGATTCGACAAGGTTGTGGTCGCTCCCGATATCACTATCATGAACGTCATGCTTGTCGAATCCCTTGGTTACAATTTACTTTCCGTTCGCTCTCTTGGAAAGATGGGTTTCTACGTCTTTTTTGATGTTGATATTGTGGTCCTTCTGAGGAGCAAGACTCTTTACGTCGCTTACGTGGGACATGTTGAAAATGAGTTGTTTGTGGTGGACTTTTCGAAGTCTACCAACACTCAAGCAATGTGTCTCTTCGGAAAGGCGGACTTGGGATGGTTGTGGCATCGCCGCCTATCCCATGTCAACATGAGAACTTTGCAAAGTCTTCACAAAGGTGGCCTTATTGTCGGACTAAAAGAAAATGTTTCCTTTGCAAAGGATCGCGTTTGTAGGTCGTGTATTGAAGGGAAGATGCATGACAAGGTGCACAAGGCCAAGACTATTATCTCATCAAAGAGGATATTGGAGATTCTCCATGTTGATCTCTTTGGTGCCGTGCCCGAGGCAAGTCTTGGTGACAAGAAGTATTGCTTGGTGATTGTCGATGATTATTCAAGATACACTTGGGTTTATTTCTTCAAGTGCAAGAGTGAAACTCAACAAACCATCATCGACTTCTCCAACGAAGTGCAACATCAACACAATGTGAAAATCATGGCTATTAGGAGTGATAATGGTTCGGAGTTCAAGAACTACACTTTGAATGAATTCCTTAGTGAAGAAGGCATTCTTCATCAATACTCTGCCACTTACACTCCTCAACAAAATGGTGTTGCCGAAAGGAAGAATCGCACCCTTTTGGATATGGCAAGGACCATGTTGGCGGAGTACTCTTCTCCCAAATATTTATGGTCCGAGGCCATATCTACCGCATGCCACTCCTCCAACCGCCTCTACATCCGCAAAGGCTTGGACAAGACCCCATATGAGATCCTCACCGGCAAAAAGCCCAACGTATCCTACTTCCGTGTATTCGGTTGTAAGTGCTTTTATTTGATCAAGGGTGTTAGGTTGTCTAAATTTCAATCCAAAACTATTGAGGGTATATTTGCTGGTTACGGTGCCGAATCCCACACTTATAGAGTATTTGACAAAGCCTCACGGATTGTCATAGAATCTTGTAGTGTGGCATTCGAGGAAAATGATGGCTCCCAAGTGGCGCAATTTCATGTTTCTAATGTAGATGTTGAAATACCTCAAGAAGCCATAGGAAGGATGGGTGTGGGATCTTTCCGCCCCATTGAGGGACACCTTATGGCGACTCGAGAAGGACTATGCTCTACTCAAGTGGAGCCCTCCTCTACAATAGAAGAACAATCCAAGGAGCCAAATGTTACACCTAACCAAGAACGTGTTCAAGACCCTCCTCTCATTGACCCAGTGACTCCGCAAGTCGTACCCACTCCTCTCACTAATGCGAGTCAAGGTCAAGGCCAAGATCAACCATCCTCTTCATCCTATCCTCAAGTTGAAGCAAGTGTTTAAGATATTGTTGTTGTTGTTGATGATGATGATGATCAAGGCCAAGTTGGTCAAGATGGGGACCCAAATGATCAAGTGATCCCTCCTCGCAATAATGAGGAGATCGAAGCCCGTCGTGTCAAAAGGATAAGAAGAGCTTTGAAGCAAATTGATGCCCAAGACAACAAGGTCTTGGAGGATATTCAAGCTCGAAGATCCACAAGAAGGCAATTGGCACATTTTAGTGAGCATCAAGCTCATATCTCTATGGTGGAGCCTAAGAAAGTGAATGAAGCTCTTGAGGACTCCGATTGGGTTGAAGCTATGCATGATGAGCTCAATAACTTTGAGCGCAACAAAGTTTGAAGATTGGTTGAGAAGCCCAAATATTGCCACAATGTTATTGGCACTAAGTGGATTTTCAAGAACAAGCAAGATGAGCATGGCATTGTCATTAGGAACACGGCAAGATTGGTTGCTCAAGGTTACACTCAAGTTGAAGGCATTGACTTTGATGAAACCTACGCACCCGTGGCTCGCCTTGAGTCCATCCGTATCCTCCTTGATTATGCATCTTCTCATAATTTCAAATTGCAACAAATGGATGTGAAAAGTGCTTTATTGAATGGTCCACTAAAAGAGGAGGTATATGTTAAGCAACCTTCGGGGTTCAAGAATCTCAACTTTCCTAACCACGTTTACAAACTTGACAAGGCTCTCTATGGTCTCAAACAAGCACCTCGTGCTTGGTATGAGCACCTTAGGGAGTTGTTAGATGATCGTGGTTTCGAAGTTGGGAAGATTGACCCCACTCTCTTCACCAAGAGAGTAAAGGGAGAGCTTTTCATATGCCAACTATATGTGGACGATATCATCTTTGGCTGAACTAACCAAGCTTTCAATAATGAGTTCTCTAAGCTTATGACTGACAGGTTCGAGATGTCTATGATGGGTGAGCCTAAATTCTTCCTTGGCTTTGAGATCAAGCAATTGGCTCGTGGGACCTTCCTTTCTCAAGACAAGTATACCCAAGATATGATCAAGAGGTTTAATTTCCAAGATGCTAAGATCAAGACATCTCCTATGCAAGTCAAGTGCCACCTATCTCGTAATCCAAAAGGGAGTAAGGATGTGGATCAAAAGTTGTATCGTTCTATGATTGGTTCTTTGCTCTATCTTTGTGCATCTAGGCCCGATATCTTTTTGAGTGTAGGCGTGTGTGCAAGGTATCAAGCGGCTCCTAAGGATAGCCATTTGATGGCGGTCCATTGGATCTTTCGTTATTTGGTTCATACCTCAAGATTTGGTTTGTGGTACCCAAAGGGGGCACAATTTTCTATCAAGGGCAACACGGATTCCGATTGGGCGGGTGATCAAGATGATAGGAAGTCCACTTCCGGGGCATGCCAATTTCTTGGTAGGTCCTTGGTGAGTTGGTCTTCCAAGAAGCAAAATTGCATATCTCTCTCCACCGCCGAAGCCGAGTATGTAGCCACCGCAAGTGCTTGCACTCAATTGTTATGGATGAGGCAAACTCTCAAGGAGTATGGAGTTCATTTGGATAAGGTGCCTATTTTGTGTGACAATGAAAGTGCCATCAAGATTGCATACAATCCCGTGCAACACACAAGGACCAAACACATTGAGATTCGCCATCACTTCATCCGAGACCATGTGGCAAGAGGGGATATTGCACTATCTTATGTGCCCACCAAGGACAATCTTGCGCATATTTTCATGAAGCCACTTGATGATGCGAGATTCTTGTTCTTGAGGAATGAACTTAATGTGATTGATTCTAGGAGTTTGACTTGAAGATCTTGCACACACCCCTATAGACGAAACGTGTTTGAGCTTAGGTGTAGGCATGGACATAGGGGGAGTGTTATCCTAACACATTGGGTTCTCCCTGCCCCCATTATGCCCAAAGCAAAAATTTCATTGTTAACTCTCTATTTCTAATGTTGATTTGTGAGCTGCAATGTTGAGTAATGGCGATGCCCCCAAGATATATCTTTGCGGTTGCATACCATGAACTCTTACACGGTGGCTTAGGCCACCAACCTCTTCTCACTTGAAGAGTTGGTTTTTAGTTGATTATCTTGTGATTTATTGTGGTATCTATCAGAACACTACTCCCTGTTGCTATTTCGATCTTATTTGCATCTTCCCCGAGGAGTAAGACTAGGAACTCTAACCCATGTTTTGCTCTATTTTTTTCCTCTCCCATGTTCATCTATGCATATGCCTTACTCCACACAAAGCCACATCTTTCCTAGCCATTCAAAACCGTCTTCTCTAGAAAAGTTTGGAGCTTTTCGCTGCTCTGCCCGAATTTTCCAGCCAGCCCGGAATCATTCCGGGTAGGTCGGATTGGGCCGTATATTCCGCCGCCGTATTTTTCGGGCTATTCCGGATGGACCGTTTTTCCTTATAAATAGAACCGCACGCACGCGGGGGGGGGGGGCAGTTTTCTTCCACTCCTTTCTCTCCTCCCGTGCCCTAGCCACCAAAGTTCGCCGATTTCGTCCCCGTTGCCCCTAAGGAGGATTGTTTGATCCCTCCTTTGGACAAGGACTCCCCCATGGAAGGTATTGTGTTTGGAATCTCATCCATTTCGTTTTGGTTGGTTGATTTTGGTTCTAGATGAAATCTCACCTAGTATTTGATCTAGTTCCAAGTTCTATCAACTTATTCTTCGTGCCAATCCCTACCTAGATGCCATGGTTTCTCAGATCTAGGCTAACCACTCACCAATCTAGACTTAGATCCAAATCTTTAGATTTTGTCACTCCCACGATTTACAGCACGTAGATCTACTTTAGGATCATCTCTATGGTACCCCTTGTTGTTTGGTTCAGTTTTTGAGTCAAGATTTCGAGTTTTTGGGCTTTTTCTCGAGTCAGATCGAGGAGCCCGGAATATTCCGGACCATTCCGACCCAGTCGGAATGATTCCGGGCTCAGCCGAAATTTTCCGGATGCTGCCAGAAATTTGAGATTTTGCACTGAACCAAACCCTTTGGAGTTCTTTTGTCCCGTATGGCATATGCACTTATCTTTGCTATTCCTATATCCTCTATTCACAAGTCCTGGAGCTCGCACTGGTTTGAAGAGGAAGTACTCAGCTGGGAGGGATGCTCCCCCCTCAAGGGGTCGCACCTCCGGTTCTCATGGAGGGCATCGTGTTGATGATCAGACTGAGAGGGTGCCCGAAGGTGATCTGAAGGCATGCACTATCCCTCAGTGGAAGCACATCAAGCGGAAGAATCCATACCGCTTTGTTGAGTCCACTTGTGAGGATCCTCGCTTCTGGACGAACCTTCAGCTCAAGTGTTGGGAGGATTTCTATTCTGTTCACAAGCCACTTGTCTGTGAGCAGGCTCAGATTGACATGGACTTCTATAACAGGCACAAGAATGATGATCTTCGCCATGTGCATGACTGCCTGGTGAAGCTTGGTTTGATACCTCTTCTGGATACTGAGTGTGAGTATTGCCCTGAATTGGTTGATCAGTTCTACTGCACTCTCCACGCCACGGGTGATGCCCGGCGCACTATGACCTCGATGTGTGGGGAGGAGAAGATTACTAGCAACTTGACTGAGTTTGCTGAGGCAATTGGATACACTTGGACTGCCACCTATGCTGATCATGGCTACAGAATTCATGAAGGACCAGAGTATGACAACTCAAGCTTGACTTTTTGCTATCCTCCTAATGCTAAAGGCAAAACTAGGCCTTTCAACTCCAACATGTACCCCTTCTACAACTTGTTTTCCAAGATCTTCCGTGCCACCATTGTGATCAAGGCTGGTCATTACTCAGCTATTAGGGCCTTCATGGTGAACCTCATGTTCCTCACTAGGCCTAAGAACCAAAGGAGGATTGATGTGATGGACTTCATATACCGTGATATTTGCATCGGGGTCATGGAGAAGAGGAAGCCCGCATATGGCCCACTAATTCAGAAGTTTATAAATTCCAAAGTGGGGGTTGAGATCATGGACCACTATGCAGTGGTCAAGGGCAAGAAGTTGGTTCCTTCCTTCATTAATGGAGATGATATTCTGGAGTATGTTGAGGCAAAGTCCAAATCACCCATGGCCACTCCTTCTGCTTCCACGAGTGGTACTTCTGAGCGTTCCTCTAGTGGCATTGCTAAGTTCTTCAAGGCAATGTTCAACATGTGCAAGGACACTAGGGAGATTGCCCATGAGGCTAGGGAGTTGGCCAAGGAGTCTAGGCGTATTCAGAACGCCGACCGCAGGGCTGCTGGGATTCAGGTGCATGCTGATCCTCCCTCTCTTGCTGCTGCTGATCTTGTCCCCATTGAGATGCCTGCGATCCATGATGATGACTTCTACTTCGGGGTGCCTCCAGCTGATGTTGATGATGAGGAGCTATCCGATGAGGATGACTTTGATGCTGCTGGGTTGGGATCTCGTCATAATGAAGAGGAAGCTGAGGAAGAGGAAGATGCTAATGAGCACCGTGGAGAACACGACGACATGGAGTGGTCCCTTGGGACGTTAGTTGGACTCGTTTTTCCCTTTTTGGCGTCTTGATGCCAAAGGGGGAGAAGGAGTCCCCATATTAGGATTCCACGAGCTTTGCAAGGGTGGGAGCACGAGTCTTTTGCCTTTTGATTTCGATCTTATAGGCTTGTGCTCCGTTATCTTTAGTTCGTTTTCTTCGTTTGAAACTTCGTATTATTTGTGTGGAACCTTGTGACGTAATTGTGTCACCCTTCCCGTGGTTATGATACTATTATCTTGCTTGTTTTATCTCTATTATTATCTATGCATGGTTGTATGAACTTGTTTAGACGGCTTGGTGTCTAAAACATAGGGGGAGCAAAGCCTATGAAGTGTGTGCCTCACGACACACATCGAGGAAAAACTCCGTCTATTTTTTTGACACCATTTCTTTAGTTCATATTGATTTATCCCCGTGAAATCTTTATGTTGTCATCAAACACCAAAAAGGGGGAGATTGAAAGTGCATTCTCGATATCTCGATGTTTTGTGTGTTTGTTAAAAACATAAAGAAGTTACTAATCGTATGTGCTACTTTGTCAAAGGATTTGGTCTTAAATCAGCACGTATACGGTGTCGAAGAAATGGTGAAGAAATCGAAGATCAACGGATTTTTTATGGCCTGAAACAGAGCTTCAAAGTGCAGCCCGGAATATTCCGGGCCAATCCGGGTGCCGGAATCAGTCCGGAGCAATCCGGTCACAACGGGAAATTGTTCTGTTACAATCCAAAATTTTCCGGATGATTCCGGGATCCGGAATATTCCGGGGCCATTCCGGCCTCAACGGGAAAATGCTCCGTTTGCATCCGGAATCATTCAGGGCCATTCCGGGGCCATTCCGGCCATAACGGGAAAAGGCTCTGTTGCAATCCGGATTGCTCCGGATTATTCCGGGGTCCGGAATATTCCGGGCCAATCCGACCTGGTCGCATTTTGGGCAGAAAAACGGCTAGTTAAGTGAGGCCTATAAATAGGGCCTCCCTTTCTTCTCGAAGGGTTAGCTCCACCAGCATTGAAGACTCCATTGATTGAGCTCACCCACCAAGCTAGATCTCCCTCCTCCTCCACCCAAACTTGTTGAATCTTTGAGGATTGAAGGAGAACCCCCGGATCTACATCTTCACCAACCGGTTTTCCATTTCCCCCTCATTAGCTTGAGGGATCTTGGCCTAGGTTTTCCTCTTGTGGAGAACCTAGGCTTCTTGCTGCTCTTGGTGATTTGTGATAGTTGGGACTCCCCAATTAAGTTGTGGGTGTGTGCCGCAAGCTTGTTTGTAAAGGATTCAATCCCCGCCTCAAAGGGGTTTAATAGTGGAAGGTGAACTAGGCCTTTGTGGCGGAAGTTCATCGGAGAATAGGGTGAGGCCTTTGTGGCGTTGAGTAGGCCTTCGTGGCGAGCTCACACCCCTCCAACGAGACGTACTCCCCTAACAAGGAGGAACTCGGGAATACATCGTGTCTCCGTGTGCTTCCATCGGTTACCTCGTTCCTCACTCTTTACTTACTCGTACTTGTAGCATTTATTGTGGTACTTGTTGTATTAAGTGTTGTCCTAGTTGCATTAATTGCTTGCCTTGCCATTTAGGTAAATTCACCATTAGTTGCACTATCTAGATAATTTACCTTTGTGTCAAGCCTAAACCTTGTTAAAAATTAAAATTGGTCGTAGCACCTATTCACCCCCCTCTAGGTGCCCATACTTTACTTTCAGAGTGTCAACCATTGTATACCCTGTTTTACAAAATAAAAGCTCTAGCACATGAGTGATCATTGCTCCCCTCTGCGAAGGGCCTAACTTTTACATTTATGTTGAGTCAGTAAACCTACTTCTTTTTGTCTTAAGCAAGCATTTGAGTTGTTGTGATTCATCCAACTATATGTTGATTTACTCAATCATGTTCTTTATTCTTCGTTGTTTCTGCAAATGCTTTCATCTGTTCGAATACCACTTTGAAAGTTACCAATGTTTGCAAACAAACCGTTATAATTGAGCATGATGAATTCTTCAATATAGCTCTAGTATAAAGACTCTGGTCGAAAGATAAGTACACTGTTAATTTTTCTCTGACCAAGAACGAAGTTTGCCTTTACCAATTTTGATTTACTTTTTGCACCTTTATTGTTCCTCTGCTTGTTTCAAGTTTGATTATATGAGAGGAAGTTACTGTCTAAAATGACTTGTTCTTTGTTAGATGTGATGCCTCTTGTCCGTATTTTATTTATCGACACCTCACTCCATAAACCTGTGGTCATGTTTACTGAGTTCAGTTTCGCTTGGGGACAAGCGATGTCTAAGCTTGCGGGGAGTTGATACGTCCATTTTGGATCACTGTTTTATATTGTTATTTTCTGTTATTCGTCGATATATTTTATGTTATGATGCATCACTTATGTTATTTTATCTTATTTTGCATGTTTCATAATTTTTGGAGAATAAACACCGGGACCAGAAATCTGATGGAAAAAGCACCGTCAGGATACCCTATTTCAGAAGATAAGAAGAAGAGGGGGGACACCGGAGATGTCTTAGAAGTCCAAATGAGGGAGCCAGCCACGAGGAGAGCCAGAGGGGGCACTAGGGGCCCACACCACCAGGTGATGCGCCCCCCTTGGCCGTGCCGACAGGTGGTGTGGCCACCCTGGCCCACCTCTGGTCGCCCTCTTTCGCGTAGTTGACCCCCAGGGAACCCTAAGCCCCAGACCATCATCGAAGAATTATTCCGCCTGCCGCCTCGGGGCGGAAAACACCCGAGAGAGAAAAGCTCTCTGGCAGGGAGAAACCTGTCGGGGAAATTCCTCTCTGAAGAGGGGAAATCATCGCCATCGTCACCATCATCGCTCCGGGCATCATCAATATTGTCGTAATCATCATCATCATCACCACCAGCACAATGACCCTCATCATCCACCGTCATACCGCTGTAACAATTAGGGCCTCTATCGTTGTTTTACATTAGATCTCTCTCCCGTTGTGGATTACTTGTTAGTAGTTGATGCTTGTGTGATTTATCGGTGTTAGCACTTTATGACCAGATTGTTATCATCCATTATATCACCTCTGATTATGATCCATATGATGTGTTGTGAGTAGTTCGTTTAGTTCTTGAGGACATGGGAGAAGTCATGATGTTAGTAGTGAAGTAATGTTGAAGTAATATCTCGTGGTTCGGTATTTAAGTTGTGGTGCTATTCTTCTAGTGGTTTCATGTGAACGTCGACTACATGATACTTCACCTTTATGGGCCTAGGAGGATGCATTGTGTATTTGGCTACTAATTATGGGGTTGCCGGAGTGATAGAAACCTAAACCCCCTCTAGGAAACCAATGCACGAGGGAGCGTAGAATCCCAGAGTTTTAAGGCTATGGTTAGTTTTATCTTAATTACTTTCTTTTATTTGCGGATGCTTACGAGGAGTATAATCAAAAGTATGTATTAGTCCTAGTTGGGCGGTGCATTAGCATAGGTTCACCCACATAACACTTCACGAACCAATGGATATTAATCAACCATAACGAAGCGAAACCACTTGACGAAATTCCCATGTGTCCTCGAGAACGTTTGGTAGGCATAAGTAGAACAACCGTCTTGTCCATTGCTCTTAAAAGGATTGGGCCACTCGCTGCAATATTATTTACCGTACTTTATTTACTCGCACTTTATTTATCTGCTATATCAAAATCCTCCAAACACCCGTTTGTTAGTGTTTACAGTGAATCCTCTATCCAACCTGCTTGTCAACACCTTCTGCTCCTCGTTGGGTTCGACACTCTTATTTATCAAAAGTACTACGATACACCCCCTATACTTGTGGGTCATCAGTGGATCACAGATAAGGTTCTGGGAGGACAAATGGTTGGGTAACACCACACTCCGAGAACAATATCTGGCACTATACATCATTGCGCGCGATAAGATGATACACTGGCTATAGTAATGCAAACATCACCTCCTAATGTGACGTTCAGACGAGATCTCATTGGTCCACGACTTTTGTCCTAGAATGCGCTGGTTCATAGGTTGACTTCGGTCAATTTAACACCAGGAAATGATGAGTTTCGATGGAATCTTACTAAGAATGGTATGTTCTTAGTGGATTCCATGTATAGAGCAATGATCCAAACAGATATGCAAGTCGATATTTTTAAAATGTATGGCTTATGAAGGCACTATTGAAGATTAAATTTTTCACGTGGTATCTTCATAAAGGGGTCATACTAACAAAAGATAATCTTGTCAAACGTAATTGGCATGGAAGTTCAAAGTGCGTTTCTTGTACTCATGATGAGACGATTAAACACTTATCCTTTGATTGCACATTTGCGCGTTCTATATGGTCTTCTATCCAAATGGCTTCGAATCTATATCACCCACATCCGTTGTGAATATTTTCGGCAACTGGTTAAATGGGGTAGACAAAAGATTCAAAACTATTATTAGGGTAGGAGCGCTAGCCGTTATATGGTTGCTCAGGCTATGTAGAAATGACAAGATTTTCAATGACATTACAACGGTGGGAGTTTCAATACCTTTTTATGGAGGCTTGTGCACGACTGGAGCAGGTGGCGAGAGATATTTTTATCCCACATGGATAGCCTCTTGATCTACGGATAACAGCTCCATAGCGGCGACAATCTTCGTCTTCATGATTTGTTTAGGCTTGTCGTCTATTTTGCTTTTTCAGTTTTCTGGATTTCGGCTGTGTGCATTCCACGATGCAGAGGCCGGATGTAACGCTTAAACTCTTATAAGTAATAAATGCTCTTTATAAAAAAATGAATATGGATAGATGGGATCGCTAGTCTGCTAGGAGTCAGGAGAAGAGGCATCCCAGGTGAGTGACTCGCAGAGGCATGCATGCAACCAAGAGACTGATGAATTGATCAATCGGATTGGAGAGATGGGTGTTGGCTCCTGACCTCCTTGCCTCGTTGGTGTGGTCGGCGAAGGAGGCATAGTCGGGACAATGGATAGAAAGGGTATGGTCTGTTTTGAGCTATACGTGAGGCACAATCATCTCAACTCAAGTTCGATGACAGAATTGAGTGTATTCCTAAGTAGAGGTACTTTTTTGTGATAAGTTTGAGTACCGCCAGTGTATTTAACTCTAGTTAATAGGTGAAGTCGATCTTTCCAATTAAGGGAAGAAGATACTAGAGCCTAGGCTTTGTTAGGTTGTAGCAAAGCCATGAGGACTTTACGGATCAACTGCACAACTCGTCCCCATGCTAAGCGTCCCTAGAAGTCGCAACCAAACCCAGCTCCAAATCCCTCCCGTCTTCCCTTCTCTCCTCACTCTTCACTGCAACCAAGCGAGAGAAAGAGCCGACGGCCAAATCTTCCGCCATCACCGAGCATCCAAATCATTCACCACCACCCACCACCGAGCCGGCGACGGCGACTGTCGGGGAGCCGCGGGGGATGTCGGCCCATGATCTTGAGAATGAGTGCCCGATCTGCTTGGAGAATTCGCTCGACACCACGGTATTGCCCTGCCATCGCCACTGTTGGGGATGCCACGTTTCGGGAGGAGGCATCGTCTGGACAAGGGGACAAAGAGGGTCTGGTCGGCGGTGATAACAATTTGTCACCTTCTTTTGTCACGTCAATAAATGGTCGTTTCTTATACGGTGAGTTCTTACAGTACTACGAGTTCCAGGACTAGGGCTACTCCATATTATATGGGGTGAGGTAAAGCAAATTATTTATATTAATATTTTATACTTAGTTTAATCTATTTATCATCATATATTCTTAACAATTTTTTTCTTTGGTTGCTTAAGGAACCACATAAAAGTAAAGTTGAATTTCAACATATTGTTGTCTTGGTCGTAATGTACTATTATTTATGTTTCAGTATGCACTTACGATAAATTTAGATGGTGTAACACCTGGGGTGTTCCCCCTTAGTAGAATTGGTTGTTTTTCTTTTTGCATTGCATCACATGCATCATATGCATTGCACCATGTTTTCACCAGAACTGAAAAAATTCAAAAACAATTAAAACATTCACACATGTCTAAAATTCCAATTGAAAGTTGCAAAGTAAATCACTCAATTGTTTTTCAAAAAGTTTGAAGTTGAATCTATTTAAATTGCCTGCTAAATAAAAATTTCCCTTTTGTTAAAAACCCTAATGGCAAATTAAATTCCAAATCAATTCCTTCTTAATGGGCATGATCCAATTGTGGTTCAAACACTAAATTCTTGCAAACAATTAAAATTCAATAAATGTTTTCATAATTGTTGAGTTCATTGAATAAAAATTGTTTAAAAATCAACTCCTTATGAATAATAATGGAAATTCAAATCACAATTTAAAAATCCAATTAATATCTCAAAGTTTTGAAATCAATGCTAACTTTGCCTTGACATTTCTGGTTTGAAAAGTAATAAATTTTTTTCATAAAATAAACCCCCCCAAATCCTATTTCTATCTCTCCCTCTCTTTCATCCTTTACCAAAAAAATAATAATAAGGAAAAATCAAAGCAAGGAGAGAGGCCAGCCCATCCCTTTTCCCTTTTCCCCAACCCACCTAGTGACCCAAGCCCATTTTCCTTCTGGCCCGATACCGTTTCAGTCGTCTTCTTCCTCCTTGACGTCATCCCCTCTGTACGATCACCTCCACCACCACAGGATCTTCCCCTCCCCCTCCTGATTCACAGCCGTACCGAGCTCGGTTCACCCTTAAAATCACCTCCCCTCTTGCGTGACCTAGCCACCCCCTCTCCCATCTCCCTCCGCCGCCGATTCTTCTCTCCCTCCCACCACGCTCGCTTCTGTTCTCTGTAACCCACCGGAGCAGCCCACCGTCGCCGCAACCACACAGCCAACCGTGAGCCAAGCTGGGGGGTGGAGAAGAACCACCCCACCTCCCTTTTACTCCTCGACCTCGAGCACCAGCCAGAGCAGCACCAGATCGTCCGCGGCATCCTCGTTTTCAGTACGGGCGCCGCCGAAATTCTTCGAATTCCCGTCGCCACGGTCCTCCTCGACCTCGATCAAGCACTGCAAGCTCCTCCCGGTACTACTCCAGCTCGATTCCCACTGTTTTCCCTGATGTTTGCCTGCTGTGGACACTTTTGCTCATCGGGTTCCCCCTTCCTGTCCGCCATGAACGTGCCCGAGCTTGTGCTCGTGAGCCACCCTCCTCTCCACCGATGGACGCACCAGGGACCTGCAAGCGCTACACCCCTCCAGCACATTCGAGTGGCCGCGGTGCCCTCTAGCTCCTGCCTCCGCTCCAGGTACAAGCATCGCTGCGATAATCTCTGCTTGTCCACGATCTGAACTCGATGTCTGACGAAGTGCTCTGCTGTGTTAAATTCAGTTAAACGCATCCCTGGTTGCCTTTTGTTCCGTCAGTATCGTGTACCAACACAAACAGCAGTTCAGCCCATTGGCTAGCGCACCGTTCCGCACCGCTGGGCAACCCGGGTTCGATCCCCGCGGTGGGATAAAAGCCCACCCTTTTTTTGACAATTACTCGCGCAGGGGCCAGGGCCCACCAGTCGGTGGCCCTGGTAGCCACCTCACCTCCCACACCCGCCACGGTGGCGCTGGACCCGCACGGCAGAGGCTCAGGCCAGGTGGCACTGGGTGTAAAACGCCCCAAGTGCCTGTCTAAAAATCGTGTTTTCGTTTAAGTCCTTTTTCCTTACAGTTTGGTCCCTGAAAATAAAATGCAAATAACTTCTATTTCATAAATCCAAATAATAAAAATAAAATATGTTTGTTGAACCAAATTTAATTCTCTATCTGTTTATAACATTTGTTTTCTGTTTTGAATAATTTAAATTGCTGAAAACAACTGTTTCTTATTTAATGCAATTTAAATTGCCAAATTCATAACTAATTCATTTTAATTCCAATTTCAACAAATAAAATATGTTTTCAAACCAGAAAAATATAACCTTTTCAATTATGAATTTGAATTTATGTTTTGAACAAATAAAATTCAAATAATATTCATACTTGAATTAAATTCAATTAAATCTTGTTTAAACTTGTTTAATTCATAATTAAATCATTGTAATTCCTTTTTCAATAATTGAAACATGTAATCCACCTAAAATTTTGTGTTCTAATCAAATATGAACTTTGTTATCTGTTTTGAACAATTAAACTTAATGAAAACAACAAATGCTTGTGTGACACCTTTAAGTAACCAAAATTCCCAACACTTAATAAGTGAATTTCAAAATGGGTAAACCTTATTTCCAATTGGTTCTATTGTTGTTATTTTGTTGTTTTACTCATCCATGCATCATACTAAACCACTTTCACTTGTTGGTTAGCGGTAAAACAATTGTTTCAACCATAATTCATGGGCTTTTCATATGCAACTCAAATTGCATATGGGTCCATTTAAACATGTTTATCATGTCACTAGTTTATATTGATGCATCCTTAAACTCGTCATGCATCCATATCTTGATCATGCTGGATCTTTTGCCGTATTAGTAATTGTTGCATCCGGTGTTTGTTCGAGGTTCATTGCTTCTTCCCGGATAGGACGTTGAGATGATGTGAGCAACGACAAGTTCTATGGATGTACCTCTACTTGCTGGATTCCAGGCAAGTATACTCACTTGCTGCTTATGGCTGCCTTTCATCACTTGTTACCGATTCTTTCCGTTATTCTTATGCTAGCCTTATGTTTCGATGCTTGCGTCTCGATCCTATCATATGTTTACCTTGCAGCCATGATATAGCCTTCCTTCCACTTCCTATTAATTGTTGTTTGTTTACCTTGTTGGCCTCGTGTCGTAGTTGCATGCTTAGTGTTGTTTGCGCTCAAGTCTTGTTGTCCGTCTTATCACCTGTTTAGTTTGATAGTTGGGTTTCAATTCAATCAACAACATGTTAATGTTTTGGGTAATATTAATTTGATGATAAGGCACCGGCAGGAGGCCCGGCGTGGTTTTGAGGCCTGCTAGTGTCGACCCTAATTAGGAAAAGGGTCTTGTCCATTGATCCATGATGAGTGCACTAACCGCATGTGGGAAGCGAGTATGGGCGCCCCCCGCAATTCTGATTCTATTCGCATCTCGTCCAAATCGCCTCATTTAGTTCGGGTTTTCCATTTGCCGCATGCATATGCAGGTGCGAACCCTTGGCGCCAGGGTGGAACTTTTGTAGTCGGCATTTAGGGAGACACGTTCTTAGAGTGCTATGAGGGTCCCCTTTTCTTCGTGGGGCTTGATTAGCCGTGCGCTCAATTGCACGGGGTTCTTTGGGCTTGATGCGAAGAAGAGTTGGGTTGTGTTGAGTACCTCGCTTGGTGGGTTGATCCCCCGTCTGGCGGGTTATTCTTACGTGTACGACTAAATTGGTGCATCCCTGCAGGGTTAAATATTCTCGAGAAGCCGTGTTGTCCGCGGTTATGGATGACTTGGTGAAAGTGCTGGCTAACAAGTACTCAGACAACTTACACTTACCGATGATAACTTGACTAGTAATATAGATTACCTCCACCATAAAAATGAATGTCACCTTAATCAATAGTGTGAGTTATCCTTGGGTTGCTTCCTTAGTAGGGGGTAACATTGGATGGGTTTGTTTGGTGAGTAGTTATAGTTGGTTACGATACGCTATCTTATCCCCCTATTTTAGCCGGATGTTGTAGTGAGTCTCTGTAGTTGGTTAGTGCAGCCCGCTGCCGCTTATTTGCAATAATCGCTTCCTTTCCCTTGAACCCAAAGTATTTGTATCTTGTGATGACTGGCTACGCCGGTATCTTGTGAGTATGGTTTATCCACTTGCCAGTACTTAATCGTACTGACCCACGAATCTATTTTTCGTGGCTGCATATTCCACATTGCAGTCAACAGGTTTGAAGTCTGACGACGTTAGCTTGGGAATCCCTCCGGCTTGGCCTGGGCAGGGATTGGACGCTCTCGGTTATCTTCAGGACTCTTAGTCCAATTTGTATCTTGTCCGTAGCCGGACGCTATGTTGTTTCTTCCGCTGTTATTTGGATCTTTGTATTGTATCCGTTGTATCCCTGACTCGTTTGAGTCATCTTGTATATATCTTTTATGTTGTTGTTGTGGATTATTCGTGAACTGTTGTAATGTTATCACAAGTGGCAACCTGGAATCGGTTATTATGTGGATTTTGGCGGGAATGCTGAAATCTGCATAGTGCCCGATCTCGGGGCGTCACAAATGGTATCAGAGCCTTGGTTCCGATTCCCGAGATTGTTTCGATACGAATGGTTATCGAAGCAACGGGTCCGCAAAGCCTGTAGGATAACCTAGCTAACGGACGTTGTTTCTAGAATGTCAAAAAGTATTTCTGCTAAACTATTTTTGAAAACATCTCAATAGGATCCTTGTTTTCTCCTTATCTCTATTCTATTTCTCCTTTCTATCTCATTTGTTTTCGAGTCTACTCTCGTACTCAATCTTTCAAAGTGTTAGGATCCTACGTGGGTGGACGTTTTCTGAGCCGTTAACCTAATAGGTTCGATCATCGGAAGATTCCTGGTGGAAGAACATCGTCGTCACTTCGAGCAAGAATCCCTTGTTAGTGGTGTCGAGAAGATCAACTGGAAGCATGAAGAATCGATAGTCGAACTTCTTTCCCCTCCCGGGTTAGCAGGTGGATTGCGAGGGCGCAATCCCTTGTTAGTGGTGTCGTCTGTAACACCTGGGGTGTTCCCCCTTAGTAGAATTGGTTGTTTTTCTTTTTGCATTGCATCACATGCATCATATGCATTGCACCATGTTTTCACCACAACTGAAAAAATTCAAAAACAATTAAAACTTTCACACATGTCTAAAATTCCAATTGAAAGTTGCAAAGTAAACCACCCAATTGTTTTTCAAAAAGTTTGAAGTTGAATCTATTTAAATTGCCTGCTAAATAAAAATTTCCCTTTTGTTAAAAACCCTAATGGCAAATTAAATTCCAAATCAATTCCTTCTTAATGGGCATGATCCAATTGTGGTTCAAACACTAAATTCTTGCAAACAATTAAAATTCAATAAATGTTTTCATAATTGTTGAGTTCATTGAATAAAAATTGTTTAAAAATCAACTCCTTATGAATAATAATAGAAATTCAAATCACAATTTAAAAATCCAATTAATATCTCAAAGTTTTGAAATCAATGCTAACTTTGCCTTGACATTTCTGTTTTGAAAAGTACTAAATTTTTTTCATAAAATAAACCCCCCAAATCCTATTTCTATCTCTCCCTCTCTTTCATCCTTTACAAAAAAAATAATAATAAGGAAAAATCAAAGCAAGGAGAGAGGCCAGCCCGAGCCCTTTTCCCTTTTCCCCAACCCACCTAGTGACCCAAGCCCATTTTCCTTCTGGCCCGATACCGTTTCAGTCGTCTTCTTCCTCCTTGACGTCATCCCCTCTGTACGATCACCTCCACCACCACAGGATCTTCCCCTCCCCCTCCCGATTCACAGTCGTACCGAGCTCGGTTCACCCTTAAAATCACCTCCCCTCCTGCGTGACCTAGCCACCCCCCTCTCCCATCTCCCTCCGCCGCCGATTCTTCTCTCCCTCCCACCACGCTCGCTTCTGTTCTCTGTAACCCACCGGAGCAGCCCACCGTCGCCGCAACCACACAGCCAACCGTGAGCCAAGCTGGGGGTGGAGAAGAACCACCCCACCTCCCTTTTACTCCTCGACCTCGAGCACCAGCCGGAGCAGCACCAGATCGTCCGCGGCGTCCTCGTTTTCAGTACGGGCGCCGCCGAAATTCTTCGAATTCCCGTCGCCACGGTCCTCCTCGACCTCGATCAAGCACTGCAAGCTCCTCCCGGTACTACTCCAGCTCGATTCCCACTGTTTTCCCTGATGTTTGCCTGCTGTGGACACTTTTGCTCATCGGGTTCCCCCTTCCTGTCCGCCATGAACGTGCCCGAGCTTGTGCTCGTGAGCCACCGTCCTCTCCACCGATGGACGCACCAGGGACCTGCAAGCGCTACACCCCTCCAGCACATTCGAGTGGCCGCGGTGCCCTCTAGCTCCTGCCTCCGCTCCAGGTACAAGCATCGCTGCGATAATCTCTGCTTGTCCACGATCTGAACTCGATGTCTAACGAAGTGCTCTGCTGTGTTAAATTCAGTTAAACGCATCCCTGGTTGCCTTTTGTTCCGTCACTATCGTGTACCAACACAAACAACAGTTCAGCCCATTGGCTAGCGCACCGTTCCGCACCGCTGGGCAACCCGGGTTCGATCCCCGTGGTGGGATAAAAGCCCACCCTTTTTTTTGACAATTACTCGCGCAGGGGCCAGGGCCCACCAGTCGGTGGCCCTGGTAGCCACCTCACCTCCCACACCCGCCACGGTGGCGCTGGACCCGCACGGCAGAGGCTCAGGCCAGGTGGCACTGGGTGTAAAACGCCCCAAGTGCCTGTCTAAAAATCGTGTTTTCGTTTAAGTCCTTTTTCCTTACAGTTTGGTCCCTGAAAATAAAATGCAAATAACTTCTATTTCATAAATCCAAATAATAAAAATAAAATATGTTTGTTGAACCAAATTTAATTCTCTATCTGTTTATAACATTTGTTTTCTGTTTTGAATAATTTAAATTGCTGAAAACAACTGTTTCTTATTTAATGCAATTTAAATTGCCAAATTCATAACTAATTCATTTTAATTCCAATTTCAACAAATAAAATATGTTTTCAAACCAGAAAAATATAACCTTTTGAATTATGAATTTGAATTTATGTTTTGAACAAATAAAATTCAAATAATATTCATACTTGAATTAAATTCAATTAAATCTTGTTTAAACTTGTTTAATTCATAATTAAATCATTGTAATTCCTTTTTCAATAATTGAAACATGTAATCCACCTAAAATTTTGTGTTCTAATCAAATATGAACTTTGTTATCTGTTTTGAACAATTAAACTTAATGAAAACAACAAATGCTTGTGTGACACCTTTAAGTAACCAAAATTCCCAACACTTAATAAGTGAATTTCAAAATGGGTAAACCTTATTTCCAATTGGTTCTATTGTTGTTATTTTGTTGTTTTACTCATCCATGCATCATACTAAACCACTTTCACTTGTTGGTTAGCGGTAAAACAATTGTTTCAACCATAATTCATGGGCTTTTCATATGCAACTCAAATTGCATATGGGTCCATTTAAACATGTTTATCATGTCACTAGTTTATATTGATGCATCCTTAAACTCGTCATGCATCCATATCTTGATCATGCTGGATCTTTTGCCGTATTAGTAATTGTTGCATCCGGTGTTTGTTCGAGGTTCATTGCTTCTTCCCGGATAGGACGTTGAGATGATGTGAGCAACGACAAGTTCTGTGGATGTACCTCTACTTGCTGGATTCCAGGCAAGTATACTCACTTGCTGCTTATGGCTGCCTTTCATCACTTGTTACCGATTCTTTCCGTTATTCTTATGCTAGCCTTATGTTTCGATGCTTGCGTCTCGATCCTATCATATGTTTACCTTGCAGCCATGATATAGCCTTCCTTCCACTTCCTATTAATTGTTGTTTGTTTACCTTGTTGGCCTCGTGTCGTAGTTGCATGCTTAGTGTTGTTTGCGCTCAAGTCTTGTTGTCCGTCTTATCACCTGTTTAGTTTGATAGTTGGGTTTCAATTCAATCAACAACATGTTAATGTTTTGGGTAATATTAATTTGATGATAAGGCACCGGCAGGAGGCCCGGCGTGGTTTTGAGGCCTGCTAGTGTCGACCCTAATTAGGAAAAGGGTCTTGTCCATTGATCCATGATGAGTGCACTAACCGCATGTGGGAAGCGAGTATGGGCGCCCCCCGCAATTCTGATTCTATTCGCATCTCGTCCAAATCGCCTCATTTAGTTCGGGTTTTCCATTTGCCGCATGCATATGCAGGTGCGAACCCTTGGCGCCAGGGTGGAACTTTTGTAGTCGGCATTTAGGGAGACACGTTCTTAGAGTGCTATGAGGGTCCCCTTTTCTTCGTGGGGCTTGATTAGCCGTGCGCTCAATTGCACGGGGTTCTTTGGGCTTGATGCGAAGAAGAGTTGGGTTGTGTTGAGTACCTCGCTTGGTGGGTTGATCCCCCGTCTGGCGGGTTATTCTTACGTGTACGGCTAAATTGGTGCATCCCTGCAGGGTTAAATCTTCTCGAGAAGCCGTGTTGTCCGCGGTTATGGATGACTTGGTGAAAGTGCTGGCTAACAAGTACTCAGACAACTTACACTTACCGATGATAACTTGACTAGTAATATAGATTACCTCCACCATAAAAATGAATGTCACCTTAATCAATAGTGTGAGTTATCCTTGGGTTGCTTCCTTAGTAGGGGGTAACATTGGATGGGTTTGTTTGGTGAGTAGTTATAGTTGGTTACGATACGCTATCTTATCCCCCTCTTTTAGCCGGATGTTGTAGTGAGTCTCTGTAGTTGGTTAGTGCAGCCCGCTGCCGCTTATTTGCAATAATCCCTTCCTTTCCCTTGAACCCAAAGTATTTGTATCTTGTGATGACTGGCTACGCCGGTATCTTGTGAGTATGGTTTATCCACTTGCCAGTACTTAATCGTACTGACCCACGAATCTATTTTTCGTGGCTGCATATTCCACATTGCAGTCAACAGGTTTGAAGTCTGACGACGTTAGCTTGGGAATCCCTCCGGCTTGGCCTGGGCAGGGATTGGACGCTCTCGGTTATCTTCAGGACTCTTAGTCCAATTTGTATCTTGTCCGTAGCCGGACGCTATGTTGTTTCTTCCGCTGTTATTTGGATCTTTGTATTGTATCCGTTGTATCCCTGACTCGTTTGAGTCATCTTGTATATATCTTTTATGTTGTTGTTGTGGATTATTCGTGAACTGTTGTAATGTTATCACAAGTGGCAACCTGGAATCGGTTATTATGTGGATTTTGGCGGGAATGCTGAAATCTGCATAGTGCCCGATCTCGGGGCGTCACAAATGGTATCAGAGCCTTGGTTCCGATTCCCGAGATTGTTTCGATACGAATGGTTATCGAAGCAACGGGTCCGCAAAGCCTGTAGGATAACCTAGCTAACGGACGTTGTTTCTAGAATGTCAAAAAGTATTTCTGCTAAACTATTTTTGAAAACATCTCAATAGGATCCTTGTTTTCTCCTTATCTCTATTCTATTTCTCCTTTCTATCTCATTTGTTTTCGAGTCTACTCTCGTACTCAATCTTTCAAAGTGTTAGGATCCTACGTGGGTGGACGTTTTCTGAGCCGTTAACCTAATAGGTTCGATCATCGGAAGATTCCTGGTGGAAGAACATCGTCGTCACTTCGAGCAAGAATCCCTTGTTAGTGGTGTCGAGAAGATCAACTGGAAGCATGAAGAATCGATAGTCGAACTTCTTTCCCCTCCCGGGTTAGCAGGTGGATTGCGAGGGCGCAATCCCTTGTTAGTGGTGTCGTCTGTAACACCTGGGGTGTTCCCCCTTAGTAGAATTGGTTGTTTTTCTTTTTGCATTGCATCACATGCATCATATGCATTGCACCATGTTTTCACCACAACTGAAAAAATTCAAAAACAATTAAAACTTTCACACATGTCTAAAATTCCAATTGAAAGTTGCAAAGTAAACCACCCAATTGTTTTTCAAAAAGTTTGAAGTTGAATCTATTTAAATTGCCTGCTAAATAAAAATTTCCCTTTTGTTAAAAACCCTAATGGCAAATTAAATTCCAAATCAATTCCTTCTTAATGGGCATGATCCAATTGTGGTTCAAACACTAAATTCTTGCAAACAATTAAAATTCAATAAATGTTTTCATAATTGTTGAGTTCATTGAATAAAAATTGTTTAAAAATCAACTCCTTATGAATAATAATAGAAATTCAAATCACAATTTAAAAATCCAATTAATATCTCAAAGTTTTGAAATCAATGCTAACTTTGCCTTGACATTTCTGTTTTGAAAAGTACTAAATTTTTTTCATAAAATAAACCCCCCAAATCCTATTTCTATCTCTCCCTCTCTTTCATCCTTTACAAAAAAAATAATAATAAGGAAAAATCAAAGCAAGGAGAGAGGCCAGCCCGAGCCCTTTTCCCTTTTCCCCAACCCACCTAGTGACCCAAGCCCATTTTCCTTCTGGCCCGATACCGTTTCAGTCGTCTTCTTCCTCCTTGACGTCATCCCCTCTGTACGATCACCTCCACCACCACAGGATCTTCCCCTCCCCCTCCCGATTCACAGTCGTACCGAGCTCGGTTCACCCTTAAAATCACCTCCCCTCCTGCGTGACCTAGCCACCCCCCTCTCCCATCTCCCTCCGCCGCCGATTCTTCTCTCCCTCCCACCACGCTCGCTTCTGTTCTCTGTAACCCACCGGAGCAGCCCACCGTCGCCGCAACCACACAGCCAACCGTGAGCCAAGCTGGGGGTGGAGAAGAACCACCCCACCTCCCTTTTACTCCTCGACCTCGAGCACCAGCCGGAGCAGCACCAGATCGTCCGCGGCGTCCTCGTTTTCAGTACGGGCGCCGCCGAAATTCTTCGAATTCCCGTCGCCACGGTCCTCCTCGACCTCGATCAAGCACTGCAAGCTCCTCCCGGTACTACTCCAGCTCGATTCCCACTGTTTTCCCTGATGTTTGCCTGCTGTGGACACTTTTGCTCATCGGGTTCCCCCTTCCTGTCCGCCATGAACGTGCCCGAGCTTGTGCTCGTGAGCCACCGTCCTCTCCACCGATGGACGCACCAGGGACCTGCAAGCGCTACACCCCTCCAGCACATTCGAGTGGCCGCGGTGCCCTCTAGCTCCTGCCTCCGCTCCAGGTACAAGCATCGCTGCGATAATCTCTGCTTGTCCACGATCTGAACTCGATGTCTAACGAAGTGCTCTGCTGTGTTAAATTCAGTTAAACGCATCCCTGGTTGCCTTTTGTTCCGTCACTATCGTGTACCAACACAAACAACAGTTCAGCCCATTGGCTAGCGCACCGTTCCGCACCGCTGGGCAACCCGGGTTCGATCCCCGTGGTGGGATAAAAGCCCACCCTTTTTTTTGACAATTACTCGCGCAGGGGCCAGGGCCCACCAGTCGGTGGCCCTGGTAGCCACCTCACCTCCCACACCCGCCACGGTGGCGCTGGACCTGCACGGCAGAGGCTCAGGCCAGGTGGCACTGGGTGTAAAACGCCCCAAGTGCCTGTCTAAAAATCATGTTTTCGTTTAAGTCCTTTTTCCTTACAGTTTGGTCCCTGAAAATAAAATGCAAATAACTTCTATTTCATAAATCCAAATAATAAAAATAAAATATGTTTGTTGAACCTAATTTAATTCTCTATCTGTTTATAACATTTGTTTTCTGTTTTGAATAATTTAAATTGCTGAAAACAACTGTTTCTTATTTAATGCAATTTAAATTGCCAAATTCATAACTAATTCATTTTAATTCCAATTTCAACAAATAAAATATGTTTTCAAACCAGAAAAATATAACCTTTTCAATTATGAATTTGAAATTTATGTTTTGAACAAATAAAATTCAAATAATATTCATACTTGAATTAAATTCAATTAAATCTTGTTTAAACTTGTTTAATTCATAATTAAATCATTGTAATTCCTTTTTCAATAATTGAAACATGTAATCCACCTAAAATTTTGTGTTCTAATCAAATATGAACTTTGTTATCTGTTTTGAACAATTAAACTTAATGAAAACAACAAATGCTTGTGTGACACCTTTAAGTAACCAAAATTCCCAACACTTAATAAGTGAATTTCAAAATGGGTAAACCTTATTTCCAATTGGTTCTATTGTTGTTATTTTGTTGTTTTCCTCATCCATGCATCATACTAAACCACTTTCACCTGTTGGTTAGCGGTAAAACAATTGTTTCAACCATAATTCATGGGCTTTTCATATGCAACTCAAATTGCATATGGGTCCATTTAAACATGTTTATCATGTCACTAGTTTATATTGATGCATCCTTAAACTCCTCATGCATCCATATCTTGATCATGTTGGATCTTTTGCCGTATTAGTAATTGTTGCATCCGGTGTTTGTTCGAGGTTCATTGCTTCTTCCCGGATAGGACGTTGAGATGATGTGAGCAACGACAAGTTCTGTGGATGTACCTCTACTTGCAGGATTCCAGGCAAGTATACTCACTTGCTGCTTATGGCTTCCTTTCATCACTTGTTACCGATTCTTTCCGTTATTCTTATGCTAGCCTTATGATTCGATGCTTGCGTCTCGATCGTATCATATGTTTACCTTGAAGCCATGATATAGCCTTCCTTCCACTTCCTATTAACTGTTGTTTGTTTACCTTGTTGGCCTCGTGTCGTAGTTGCATGCTTAGTGTTGTTTGCGCTCAAGTCTTGTTGTCCGTCTTATCACCTGTTTAGTTTGATAGTTGGGTTTCAATTCAATCAACAACATGTTAATGTTTTGGGTAATATTAATTTGATGATAAGGCACCGGCAGGAGGCCCGGCGTGGTTTTGAGGCCTGCTAGTGTCGACCCTAATTAGGAAAAGGGTCTTGTCCATTGATCCATGATGAGCGCACTAACCGCATGTGGGAAGCGAGTATGGGCGCCCCCCGCAATTCTGATTCTATTCGCATCTCGTCCAAATCGCCTCATTTAGTTCGTGTTTTCCATTTGCCGCATGCATATGCAGGTGCGAACCCTTGGCGCCAGGGTGGAACTTTTGTAGTCGGCATTTAGGGAGACACGTTCTTAGAGTGCTATGAGGGTCCCCTTTTCTTCGTGGGGCTTGATTAGCCGTGCGCTCAATTGCACGGGGTTCTTTGGGATTGATGCGAAGAAGAGTTGGGTTGTGTTGAGTACCTCGCTTGGTGGGTTGATCCCCCGTCTGGCGGGTTATTCTTACGTGTACGGCTAAATTGGTGCATCCCTGCAGGGTTAAATCTTCTCGAGAAGCCGTGTTGTCCGCGGTTATGGATGACTTGGTGAAAGTGCTGGCTAACAAGTACTCAGACAACTTACACTTACCGATGATAACTTGACTAGTAATATAGATTACCTCCGCCATAAAAATGAATGTCACCTTAATCAATAGTGTGAGTTATCCTTGGGTTGCTTCCTTAGTAGGGGGTAACATTGGATGGGTTTGTTTGGTGAGTAGTTATAGTTGGTTACGATACGCTATCTTATCCCCCTCTTTTAGCCGGATGTTGTAGTGAGTCTCTGTAGTTGGTTAGTGCAGCCCGCTGCCGCTTATTTGCAATAATCCCTTCCTTTCCCTTGAACCCAAAGTATTTGTATCTTGTGATGACTGGCTACGCCGGTATCTTGTGAGTATGGTTTATCCACTTGCCAGTACTTAATCGTACTGACCCACGAATCTATTTTTCGTGGCTGCATATTCCACATTGCAGTCAACAGGTTTGAAGTCTGACGACGTTAGCTTGGGAATCCCTCCGGCTTGGCCTGGGCAGGGATTGGACGCTCTCGGTTATCTTCAGAACTCTTAGTCCAATTTGTATCTTGTCCGTAGCCGGACGCTATGTTGTTTCTTCCGCTGTTATTTGGATCTTTGTATTGTATCAGTTGTATCCCTGACTCGTTTGAGTCATCTTGTATATATCTTTTCTGTTGTTGTTGTGGATTATTCGTGAACTGTTGTAATGTTATCACAAGTGGCAACCTGGAATCGGTTATTATGTGGATTTTGGCGGGAATGCTGAAATCTGCATAGTGCCCGATCTCGGGGTGTCACAGATGGCATCGGTAGAAAATGTTATGTTGTTTTTCCCTTTTCAGTTATCACCCCTTAAAAATTCGTGTACCCGAGGAATAAATAATTTGGGATACTAGCTTTATATGTGCGATGGGTAGGTCACGGATCCGCCACCGCCGCCGCTGCTCTCCCTGACGATCTCGCGCACCACAACCCCGCCGCCCCTCCGAGTCCTACTCTTCCCGGGCTCTATGCGCGCGGCGGAGTTCTGGATCGCGAGTGCGACTTGGATCGTGCTCCGTCTCCAAGTCATCTCTCAATCTCGTGGCTCTGATACCACTTGTGGTTGCCAACAACGGCTAAACTCTGACGGAACCGAGAAATAGACAAAGACAGGTAGTTTTGCGTGGTGTTCAACTCCCCCACTTTTCTGTTTCTCTTCTATTTATTTTCTATTATTACAGACCAACGAGAGCTAAAACCGGATCATGGACCGAGTATCCCGGTTGCGCCATCCCACAACCACTCAAGACTCACGATCCGTGCAACTATTGACCACTACAGACGTGCCATCCCACGTCTTGATCAAGTCTGCCTACAACTACGGTTGAAAACTAAAACAATACAACACTCTCGCATGGAGTGTACATGCACACAAACATGGATTCTATTTTACTAACAGAAAACAACTATCCTACTAGATGTAACAGGATTAACTTGGCTAACAACGGCTACTCCATGTTATATGGAGCAAATTGTTTATACTAATATTTTATACTTATTTTAGTCCATTTATCACCATATATTCTTAACAAATATATATTTTTTGGTTGCTTAAAGCAGCGAACCACATAAAAGTAAAGTTAAATTTCAACATATTGTTATTTCAGCATACACTTAGGGTAAATTTAGATGGCATCGACAGAAAATGTTACGTTGTTTTCCCCCTTCTCAGTTGTCACCCCTTAAAAATTCGTGTACCCGAGAAATAAATGATTTGGAATACTTTGCTTATATATATGCGCGACTGGGTGGATGTGTGTGTATTCTAACATCTTTGTAGAGATCTTTAAAGTTCATATCTAACAAAATTTTCCATAGATGTTTCTAGTTGATACTACGTCATTTGTCGTGGCACCGACGACCATAGCCGTTTCTGGTCATTCTCTGCCGTAGGCAGCGGAGAAAAGTTTACAAGGACTTCCATGCCGTTTTGGCTGAAGGAAATAGTATCCTAAATTCGTTTACCCACAGGGTAGCAGAAGCTTCTGTGTCCACCACCATGAGAAAATGAAGTGAATGCAGCCAGCGCATGGTCAAAGCACGTATATGCGATTCTACGTTTCTAGAGAGCTTTACCAATTCAGCGAGCGAGGTAAAACACAGTTCTCCCTCCGGCCGGTGCAACGGTGGATGGCATCATGGCAGTCGAGAATCGACTCCCATTCCTCGAAAGAACCCAACGATGGAGACGCAGTTCCACACGCCTCCGCCTCTCCCGTTCCGCGACCTTGCTTCCCAAGCCGTCGAACAGTCAAACCCGCCAAAAGGCTCGCATTCGCATCCGTATATAAGATGGCGGCCGCGCGCGGGCAGCTCAGCGCAGCCTCCAAGCGACCGGGAAGGCACAGAGCAACTAGCAGCGAGCGAGATACCAAAAGGCGCGGTTCACGAGCTGATCGTGACATTTCAGTTTCCACCCGCCGGCGAGGGAGGATAACCGGCCGATCGATCGACCGATGTCGCCGCGCCAGTCGATGCTCCCGAGCTTCCTCTACGCGCCGTCCAGGCCAGGCGGCGCCGGCATGCCGAGCGGGAGGGACGCCGGCGTCGTCGCGGGGTCGCCCAGCGAGCCGCCGTTCGGGAAGATCGAGATGTTCTCGCCGGCGTACTACGCGGCCTGCGGCTTCGGAGGCGCCGCCGCGTGCGGGCTCACGCACGCCGCCGTCACGCCGCTCGATGTCATCAAGTGCAACATCCAGGTACGCCGTCACGCCTGCCCTGATTGATTCCACGAGAAGCGTTTCTCTTCTCTCTTTGAAACTAAATCTCCAACAAAACAGTGGTGCTCATACGCGCTCGGGTGTCGGTAGATTCTTCCCATGAACTTTCACGAGTCGAATTGCGTGTTGCAAGTTTTGCAACTTTGCATCTCCGTCGACAACGGGAGGACTTTTCCTTTGGACCTAAATTATTGGGGACTGGGGGTCTCGTTGTCGAACGATGCTGGCTGCCGCGAAAGTTGGAACTTGAGTCTGACCCGTCGAGTGGGCACATCATCCGTGACGTGGTTGGAATGAAATGAATTTTGCCGTGGAGTGCCGACTCCTTTTTCAGGCACGCCTATCTGTTGGCGTGCCAACGTTTCCAAAGTATTTTCTCAAGATTAAACAAAAAGTCTTCAGATGGGTTCACGTTAAAATTTCGGTGTAGCAAGCTCGACCAAAATATTCACCTTCTATTTTCTGCACCGAAAACATGATCGCAGATCGACCCGGCCAAGTACAAGAGCATCTCGTCCTCCTTCGGCATCGTGCTCAAGGAGCAGGGCGTCCGCGGCTTCTACCGGGGCTGGGCGCCCACCTTCCTGGGGTACAGCGCGCAGGGCGCCTTCAAGTACGGCCTGTACGAGGTGTTCAAGAAGGAGTACAGCGACATGGTCGGCCCGGAGTACGCCGCCAAGTACAAGACCCTCGTCTACCTCGCCGGCTCCGCCACGGCCGAGATCGTCGCCGACGTCGCGCTCTGCCCCATGGAGGCCGTCAAGGTCAGGGTGCAGACGCAGCCAGGGTACGCCAAGGGGCTGCGCGATGGCTTCCCCAAGATCGTCAGGGCTGAAGGCTATGCAGGGTACGTGCAATGTGACGGTTAGCTCACCCTGTCTTTGTCATCGACATGATTTTTTATTGGTCGAATAATAAGGTGTTAAACTGGTGTTTTGCTTGCGACTTGCAGGCTATACAGAGGAATGGTTCCTCTTTGGGGGCGACAGATTCCATGTAAGTACGCCTTCTTCGGTTGCAGACTGATGATTTTTTTCAAAAATGCGTGAAGCGTGCATTGGAGACATACATTTTACCACTACTACAAGTGAACTTTCCAAACTGAATTTTCCCAACATTTTGTTGCAGACACCATGATGAAGTTCGCAACGTACGAGAACATCGTGGAGATGGCGTACAAGCACCTCATCCCCACCCCAAAGGACCAGACCAGCAAGCCTGTCCAGCTCGGCGTGAGCTTCGGGAGCGGCTACGTCGCCGGAGTCTTCTGCGCCGCCATCTCGCACCCTGCCGACAACCTCGTTTCGTTTCTCAACAACGCCAAAGGCGCCACCGTTGCAGACGTAAGCACCGCTGCATCTGCTGAACATATATTCAAACTTAACGTCGCTGCGAAAATGTGTGTAATCACCGTGTGTTTTTCTGCTGATTTCCATCAGGCTGTCAAGAACCTTGGCGTCATGGGCCTCTTCACACGCGGTCTTCCGCTTCGCATCCTCATGATTGGCACCCTCACTGGTACTCAGTGGGTCATCTATGATGCATTCAAAGTCATGGCTGGATTGTGAGTACATTCATTCATTTTTAAAAGTTTGTAGTTTTCTAAGGCCATCTTTCTTCGTGAAAATTCTGAAACGATGGATGATTTTGCAGCCCAACAACCGGTGGAGCTCCTGCTGCTGTGCCAAGGGAAGAGCTGACAGAAGTGCAAGCTTCTGCTTAATCTTCTGGATTTTCGAGAGAAAATATCTTTCTGTTGTTGATATCGTATAATCCCTAGTAGATTGGTGATTGTAACATTTTTTCCCCCTCAGTCTGTTAGCAACATACCGATGGGTGAAATTTTTCATTAGATTGGTGAATTAAGGTTCTCGTCTTCCAAATAATACACCTGCAGAAGTTGTAAGTTGACAACAAAAAATGAGCATATCACACTCAATGGAATCATTCCTAATTTGTGCCTAGTTGATGTTCTTTTCTGTGGTCATTTTCTCATGATGTATTTCCTGTATTGATATTTTTCGATGCTCTGTGGCCCTGTATGCTTCCCTGTGATCCTGGAGCTGTAGTTTTTTCTAGTAGCCGCAAACTGGTTGCAACTTGCAAGTATGTTTAAGTTCTAGAGTTTGTTTTGTTTGTGTTTGACAGGAGCAGGGGTTTGTCCTGCTTTCTGTCAAGTGCTGGTGTCATGGAGTCGCGTATCAAAAAAGCCTCTTCGATTTATTAATTGAAATTGCGAGCCTACTGGGGCTCCTTTCTATTATGATTGTCAGGAAAACTGTGTCCTCGTTAGAGGGCCAGGGTCCGTGTTATATAGTATGATGGCAACGAAACCATCGACAGGTATTACATGAGGAGATCGACAGCGGGTTGGAGACTACTCCATACCTTGTACGATACGAAAACAGAAAAAGGAAACCTAAGGAAACCGTATTACACACGTATACATATTACATATTCCAACACTCCCCCTTAATCTAAGCCTTACGAAGGTTTAGATTACGTTTGAACTCATCTAGCATCTTGACTGGAAGTGCCTTAGTGAAACCATCTGCAACCTGATCTTTATTTGAGATAAACTTAATAGCCAACTGATTATTTGCCACACGTTCTCGAACAAAATGAAAATCAATCTCAATATGTTTTGTGCGAGCATGGAATACTGGATTCGCTGAGAGGTAAGTGGCTCCCAAATTATCGCACCAAAGGCATGGTCTTTCTTGAAGAATTACACCAAGTTCTCCAAGAAGTGCTTCTACCCATATCAATTCTGCTGTAGCATTAGCCAAGGCTTTGTATTCAGCTTCTGTGCTTGAACGAGACACTGTAGGCTGTTTACGAGCACTCCAAGAAACAAGGTTAGGACCAACAAAAATAGCAAATCCACCTGTGGAGCGTCGATCATCAAGACTACCTGCCCAGTCAGCATCTGAGAATGCACTGAGAAAAGTAGAAGGAGACTTGGTAAAAGTAATACCAATATCAACCGTATCCTTGACATAGCGAAGAATACGTTTAACAGCTGTCCAGTGTGTTGTGGTAGGAGCATGTAAGAACTGACAAACTTTATTAACTGAGAAAGCCAGATCAGGTCGTGTCAAAGTAAGGTACTGAAGTGCACCCACTATGCTTCTGTAATTTGTACTATCTGAGGGACCAAGAAGAGTACCACTATGAAGAGACAATTGTTCAGACGATGACAAAGGTGTAGGAGCCGATTTGCATTGAAGCATATTGACTTTATCAAGTAACTCAGTAGCATATTTTTCCTGTGTTAACAACAGACCACTATGTATATGCTTAACTTCAAGACCCAAAAAGAAGTGGAGATCACCCAAATCTTTTATGGCAAAAGCAATATTGAGATCTTGAATCAATGTGGAGATGGCATGATCAGAGGAGCTTGTAACTATGATATCATCAACATAAACCAGAACAAACATAGTTATACCTGCCTTGTTGAAGAGAAACAATGATGTATCAGCCTTGGAGGGATAGAAACCAAGACTGCACAATTTTGAACTGAGTTTAGAAAACCAGGCTCTGGGGGCTTGTTTCAATCCATATAAGGCCTTATCAAGTTTACAAATATGCTGCGGAGCGTGAGAATTCTCAAAACCAGGAGGCTGTCTCATATAAACTTCCTCTTCCAGAACACCGTGAAGAAACGCGTTCTTAACATCTAGCTGCCTCAAATTCCAGTTGCGAGAAACAGAGATAGCCAAGACAGTTCTAATTGTAGCAATTTTCACAACTGGACTGAAAGTATCCTCATAATCAATGCCATACCTTTGTTTAAATCCTTTTGCAACCAAACGTGCTTTGTATCTGTCAATCGTCCCATCTGCTCTTCTTTTTATACGATATACCCATTTGCAATCTATGATATTTTTGTGAGTGTTCAAAGGAACCAAATGCCAAGTTTTATTGTCCATCAATGCATCATATTCTTCCTGCATAGCTGAATGCCAATTTGGATCATCTAACGCCTCAGAAAGCGTAGTCGGTTCCCCTGTGGCAGTAAAAAGAGCACGCCTGATATTAGTATCATCAGTATCATTGTAAATTTTGGGTTGTCTACCGTATTTGACTGTGCCATCGGTGTACGCTTTGGGTTTGCGTACTCCTTTTTGAAGTCTTGTACGGGCTGCTACAGCTACAGGAGATCCCTGCATATCATCATCATTGTTTTCCGGTAAATCATCATTGCCATCTGAATCTGCGCCAACCACAGTTGATCTTGAAACGGTGTGATCCACCGTGTGTTCTGCACTGGAAGAACGGCCAGACGCAGAAGATCCTGCATGCGTGCCAGGGACAGCATCTTCATCGGGTCCTTCATCGGGTCCCGAGGTGGCAGAGTCGTCCGTGCCACCTGCACCCGTTCCGACAGCTTCATCTGCGCCCGTGCCATCCATGCCATCTGCACTGGCAGAGGAAGAATCCCTCTCGGGACCTGTACTCTGACTGCATGCGCCACCTGCGCTGTCGGAACTGGCGATGGGAGAATCCCCCTCGGGAACTGTCGTATCGGAAGCAGTGTTGGCAGGGGAATGTTCCAGAGAATCATCCTCGGATTCCGCACTAGTTTCGTCATTTTGTGAGGATTCTTCAAAGGAGTGTTCCGAAGCATTTTCTTCACCAATTTCAATGGTATTTTCACCTGCAGCTTCATCTTCCTGCACAGCATTAGTAATAGGCACAACAGGTGATATATGATCAGTATTATTTTGTGCATCCACATGAGGGTTTTGAGTAGATTCCGGAAGGAGTAAAATTTCGTCACGTAGACGAGAGCCAGCATTTGGATGTAGAGACTCAAAGGGAAAAACATGTTCATCAAAAACAACATCCCTAGAGACATAGACACGACCAGTGGACACATCAAGGCATTTAACACCTTTATGGAGGGGGCTATAACCAAGAAACACACACCTCTTGGAACGGAAGGCAAGCTTTTGTTTATTGTAGGGACGAAGATTGGGCCAACAAGCACACCCAAAAGTTCTCAAAGCATCATAGTTGGGTTTGACATTTAGAAGACGTTCAGTGGGAGTCTCAAAATTTATAACCCGACTAGGAAGCAAGTTAATAAGAAATGTAGCTGTAAGGAAAGCTTCATCCCAAAATTTAAGAGGCATAGAAGCATTGGCTAGTAATGCAAATCCCACTTCAACTATATGGCGATGTTTTCTTTCAGCTGAGCCATTTTGTTGGTGTGCATGTGGACAAGAGACTTGATGTGTAATGCCAACCTTTTGGAAAAATCCATGGAGTTTCTCATATTCTCCCCCCCAATCCATTTGCATAGTGATGATTTTTCTGTCAAATTTGCGTTCAACAAACTGTTGAAAATTAAGAAACACTTGATAAACATCAGACCGTTTCTTAAGCAAATAGATCCATGTAAACTTACTAAAATCATCAATAAAACTGATATAATATGCATGTTTGCCAACAGACAGAGGTGCAGGACCCCATACATCAGAGAAAACCTGTTCCAAAGGAACAGTGGAAACACTAGTAGATATGGGATATGGAAGCTGGTGACTCTTAGCTAGTTGACATGGATCACACACATAGGGATTTATTTCAGGAGTGTACTGGAGTTTATTCTTCCTAATAATTTGCTGAACAATAAAAGAAGATGGATGTCCTAAGCGCCGATGCCAAGTAGAGGAGGACGGCTTTATTGTGATAAAAGCATGCTTGGATAACTTGTTGGAGGTAGACACCAAGGGATATAAACCATCATGACAGGGACCTTTAAACAGAATTCTTCTGGTGGCCTGATCCTTTATCAAGAAGAAAAAGGGGTGAAACTCAAGAAAGACATCATTATCTAATGTAAGCTTATGAACAGATATGAGGTTTTTGGATGCATTGGGAACATGAAGGACATTATTGAGATGTAAAGAGTGATGATTAAGTGGATTGCACAAAATAGTATGACCAATATCACTAATAGGCATGCCCTTACCATCAGCTGTATGAACTTGATCACGTCCCTTGTATGACTCAGAAGTGGTGAGCTTGTTCAACTGTCCAGTAATATGATCTGTAGCACCAGTGTCAGAATACCAGTTTGTGTCCACTCCATAAGATGCAATATTGGCCTTCTTCTCTCTTCCATCCCGATCACCCTCATCATCACTATCTCACGACGCCACCAACAATCTCCAGCAGAGTGCCCATGTATCTTGCAGATTTGACAAGTCACATCTACATAAGGGGTAGGGGCACGGCTACGGTACCCCTTTGAGCGCCCTTGCCTTCTGTCACGATTTTCATTGCCACGATCACGGTTATCACCACCACGGTTATCATTGTTTCGAAAACCCTTGCCATCATCACGCTTCACATCTCTCCTCTCTTGGCCACGGGTATCATATCTATTGTCATTGCGGTTGTCATTGCGACGCCAATCTCCATCTTGACTGCCACGGTTATCATTGCGGCGCCAGTTCTGCCCATCATCACGCCGAGAGTCCCTGCGTGCATCATAGCCTCCTCGCTGAGCGGCATTAGCTGATGAAGTGAAAACATTGGGAGATACATTGGACTGGTCATTGCGCATATCATAGGAGGACATAAGGCTAAACAGATCATCGACAGTGGTGTGAGGATTACTATCAACCGCTGTCACAAGTGCATTATAGGATCCATCAAGACCATGAAGCAAATACCCAATAATTTCATCCTCCTCGAGGGGTTTACCAGCCGCTGCAAGCTCGGAAGAGAGACCTTTCACCTTGGTAAAGTATTCTGCCACAGATTTGCCTTCTTTGCGAGTATCATTAAGGGCGGCACGAAGATGCTGAATTTTGGAGCGTGACGCCGAAGCAAACATAGTATTGATGGACGCCCAAGCTGCTGCAGTAGATTCCATACCAAGAACATGTGCTAATATATCCGGAGAGAGGGAGTTGAGCAAAAACCGGAGGACCTGCTGATCGCGTGCGATCCAAACAAGATATGCGGGATTCTCGGATGTGGTCTTCTTGTGCTCACTGTCCTCAATCTCCAAAGTTGCAGGTGGCGCCCGATCTGTTCCTTCCAAGAGTCCCATCACATTGGCGCCTCGAAAATCCGGCAGTACAAGGGCCTTCCAGAGGAGAAAATTACTCCTTGTTAACTGCTGGGTCGGTGGTGCACCGAGGGCAGCAGCTAGCGTGGCAATCGAAGATGAAGAACTCATGATGATCGACGGGGAGAGCTTTCAGGCTTTTGGGTTATAGCTGTGGCGAAAAAACAGCGACGATATTTGGTGTATTTGATCGGGAGTATTGGGTATTGGGGTGTAGTATTTGGCTATGGCGGCGGCGACAGGCTTGAGAGCCAATGGCGGCGGCAGAAGGGTATTTTCCGGCGGCGGCGGCTCAATGGCGGCGGCAGCTAGGTTTTTATTGGAAGAGAAGCTCTGATACCATATTATGATTGTCAGGAAAACTGTGTCCTCGTTAGAGGGCCAGGGTCCGTGTTATATAGTATGATGGCAACGAAACCATCGACAGGTATTACATGAGGAGATCGACAGCGGGTTGGAGACTACTCCATACCTTGTACGATACGAAAACAGAAAAAGGAAACCTAAGGAAACCGTATTACACACGTATACATATTACATATTCCAACACTTTCATGTAAAAAAATGTATACTCTATATTGATGCAGTAGCACTGCTCATTCTACTACAAGAAGAAAACAAATAAAAATACCCAAACTACTCAACAGATTTTACAGGCCACATAAGACATCATCATCATGCGTTACCAAGCACACGCCACCCAAACCGGAACATAAACTCCCAAGTAAGACACTATAACTCTTGGCGCCAATTCGATTTGCTCCTGGTGTTGTGCTGTGTACGTTAAAAGATAGCCCACGACCACAGTCAATTGATACACAATAAGAACACATGTGAAAATGATAATTTTTCTTTCTTTCTAAGACCGTCTTTCTTCGTGAAAATTCTGAAACAATAGATGATTTTGCAGCCCAAAAACTGGTGGAGCTCCGGCTGCTGCGCCAAGGGAAGAACTGACAGAAGTGCAAGCTTTTGCTTAATCTTCTGGATCTTCGAGAGAAAACATCTTTCTGTTGTTGATATCGTATAATCCGTAGTAGATTGGTGATTGTAAAATATTTGTTTTCCCTCAGTCTGTTCACAACATACCGGCTGCTGACATTTTTCATTAGGTTGGTGAATTAAGGATCTCCTCTTCTAAATAATACACCTGGAGAAGGTGTAAGTTACTTTACAACAAAAAATGAGTATGTCACACTCAACTCAATGGAATCATTGCAAATTTGTTCCTAGTTGATGTTCTTTTCTGTGATAATTTTCTCATGATGTATTCCCTGTATTGATAATTTTCGGCGCTCTGTAGCTCTGCATGCTTCCCTGTAATCCAGGAGCTGTAGTTTTTTCTAGTAGCCGCAAACTGGTTGCAAGTATGTTTAGGGCCTATTTGGGTCGAAGAAATTTCATGATTTTTTTGAAGGATTCCAATCCATAGTAATTTTTCCTGTGGAATCCCTTGGGATCATTGAGTTGAGCCAATCAAATTTCCAAGGAATCCTCATATGCCCTCTATTTCACAGGAACTTTAACATCAGCTCAAACATCAATTTTTTGAGAAGTCCAATGCATTCACACTCTATCTCTTTATTACTCTCCTTATTCCTGAAAAATATCCTTTGTTTGTTTACTATGCACCATCCAAAGACACCTCTTATAAAATTCTAGTGTTTTAAAATCTTGTAGGAGATAAAGAGGACGAAATCTCAATCTTTTGTTTTTTCCTTTCCTAGGTTTTGAAAATTCTACATTCCAAAGAGGCTCTTAGTTCGAGAGTTCGTTTTGTTTGTATTCAAGGGGTTGTGGTTCTTTCATCTTTTTTATGAAATAAAAGAAGAAAATGCATTTTTAATAGAAATTGGCAGCTTTTATTATCCCCGGTTATATCTATTGGCACATTTTTAGAGCGTAAAAATACCCGCATTGAGCAATTAGTTGGGGAAGGGCACGCGACCTCTTGACCGCCGTCACCACCAATCGATCTCCCGTCTCCGGCCAAGTCAAGCACATGTCCGAAAGGCTCTCTCACCGGTTGTTGCCTCCGCCGGCGCCAGCGGTGGCGGCCATGCCATGGTTGTCGAGGACGGCGGGTGGGGCTGGCCTAGCTTGCCAGATTACCTTGGTACGGGGGTTCGGTTCCTTGGCGGCGCAAGTGGACGTCTGGCAGCGGGGCAGCGGCGCTCGCCCATGCGCGGCGTCTTTCGGCGCACTGCAGGGAGGCGTGGATGGGGCTAAGAGGGGAGGGCGTGCGGTGATGGCCGGAGACGACGGCGCGGAACCTACGGCGATGGCGCTCCTACACATGCCTAGGGTGCGCTGCAGCCTTTCTCATGTCGTTGTCATATGTGCCTGATCTGTTCGATTTGTTCGCCAGAAGCTGGCCAACGGCGTGGGGCCTGCTGGTATGCTCGTATTGTAGGAGCGCGTAGAGATAAACAAAACTTTTCTACGCGGAACTCCCAAGATCTAGCCGAGGTAGAAGACCACGAGGATTACGACTAGACGCGTAAGTGCGGATTATCGATAAAGCATGTCGATGTAGTGTAGTCCCATGATCCGATCCAGCCGATCCAATCCCGCATCGTCGAAGTGCTGAATGTACAACACCTCTGCCAGTATCCATACGTTTAAGAAGGAGCTCCGACAGCGGACTGCTAGGTCCGGTGCTGCGGCTGGACTGAGTGGGGATATGGTTTCCAATGCATGGGAGTGGAAACTTGTGCCAGTTGGTCAACCTGAGCCCCTCCTTATATAGCGAGTGCGAGTGGGCTGCACAACGCTTGTGGCCCATTCACTCCGCGAGTCCAACTCACTAATTCAGTTCATTCATGGTTCGGGTCCAATCCAACCAATATAATTGCTCCCGCTCTTAAGTGTGTGACCTCGCACGCTCATGGCGACTTGGACACGATTGGAGTCAGACTCCCAATCGATCAATCGGTAGCGGCTCCTAGCAGAACGTGCCGACTCCCAAGTGCCGTAGAGTCATGACGACATACCTTCCAATGTGACTTTCATCTGATCTCCTTTTACCTCACGATATACCTTGTCAAACTATAGGCGAATTATCGTCATCACTTAAATAGCTCAATTCTCTTATCGATCCGTGATATACCATTCATCCGACTAACTCTTACTCAGTCGACCCGGTTAACACTTAACTGAATCGCGCATGGCCATACTTCCGAAATCATATCACTCGAGAGGGCCTAGAGAATATCTCTCCAGTCGGAGGGGAAAAATCTCATCTTGATTATCCACATCATGCAGCTTGATTCTCATTCGACCCGAAATCTGTGTTTATAACTGCATGTCACGGAACAACATTTGATAGAACCTAAGTCCGTGATCCACAACTTGGATTGTGCGACAACCTCAGGTCAAATGATTACATTGATTGAGACAAACAAATATCGACTTACTCGTTGCATCTCAATATGGGTATGACTCGCTAAACTCTTTAGCCGAGTCTGTATAAGTTGGAATGACATCGCCATGCCTATGCCAAGTGGAACCGAGTCATTAGACAACCTTCACATTAGTCTAGGTTGTGTGTCCAGCCTAACCTCAATGACCAAGTACAATTTAGTATGAGAAACATGAATACATAGTTCCACAATCTAACCACATATTCAATGATATATATCATATGTTCAAAACAAGGACAACTTAATAATTTCATGAATACATTGGGAATTACATCATACATGATTGCCTCTAGGGAATATTCCCAACACGTATAAAGGTTGCGGTCCTAAGGTTCCTTTTGCTCCAAGACGAAGATCGCCCTGATGCCTGTCATTTCTGATCTGGTCAGAGCGGCGGGTTCTAGAAGACTCCGCCGGCAAACTCCCATGGGTGTGTTATGCCTGGAGATTACTAGATCGGGTGGAATTCGATCGTTCCCATTGGTTCTCGGTTTAGGAGGGAGCGGCGTGAAGCTCTGCAATCTGTTGCCACAGGAGATAGTTAACTCCATGGTGAATTCAGAGGCGGAGAAGGTCATGGAAGCCGAGATTGAAGGACTAGTAATGATGATTGGAGCGTATGGTGTTGAGGAACTTGCTTGGAGTTTTGGGTTTCGTAGCAGTGATATGTAAGTGGGGTGGCAACACATGTGAAGTTTAAGGTCTTACCTTTTAGGGTGAAAATCGAAGGTTGGGGCTTAATTGGTTGTGTCTGGCAATGGACTTGTTGAAGGCATTGTTTTAAGAGCGGGATTATCTTCGGGGTAAAAATCCAAGATCTACGATCGGGCGACGACGGCGCTAATGCACTGTTTCCTTCTTGGAGGCGTCGCTTTTGGAGTATTTGGTCATCAGATGTTGTCTTGGTGTTAGTTGTGATGTTGCGGCAAGGACTGGAACTGTAGCAGAATTCTTTTTTAGTTTTTTCTTCTTATTTTTGGATTTGTGCATCCGTCGTGCCATTAGGGCATTGCATTGTTGCATAAACTGGGTGTAATTGGTATCTTCGCGATATTAATATATACTATATATAAAAAAAATAGCGAACTATATATTACAAAACCACAATTCAATAAAAAGGCTAATAAAAATACCCAAATTACTCAACAAATTTTACTGGCCACATAAAACATCATGATCACGCATTATGAAGCTATGCAACACACGCACCCAAACCGGGACATAAACTCCCAAGTAAGACACTACAGCTCTTGGCGCGAATTTTGATTTGCTCCTGATGTTGTGTATGTTAAAATATAGCCCACGACCATAGTCACTTTATACACAATAAAAACTCGTGTGAAAATGATAAAAAAAACCGCGACAAAGTTACATAGACAAAAAAAAGTGATGCTATTCCCAAAAAAATAAGAGAAAAAAAAGAATTATCACCACCACATAATCGTCATCAAGAAATATGTGTCATGCTACCTTAATTACCAATAGTTCCCTTGAGGCCCCGTTGAAAACAGGCTGGTAGGACAAAAGATGTTGTGCAAGTTCTCATTGCGAGCATGTACGACTATTTACGGAACACATGCCTATGGTTACTTAGTGCTTGGATGCTTTATCTTATTTATCTGCAATGCCCCTGACATGATCATTATTTGAAATTTATTATCCATGCAACGCCCGTTCATCCATCCCTATGCCTACAGTATTTAATCCGTTGTTTACTTCAAACACCACTGTTGCTACTGTTTTCATTCCACTGTTGTTCTTATTTCACTACTGCTACTATAAAAATGTTAGTGCTGATAAACCACTGCGAACTAGTCAACTTTCAGGTGCAAGTGAATTGACAACTCACTTGTTAAGACTCACAAATATTCTTTGTCTCCCCTTGTGTCGAATCAATAAATTTGGGTTTTACTTCCCTCAAAGACTGTTGCGGTCCCCTATACTTGTGGGTCATCAAGACTATTTTCTGGCGCTGTTGCCGGGGAGCATAGCTTTATTTGCAAGCTCACCGGAGAGTATTATTATCTACTGCCATCATTCATCATGGGTAAGACTCGTGATTGAAAGTTTCCTATATTACCATCCACTACAAGAAGAGGTACAACTCTGAACACCTCTGTTACTCTTGATTCACCGTATGTTATGAGTAAGCTGCTTACACCACCACATGCTACACATGCTACTTCTATTGAATCTGAAAATACTTCTGATACTTTTGATGATGCTTCTAATGTGCTTGATGAGAGTGGTTCTCTTGGTCCTTTCTTAGATGCTACTATTGCTAAAGCTAAAAATATTGCAAACACTGAAACTCCTGATAAAAATCCTGTTACTTCTGCCTTTTTCACCTGAGTTTAGAGAGAATCCTAGTGATGATTTTGATGATGCCTATATTGAACTTAGTGATGATATTATTGATGAAATACATGCTATGAAGGATAAAGATGTTGTTATACGTCTTATGGAAAGTCGTGCTGTTAAATATAAATTATCTCCTGATGCTAAGTTTGCCACTTCTCCTATTAATATTAGGGATAAGGATTATGATTTCTCTCTCGATTTATCTTATATATCTATTGTTGAGAAAGAACCTTTTGTGGAACTGAAAATGAAAGTGCTATGAAACATATGAATGAGCTCTCCTCTTTGAGTAGTTTATTCTCTGATGATCTTAAGAAAAAGTAGCTACTTTGTTGCTAAAATATTTCCTTTCTCATTAAAGGATGAAGCTAAAACTTGGTTTAATAATTTGTCTCCTGGATCTATTGATAGTCCTATTGGTTTGGTTAATGCTTTCTTTCAGAATTATTTTCCTGCTAGTGCTCAACATGCTGCTTTACAAAGTATATTTAATTACAAGCAATTGGAAGAAGAGAAATTGCCTGTATCTTGGGCAAGGTTCTGTTCTTTAGTAAGGGCTACACCTGGGCATAAGCTAGAAGATAATAAACTTCTTGATATATTCTATAATGGACTAACTGTTGAATCTAGGACATACCTGGATAGTTGTGCTGGCTGTGTTTTTAGGCAAAGAACTCCAGAAGAAGTGAGGAATTAATGGCTAAAATAAGACAAAACCATGATGATTGGACTATGGTTGAGCCTGAGCCTACCCCTACTCCAGTACCTGCACCACCACTAACACCCAAGAAGAGAGGAATGATTGAATTAAATGATGAAGTGATGAGAGAAGCCAAGAAATCTCTTAAAGAGAGGGGTATTAAATCTGAAGATGTGAAGAATCTTCCACCTATAAAAGAATTATATGATAATATGTCTATTATTCTTGGAAGACCTTTTCTTAATACTGCAGGGGATGTTATTGATTGCAATCAAGGAAAAGTTACTTTTAATGTTAATGATAAAGAGCACACTGTTTATTTTCCCAAGAAGATTGATAGAAAATATGGTCTAAATTCCATTCAAAATGTTGAGACCATCAAGATTGGAGAATTTTATTGTCCTATTCCAAAGCCACCAAAAGAATATGGAATTATTATGATTGGGACTATGCCTATCAAGGTTGAGGTAACATAATTATTTAGTGAGAAACAAAGTTTTGTTTCATATAAAATTATTTTGGTAGAAAGACTTGATCACCCTTGTTAACAAAATGATTTTAAATGAAATGGGTAATGTTTTCACTATGTTTTCACCTTCCCCATTATGTTTTCACCATGTTTACTTCTGTTATCACATTATTACTTGAGTACAATCATGTTTTACACCATCCTTATGCATGTTTTCTTGATGTTTTCACTCTGATTACTGAGGTTATGCATGTTTTCACCACCCATACTTTTTGTTTTCACCACTAGCACCTTTGTTTTCTTTGGATATTCTTTCATTAAAGTGTCATAGAACCTATGTAGTTCTGGTTTTGGTTTTGTTTTCCACGTTTTCACTTTTATTTTCCCGGTTTTTATTAATTATTAAAATTCTGGAAATACCTCAAAAATAAAGTTTCTCGAAAAAATCCAGAAAAATTATAATAATTTTTTACGTCAAAAATGAGGCAGAAAGACACATGGGAGACCCCAGGGGGACCCACCAGGCAGGCACACTCCAGGGTGGCGCGGCCAGCCCCTGGTGGCGCCAGCACATGGTGTGGGCCCCTGGCCCTCCACTTACTCTCTCCATTGCCAAAGTTATCTCTCTCACCCCCAAAGCTGAAAACATTTCCTGGAACACATGTTCTTACTGTTCTTCCTCTGGATTTTTATCTCCTTCTTCAGCCCATCATTTGTGCTGATTTTTGGTGTGTTTGTTCTCCGGTATGTGACTCCTCCGATGATCCAAGTAGAATTTTATTTAGTGAAATATTTCTTGAGTATTTTGGTACTGTAGGTGACAGCTTATGTGAGTTTGCATGCTTGATTTGAGTAAAAATAATATATTTTTGATGTATGTTTAGCTCTCATATAAGTCCCTATGGTAGTTTCCACCTTATAGTTGCTTGAAATTAATTTTTATGACGATTGTTGAAAAATTTCAGAGATGGATAGTTACAACTTTGGTGAGATATTCAGGAGTGATGCTCCTAAAAGGACAAGGCCATCACGCTCATCTACTTCAGCGAGGCCATCATATAATGAAGACGTTATTGCGTCAACTATTGATGATGCGGAAGATGACAGTATCATTCATCCATCTAGCTTTCCTTGTCGTCCATTTTTAAGAAGTGCAGGTCTTTTAGATGATTTTCTTATGCTTATTGAGAGACTTGGTCTCACCAACTTTATGGAGGATGAAACCCCTCAGTATGCCACACTCACAAAAGCTTTTGTTAAGAGCTTTAAATTTCAGAACACTCAATATGGTCCAACTGTTGCATTCAAGTTATATAGTAGTCATATGTCTTTGTCCTTGGTGGAATTTTGTGCTATTATAGGTATCAACGCCACCGGGACGGCAAGAAGGATTCAAGATAGACCAGCAGACCTCCAAGGCATCTACCGAGATCACCAACGATGACGGTCGCTCATCCCAGCGTGGGAAGATAGGGAACATTCAACTTCCTGCTCTTAGATACTTTACTTACTATATTGGTACTAGTATTCTTGGTAGGAAGAACACTAGCAATGTTTCTAGTTATCACCTTGCTTTCATTGATGCTGCATTGAACCGTAGCACAAAGTATAACCTTGATGCACTTGTTGCACGCCGCCTTGCTGCTGCTAGGCCTATTTTTGGTGGCATTATTGCTACACGTGTCACCAGCTGCTTTGCATGTTTCCATTGATCCTAATGATGAAATAATTGCTCCACATAGGCTTAACCTTGCTGCTATGAAATCTCATCAGTTTGTCATTTCTAACTCTAATGAACGTTTAGTATATAGATTTTATATATGGATGGAGAAGAGCGGAAAGTTACTTTGCCGCAGCCTGTTTTGTTTAAGATTGACAAGTCACCATGGTCGCTCTCCAAGGAGCCGGTAGACGAGCATCTGAGCACCATGGAGATTTACCGGCAGCAGGAGAGGCGAGACGCGCCTCCCGAGGACCACAACACGCAGTACACTGGCGCATCCTCGAGCACATATCACGAGGAGGCTTCCTCCTCGGCGTATTTCGGGGGCGGCACCTCTTGGGACCCTTGGTGGTTTATCTCCACTTAGGCCAAAAGCCTAATCTTGGGGGGAGGTATACCGACATCACACTCATTTAAATATCACGTTCGGTCGGTTCTTTGTATATCCGTATTTTTGTTTTTTTCGCTTCTTTTTGTTTCTTTCGTTTGTTTTCGTTTCTTTCATTCCTTTTGTTTTTATTGTTTTGTTTTCGCTTTCCAAAACACAAAAAGACCAAAAATGTTTCTGTTGTTTCTCTCTATTTGTTTCTTTAGTTGGTTTGTTTTATTCTTTAGTTGTGTTTTAATATTCAAAAAATCAAAAATATTTTCTTTTGTTTGCTGTTTGCTTTCTTTTGTTCTTGTTTCATTTTGAAAACCCAAAAATATTTATGCTTTGTTTGCTTGCTCTCTTTTTGTTCGTGCCTTAATTGAAAAAACCAAAAATATTTGCTGTTCTTCTTTGGTTTTATAAAGTCTGTTGCAGAGTTCAACAGTCGTCCGTGATTCCATTGGAGCTTGGTTTTCATTATATATTATTCGAGCCACAAGTGAAGAGCAATAATGACGATCTACGACAATTCAAGTGTGGTGAGAGGCTGCTATGAATTCTATTTGCTTTCATTTTTTTTACATACATCCATCTATGTGAGCATGCTTAGTTTGTTCGTATAAGATATATGTGATTTAATGGTTGCTTAATAGTTCGTGCTCTCTCATGTTTTGTTCCAATTTATTAATAGTAAATGACATGTCGCATAAATATTTGTTCGTATTGTTCTATTCATGAGAAGAGTATGACATTGTGGTAGCCTCCTCTGACTGTTTCATTTGAATCGACTTGGCACATGCTCGCGCATGCTAAGACTGAAAACAAAATTCAATAAGCCTCGATGATTTATTTCGCCTCAGAGTTCTAGTATCAATTTTATGCCTCGGTTAGTTTTAGTTTGTCGCAAACATGATTATGATAGTTGTTGCTCTCTTGATTGTCGCTCCATGTCTATTGCTAGCCTTCACCTGTACTGAGTATAAGCTCTACTCGTGCATCCAAATCCCTGAAAACCAAAGTTTGCCAAATGTGTCCACCATACATACCTATATGTGGTATTTAACCACCACTCCAAGTAAATTTCTCATGTGCTACCTTTAAAACCTGCTAAAAATTATTCCTGTTTTGTGCCCCTGTTTTAGCTCATGAGGACGTAAATAAAGAATCTTTATCTCACTTGTTGATTGGTTTCACACCCTGGACTAGTGGCTTCATCCGCTTATCCAAATGATAGAAGAGCTAGCAGCGAGGTGCCCAACCCCAAAATTAATACACACAAATTCTCTTCACTCTTGTTGCCCCTGATTTACCAGTCAAAGTATAATTGTGTAAACAAAAGAGGAATAGGGATGACCTTCTACCTAGATGCGTCCTTCACATGGGAGCAGCTCTTGTGAATCCAGTTGGCTTGTGACATACTGTATTGTCTGTTTACCATTCGTTGACATAAGAATACACCTCTCTCAAAATGTTTTCAATACCTCTGTTTAATAAAATAAAAGCTCTAGCACATGAGTGATCCATGCTTCCCTCTACGAAGGGCCTTTCTTTTACTTTTATGTTGAGTCTCCGCCTTATTCTTTGAGCACTTTCTTGAGAGCATATTTATCATTCTTAGTGAAATATGTTTGTCCCAAAGTACGGTTAATTGTGGTATAGCTTTGATACTTGTATCTTTGATATCTTTACTTCTAGTCTTCCCTTGAAATTCAGAGGTGCCTAGACATTTATGTTTTGCCCCACACTTAAGGGCAAGCGGGATACCACTTTATCAGATCCTATTATGAAAATTTCAATGTTGCAAATAATTATGCTTCATGTTGTTTATTATTAATATGTTGTTATCTATTCATGGTGTGCATAGATATTAAGTGACAGTATCTTGCATGTATGTTATCATGAGCATAATTAAGTATTTGATCATATAGTGAGTATATTTACATCATATGAAAGAAATGTGTTCATAAAAGTCTTTTATCGCACTCAGTTGTCACTGAATTGCTTGAGGACAAGCAATAAGCTAAGCTTGGGGGGAGTTGATACGTCGAAAATGTATCTCCTTTTCCGAACACTTTTATTATTGTTTTCCTCTAAACATGTGTGTTTTGGATACAACTAACACGGACTAACGCTGTTTTCAGCAGAATTACCTTGGTCTCTTGTTTTTGTGCAAAAAAACCAACTTTCGGGAAAATGCCCAGAAAAGAGCCCATTGATGTTTTCACCCCGGAAGACCCCGGGAGCCAGAAGGGGGGCAGGAGAGGAGCCACAGGGTGGCCACATCCCCCGGCGCGGGACCCCCTAGGCCGCGCAATCTACGGGTGTGGGGCCCCTAGAGCCCCCCTCGGACTCCCCTTTCGACTACAAGTATCCTCCAACCCTAAAACCCGAGGGGGTTCGTCATATTCCACAGAAACACAATAGAGCGCCGTCGCCGTCCCGAATCTCGATTCGGGGATCAGAAGTTCCTATTCTGGCGCCCTGCCGGGACGGGAGGTCGAGGAGATCATCGCCATCATCATCGCCACCGCCTCTCCATCGACCATCCATGTTTCCCGCATCCATGTGTGAGTAATTCCCCGCTATAGGGTGAAAGGGGTGGTAGGGATTGGATGAGATCTTTCATGTAATAATGCCGTGATTGTTAGGGCATAGTGCCTAGTGTCCTCTATTAGTGCTATTGACATTGTTGCAACTTGTTATGCTTAATGTTTGCCACTTTGGACCCGAGTGCCATGATCTTAGATCTAAACATGTTATTGAATCACAATGATAATTACTGTTTCTTGATCATACCTGCAAGTTGTTTACACATATCGTTGTCCGGAACCCGGGGCCCCGAAGTGACAGAAATTGGAACAACCGGAGGGGATGGCTGCGATGTGAGGATCACATGTGTCCACGGAGTGTTAGTTCTTTGTTCCGGTGCTTTATTAAAAAGAGCACATTAATTACCAGTAGTTTCCTTGAGGCCCCGCTGAAAACGGGCTGGTAGGACAAAAGATGTTGTGCAAGTTCTCTTTGCGAGCACGTACGACTATTTACGGAACACATGCCTATGGTTACTTAGTGCTTGGATGCTTTATCTTATTCATCTGCAATGCCCCTGACATGATCATTATTTGAACTTTCTTATCCATGCAACACCCGTTCATCCATCCCTATGCCTACAATATTTAATCCGCTATTTACTTCAAACACTACTGTTGCTGCTGTTTTCATTCCACTGCTGTTGTTATTTCACTGCTGCTACTATAAAACTGTTACTGCTGATAAACCATTACGAACTAGTCAACTTTCAGGTGCAAGTGAATTGACAACTCACTTGTTAAGGCTCAAAATCATTGTTTGCCTCCCCTTGTGTCGAATCAATAAATTTGGGTTTTACTTCCCTCGAAGACTGTTGTGATCCCCTATACTTGTGGGTCATCACATTGCAGAAAAGTCCCCAAAAATTAAAGTGCTAAAAAAACTCTCAAAAAATTACTCAAATTATAATTCACTGGAAGAATCCCGGAGCCAGAAGGACAAGTCAAGAGGGGAGAGGGTGGGGCACAACCACTAGGCAACCATAATGCAGCCCACCGTATTCCACCAACCACCACATCGATAGACGACAAGGTGAACTCACTCCTATCTCCGTATGTTTCCGGTGACTTAGTGAACGGTGCGCTACCTCATGAAATACCCCTCTTCATGCCTAGGTTGGATCCCACAATGGAGCCCAAGATGATGCCCACGATGATCAAGATCATGGAGCCCAAGACGGTGCCCTCGATGCTAAAGAACCTGCCCAAGACGATGGCCGAGAAGCTAGGAAGGAAGTGGGAGAAGACGACATCGAGAACGAAGTCACGAGGAGGAAGAAAGGAGGGAAACGGAACCCCCGGCCAGGCCGGCCTCCTCTTCCCACCCTGGCCTCAGGCCGGCCTACCCTGGCCTCAGGCCGGCCACCCCTCGGAAGGAGCCGGCCTCCCACCCTGGCCTCAGGCTGGCCCCCCTTCAGAAGGACCCGGCTTCCACCCTGGCCCCAGGACGGCCTCCCCTGGCCTCAGGCCGACCTCCTCTCCCACCCCGGCCTCAAGGGTCGGCCCCCCTGCAGAGTACGAGAATTGGAGGAAAGATGCCCCTTTTCACCCCACCTACCCCCTAGGCTATATAAGGGACCCCGGTGGCTAGATCTAGGGTTAGAGATGATTTGAGAACTTTGGGCTTTGCCCTTGTATCCCTCTTGTGAGGTGACTCCTCTTACGAGGCTACTCCTATGATGTGTATCTAGGATAGTATCAAGATTCACCATAATACCTATCCTATCCCTTCGGGATCTAGTGAGGAATTTCCCAATCTCCCTCTTGTTCACCCTTGAGGTTCTATTGGTGTGGTGGACCGGCCACGGGTGTGAAGCGGTTTCAATCAAGGTGAGTTCAGTTGGATCGATTGTCCCGTAGGCGGCCCTCGGGGTTCTTGCTATTTATCCCCATTTGTGTTTCCCCACGATTCCCCCTTGATTCCCCCTCTTGTGTTCTTCGTGAGTTCTTGTCGTTCTTCGTTGATTCGTGAAGATAGGGCCACCCAAGAGGTCACCCTCTACATCATCTGGTATCCAGAGCTAGATTTACACGAATCCGACACCCACCCCCTCCTTTTCCACCAATTTTTCTTCTATCCACCATAAATTCGAAAATTTGACCAAAAATAGCCAAAAGGGATTTCGACCGATCTGTCGATTTGTTGAGTTTTTCGTGGTTTTGATCCGTGGATTTGTTGCCTAAGACCATTCCCCACCTTTCTATTCAGCCACTTTTATCGAATTTGTCCAAAAAAAATCTTGATTTGAGAGGAATTTCGAAATTGAGCAAAAATCTCAGAAAAATCCTGCTCTTCGATTCTTGGACAGATTTTGTATCTTGTTTTTCTTTGTTGTCGTTGCTCCAATTTGAGTGGGGCAAGTTCCTACGCGTCGCCATCGACATCGCCTATGCAACTACATCAACGAATCCACACTACATCGACATCCACCGGCCGCAAGTCCGAGATCATCAACCGCATAGGTATAACTTGCTTCCGCTTGAACTAACCTCATCCTTTGTGTACCTTTCCTGCTTGGAATAGTTCTTTTACACCGCTTGGCATCGCATTAGTGGCACCGAGAGTGCGATTTTTGCGCTTGTGAGAGAATAGCTTCGAGTAGGCATTGGCATTTGGGAATCATCATCCATCAAAAAGAGAAAAATAAAAAAAAAAAAGGAGAAAGAGCAAGAAAAAAGACCCAAAAGAAGCAAAAGATCGGTCCCAATTGCTATCACTTGTTGGAACGCGTAGTTTTGTGTCGTAAAAGAAAGAGAGTGACTGGTTGCCACATTGCGAATCTTGTTGCCTCTTGTACATTGCGGTTTGAGCTAGCGTCCTCCATGCGTTGGTGTGGCATAGAGCTTAGTCTTCGATAGGTACATTTCGTCTCCGCTTGTCCATTGGCCGCACTAACCCTATTTATCCCTTGTGTGTGTGTGTTCCATTTTAGTTTCCACCATATCATTTCCTCCACTAGGATTGGTTTTCGTGCTAACTTTTCTTTTCGGTTCTTCTCCACGTTTTACAACAAACTTTTCTTTGGATTTGTCGTTTTTCCTCGCCACTTTTCTAACTCATTTTCCTTCCACATAAAGCGTGTGTGTTGTCGTTTGCGGTTTTTGTTCGATCTTTTTGGACTCACTTTTGACATACCGCCCTACACCTAGGCTCGTCCACTAGCCTCAATACGACCAAAAAAGGTAACATTGGGTAAGTGTGACATCCATTTCATCATATCACCCTTGTGTGCTTGTTGAGATGACTAGGGAAGGAGTATTCACAAGGCCGAGCTCGGAAGATCAAGGATCATCATTCTTCAACAATAACACCTACCACAACTTCGTCAACCGCCATGAACACTTTCGGCTTTGCCAACTTGCTCGTGATGGATTGGAGCGCTTGGACCATCAACTACAAGCTCATCATGCTCGATTCAATGATCACATGGCGAGTATTGAAGGCAACGTGGCCATCCTCGCCAACCGCCATGAATCATCATCGACCTCCAAGCCACGACGCAAGAGAAAGTCTCCACATGATTATCACCAAGATCGTCGCCTTGATCATCATCGACACATGGTAGAGAGTGGTAAACCTGGCACTGATACCACCTCACCGCATACTCCACCACAAGTTCCGCGACGACATTGGTTCGAACATTGCTCGCCATCACCACTTCCTCGACATCGCCAAGGCCGTGGTGACCCTCTTCAAGTTCACCCTGTACGACCGGATATTCTTCATCACCCACCTTCTCCAAGCTCGACTCGTGACTATGGTCTACATGGCTTCGTGGATGGTGCTCGCCCACATTCAAGGCTTCCAAGTAAAAATGTGTGTCACCACCACAATGACCACCAAGACCACGCCCCTTATCAAGAAGGTGCCCATTACATTGCTTATAGTGGATGCCACGAAGCATGCCTCCAACAACTTCACCACAATGACCACCGGCGCCATCCTCTCCATCATGACCGCCATCGCCAAACCAATGAGGATGACCCACATGAGCTTCCACCGCCTATCTTTGATGAAGACCCAAATGAGAGAACTTCTCAACATCAAGCGAGTGAGAATTCTCAGTATGGCTTGTCTTTCCTTATTGAGGAAGACCCCATTGAGCGCCACCATCGACAACAACCAAGTGGGAATGATCTACACGCTACTTCACTTCCCATCTTTGATGAGGACCCCAATGAGCACCACTTTCAACAACAACCAAGTGGGATTTCTCAACATGCTACTTCACTTCCCATCTTTGATGAGGACCAAAATGAGCTCCCACATCGACAACAACCAAGTGGGAATGCTACAAATGATATCTCACTTCCTCTCTTTGATGAAGACCTCAATGAGCGCCCACATCGACCACCACTAATCGCGGATGCTACTCATGATCTCTCATTTCCCATGTTTGATGAGGAACCTCGTGAGCAACCACGTCAACAACAAGCAAGTGAAGATGCTCCAAGTGACCTCTCACTTCCAATTTTTGATGAGGACCCACATGAGCGACCTCGTCAACAACAAGCAAATGGAGATGCTATCCATGATTCTTATCCTCCCATATTGGATGAAGCACCGCATCATCTAGGCCAAGGAATTCCACCGCATCATCAAGGCCATGAAGACAACGACTTGAGCGTGCTTTTCCTCAATGTTACAAGGATCAAGGACCATGAGCGTCATCACCAACATGAGGAATGGGAGCCTCCACCTCATTATTACCAAGATTGTGCTTTCTCATCGCACCCCGCCTTCGATAAGGATCAAGAACATCCTCGCCATGGACACTATGATACCACTACCTCTTCAAGGCAAGAGGCGAGAGACACTTCACCACCAACACCCAACCACAAACTCCATGTGCTCCATACTTTGAGGAAGGACTATGGACTTCATGATGAAGAACATGAGCAAGGCCTACACCGCCATATATGCCATGATCCTCTTACTTCTTCAAGACACGAGGCGATATTACTTTCACCATCGACATCGTTACTCATTCCCCATGTGCGACATTCTATGAGGAAGAACAATGACCTTCATGATCAAGAGCATGAGCTTCCCTCCTCACCACAAGCGCAACAACAACATCAAGAGTGCGAAGCTATTTCTCCCATGACACAAGATCGACATCACCATATGCATGAGGAGACCACTACACCACTCTATGATGAAGACGTTGATGCATGTGCCATTGTGAAAGAGGCTCATCCCTTGCCATCATCTCTAAGGTCTTCTTCTTCGTCTCCAATGACACAAGAAACAACTCCGACCATCCACAAGAAAGATTCCAATGCTACCAGCGAGATGATCATGATTGCCAACCAAAATGGTGACCATGGCTACATAAGTGAAGACCAATACTATGCCTTGCACCAAGTTGCTCTCAATTCCTTGGACATGCCGACCAATGGTGACGGAAGCGTCTATTGCAATGAGGTCAAGAATTCATCGCGAGTAATGACATGAGTTCTTGAAACCTATCCTCAAGATAATAACCAAAGATGCAACCTCTCTAGAGCCGGCGTCAATGGCACATCTATCATTGATGGAGGTAGCGACGAATTGTGTGACACACTCCCCTTGACTTCAAAGCAACTCATTCCAACCTCCACAAGGCCACACTCAAGCCACCATTCTAGCCAAGGATGTCATCATCATCATCGACCACTTGAGGATGCTACAAGGCATGGCTTACACTACCACATCACGGAGATGATGGAGCCTTCTTCGACACAAGCCATGACCCTACCTCCTCCTCCAAGCAAGCCCAACATTCCAAACTTGGAGATCAACCCAAGAGTCGAGATGCTTGAGCTTTCCTCGCCACATTCCATGACACTACCGACTCGAAGCAATGCAACAACTTCGACAAACCCGCACACATCTAGTGCCAAGAATTTGGAGCCTTCTAGTGTCCCGTCTCAAGCTTCTAGTGAGATGAGTGGTGAGAGAGAGATCTACCATCACGTGAATGAGAGTCACAAGCCCATCATGAGTGGACAAAGCATGAGTATTCTTAGAGGCATCGCCATGATAGCCACCAAAAGTGAGATGAGAGTTGAGAGCAAAACCCCATTTGTGCTTATTGACACTAACGGCTTACCAACTTTCTCTCCATCTTTGTTGTCTATTTTGCAGAGATTTGGTGACCCTATCAAGCATCCTAGACCTCATGGACTTCTCCACATGCAAGGCTCTTCACACCGCATGAACGTCAACACCGACTTGAAGATTTGGAAGGAGTACATTCCGCTCGTCACGATCCAGATGGAGTTTGACAAGCGCATCCACGACAATGCATTCTCCAACCACATCCCTCAAGTCAAGATCTACACGGCGCTCCCCAAGCACGTCAACGACAACGCCTTCTACGCCTACATCCCACATGTCACGATGTGCATGGAGTTCGACAAGCGCATCCACGACAACGACTTCTACGCCTACATCCCTCATGTCAAGATGTACTTGGAGTTCCACAAGCGCATCCACGACAACGACTTCTCCGTCTACATCCCACACGTCAAGATGCACTTGGAGTTCGACAAGCGCGTCAACGATATTGACTACCACGACTACATACCAATTGTCAAGATGCACTTGGAGTTCAACAAGCGCATCAACGACAATGACCACCACATCTACATGCCAACCGCCAAGATGTACACGGACTTCGACAAGAGAATCAACGACAACGCAACCAATGGAGTGGCGTGCAATCAATACGTCAAGTTCATCTACACTCTACCACTCCCACAAGCAATGGAGCAACCACCACTTGAGTTCTTCGACGACGACTACAACAATTTTCAAGCTCATCCTCACCCACCCAATGAGGGCCATTCCAAGATCGTCATCGCCTTTGGACTACACCCGCCACGAGGATACATTGGCATGACCTTCGATAAGAGGCTCAACTTCAACGACTACACCTCCTCTCAAGATCTTCCTCACCCATCCAATGAGGACCATATCAAGATCGTCATCGCCTTTGGACCATACCCGCAACGAGCATACCGTGGCATGACCTTTGACAAGCGGCTCAACTTCAACAACATATTCGTTGTCAACACTCCTTCTCCTGCTCTTGAAAGGATGGATCAAGAGTCGAGGGCGACTCTTTTCCACGGGGGGGGGGGGGGGGGGGGGAGATGATGCAGCCCACCGTATTCCACCAACCACCACATCGATACACGACAAGGTGAACTCACTCCTATCTCCGTATGCTTCCGGTGACTTGGTGAACGGTGCGCTACCTCATGAAATACCCCTCTTCATGCCTAGGTTGGATCCCACAATGGAGCCCAAGACGATGCCCACGATGATCAAGATCATGGAGACCAAGACGGTGCCCTTGATGCTAAAGAACCTTCCCAAGACGATGGCCGAGAAGCTAGGAAGGAAGTGGGAGAAGACGACATCGAGAATGGAGTCACGAGGAGGAAGAACTGAGGGAAACAGGGTTCCCGGCCAGGCCGGCCTCCCCTGGCCTCAGGCCGGACACCCCTCGGAAGGAGCCGGCCTCCCCTGGCCTCAGGCCGGCCCCCCTTCGGAAGGACCTGACCTCGACCCTGGCCCCAGGAAGGCCTCCCCTAGCCTCAGGCCGGCCTCCTCTCCCACCCCGGACTCAAGGGCCGGCCAGCCCCCCTACAAAGTACAAGAATTGGAGGAAAGATGCCCCTTTTCGCCCCACCTACCCCCTATGCTATATAAGGGACCCCGGTGGCTAGATCTAGGGTTAGAGATGATTTGAGAACTTCGGGCTTTGCCCTTGTATCCCTCTTGTGAGGTGACTCCTCTTACGAGGCTACTCCTATGATGTGTATCTAGGATCGTATCAATATTCACCACAATACCTATCCTATCCCTTCGGGATCTAGTGAGGAATTGCCCAATCTCCCTCTTGTTCACCCTTGAGATTCTATTGGCGTGGTGGACCGGCCACGAGTGTGAAGCGGTTTCTATCAAGGTGAGTTCAGTTGGATCGATCGTCCCGTAGGCGGCCCTCGGGGTTTAGTTGACGAGAGGTTTGGGATCTTTCGGTTCTTGCTATTTATCCCCCTTTGTGTTTCCCCACATTTGCCCACGATTCCCCCTTGATTCCCCTCTCGTGTTCTTCGTGTTCTTCGTGCGTTCTTGTCGTTCTTCATCGATTCGTGAAGATCGGGCCACCCAAGAGGTCACCCTCTACATCAAACCACTTGGCGTGAGCAGGGCCCCACCTGTTCCCTCTAGTCGCCTGATGGTCGTGGGCACCGCCTTGGGTCGCCTCTTCGCCTATAAGTTTCCTCTTTACCTAAAAGTTATAACTCCGGAATGAATTTTTCAGAAACGATTTCGAGTTCCGCTGCCATCCAAAACCCTAATCGGGGGGGGGGGGGGAGAGTTCCTGTTCGGGCACCCTGTCGGGACGCGGAATTGCCCCCAGAGCAATATCCATCGACGTTGCTGTCTCCCATGATGATGCGGGAGTAGTCCCTTTTCGGAGCTAGGGGTTGTATCAGTAGCAAGTGGTTATATATCTCTCTCTCATGGTGTGATCTTCATTCTGATCATGATCTATGTTAATGTAATTGAATCATATGGTGTTGGTACCATGTTTACTATCATAATATAGTGTGGGTACCGTTTTTGTATTAGAAATGCACTATTCTTGAGGTATTTGTGGTGTTTATTAGTACTATCTGTGGATGCTCAAAGTGATAGCGTGGGGTGCCCATAGATGTGGAATACAAACTTTAAGGTGTGTTTTGGTAGCCATACTCAATTCTATCCTAATTTGGTCAATAGAAGAGTGATCTCCGAGTAACTTCTATCATGCATGTTTAGGAGAATTTATCATGTGTTTCATTATGTTAATATTGTTGGGAGTTACTACTAGTGAAAGTATGATAGTACTCACTTACGGTCTATAAAAAAAATATTCTTTTCATAAGAATCATGATAGTTTAAATGTTATTGGCACGCATTCTTTCAGTATTACTGTGCTAATGATATGGAAAGCTTTCATCTTGGGGATGAGAACCCCTTTTCTATCAATGATGTTTGAAAATGAATGTGATCTTTTTGTTCCACCTACCTTGGAGGAGAAAAATTACTATGATAATGTTATACCTTCTATTTATGATGATTGCAATGATGAATATGAACTTTTCAGTCCCTCTATCTTGGAGGAGAAAATTTATTATGATTACAATATGGCTCCTATATACGATGAAGAGAAAATTTACTATTATGATGATGATTGTGATGAGAAAAAGGTTGTTGTTTATGATAATTTTTATGATGATACCTATGCTATAAATAATGATGATAACCATCCTTATTAAACTTGTCATAGTTATAAATTATCTCATGTTAAACGCTATGATTCTAATATACAATTATTATTTTGTTTTAAAGTTCTTTATGATAGTCCCTCTCCCACTATTACTAATAAGAATTACTTTCCTTATGTGGAGAGCAATAATACTTTTATGCATGTGGATCATGATAAGAATATTATATGTGATAGTTATATTGTGGAGTTTACAAATGATGCTACTGAAAGTTATTATGAGAGAGGGATACATGGTTTCATATATCAATAATATTAAATTTCATGTCTTTATGTTGAATTTCTAAAATTGCACTTATTATGACGTCCTATCCTAGTTGTTTTGTATTTAAATAAGGTGTTTCTTTACAAGATCCTTTTGCATAGGAAGTGGGCTAGACTTAAATGTGCTTTATATTTGCTTCTTGATTCTCTCTTACGTGCTTCAACTCTTATTCTTATGTGATAATATTTAAAATCATCGTGCCTAGATAAAAGGCATTAGAGAAAAACGCTTATCAAAGACAACCCACTATATTTTGCTTTCAGTTTTTCTTTTGGTTTTGTTGAGTCTTGGAAGTTGTTACTACTGGTCTACGCTGTAGAATTTAGTTTTTTGCCCTACGTATTCCGCCAAGATCACTATGCAGATAACGAGGCATGCCCATACATGCGAGGATCATAAACACGACTCACTGGGCAACAGGTTCGATGTAGTCGCATAAGAGATCTGAACAATCGTAGATCCTCACAACTAGCACTAGTTGCAAGGATGTCTCTAAGTCTTCTCTCGTCAAGGATCATACATGTAATCCCTCTTATGGTGTGCACGCGTACGCTCGTGTCAGCGGTCCGCCGTCTAGGACTCGGCACCGACGAAGAGAGACAACATTCCCGGCGTTGCTAATTGGTAGCTCTAATCAATTATGATTAGAGCTATTATAAATTTGAAAGTTCTCAACACATGAGAGAGAAGAGCTAATTAGAGCTAGGTCTAATCTGGAGAGTACAACTCTAAACCCAATTAGAAGTGGCTCTAATTCAATTAGAGTGGGTCTAATTATAAGCTCTAATTAGACCTTCTAATTCTAGTGGAGAGAGAGACTTGCAAAAGGGAGAGGGGAGGAGTCCTAGTTGAGCTAGGAGAAGGTGGCTATTGGTGTATGTAGCAGAATTTAAAAATTTCCGACCTACGTATGACACATGATCTACTATTGAGGTACGAGTGAGGTTATATCTGATCGCTACCGACACGAAGCGCAGAAGTAGTATCGATGACAATGTCGGTGATGCCTGATGAAGAGTCCCATAGCTAAGCCTAGCCGTGGGACTGTTGCCTTCTCCCCGTATCGTGCCTTCTAGATCCAGCAGAGTGAGGGTATCACGTGTTACCCCTCTGAGAGTTTGCACATGTAAGGTTGTGAACGTCTAGCAGTGCTTCACCGTCCAGAGCTAATCGTTACTGGTTCACAATTGAGGCGGAGAGATCCCAACACATGGTAAAGAGATATAGAGATTAGAGCTAGATCTAATCGGGATAGGACACCTCAAAACCTAATTAGAGGAAGCTCTAATTCAATTAGAAGGCCTCTAATTAGAAAACCTAATTAGAGCCTCTAATCAACTAGAGATTGAGAAGAGAGCCAATTGTGCGTTCTTTCTATGAGGGAGGGGTGGGTATATATAGTGGGACAAAGTGGAGGCTTGCCATAGGGGAAGAGGTAGGTTTCCTCTCTCACTCCTTGGCCACACCAATCCCCCTAGAGGGAATCGGATTGGATTCCTAGATGGAGTCCAATCTCCCTCCCCCCTTTTTTTCTTTCCCAACCTTTTCAACCTCATTTATTTCTCAAATAAATTAGGTAAAATTCCCAGTGTAAGATAATGCGCATTGTGATACCATGGGTCCCACGTGGCATCCCCTAAAATTAGGGTTTCCCCACACGAAAAAATCTGCCCCCTCCGGCACTGACCCCTTATATGGAAAGTCCTACGGAACCCCGTGAGCTCTATAGATAAAATCATAGATCTTATCCAACAATGTCAGAAACATATTCCCGACACCCTGGGACATCTGATGTCCCTCATAATCTCTCTGAATAATAATTCTATCATGCCGGAAACATATGGATGATACCCGATCTTTCTCTGGACCATCCAATGTGAACAAATGACTATGAAAAATTAAGTGTGTGACCCCTACAGGTTTGAAAACAAGTAGACACGATTAGGAAACAAATTTCCTAATCAATAATCAACACCGGGATCGTGGACGTCCATATTGATTCCTATGAGTTATACGAAGAAAACTTCTGAACCTGTTGGTTTGTTAAGTAAGTTCCTATTACTTCGCGATACCAATCAATACCTCGGGACGAGATAAATGTTAAGACCGTGATTAAACTCTTTAACTACCTTATCACATAATTCCCAATATATTGTATGATTCCTTTTACTCGTTACCGTGTCATAGTATCCCCATGACTAGTGTCATGTCCTTGTCTGCGCAGACTTATTTACCGATACTATTTCACCGAGTGGATCCTAGATGTATCTCTCTATTAACTAGAGGAGTAATTCCCAATCTTGAACTGTCACAATGAATGAATACTTTCGTGACCACCCAGTGTTAACCTTCTTGATCACCCAGTATTACGATGTGATACTTGACTATACCAAAATGATCCTTATGGTAAACATCATTGGATATTCTCATGGTCTAAGGAAGCAAACAAAACAACCATTTTACGACGATACTATTTACCAAAACAAATCTCGTAGTATCTCAAATACTTGGGTCTACACAGCCACTTTGTTGAAATAATAAAGTGCCCCTGTTAATATTAACAAAACATTTGTAGGTGACTATAAAAACATGGTCATCTAATATTAACAAGTTTGTCTCTGAGACATGACAAAGGATATAACATTGTGTTTATGTTTCTACACGTGCGTATGGGTTTTCCTTTAAATCTCATATTCAGTGACCATAGCAGTTATAGCATAAAAATATAATACTTTAATCATGAAATAGATGTATATTATTGTCTCTTGGGCATACATCCAACAGTCTTCCACTTGCACTAGATAAAATAATCTAACTATTACATTAAGTCCTCTTTTAGTCTGGTCCCTGATCGGTGAGACTCAAACTTGAGGCATGGTGGAGCTTTTTTCATCGGATTTGAAACATTCATATCCGTCTGCAATTTTCAAATCTTTGTGTGCCCTTTTGACACGTGATATCTGATAAGATGATCTTACCGTCTATGTGTTTGGCTTTGCTGTGAGACCTGGGATACTTTGCTAGGGCCACCGCACTATTGTTGTCACAATAGAGCTCCACTGGGTCCATTGTAGAAGGAACCACTCCAAGTTTAGTGATGAACTTCTATATCCAATAGCCATACTTTGCAGCTTCAAATTCTGCCATATATTCCGCCTCCATTGTAGAGTCCACCATAGTGCCTTGCTTGGAACTCTTCCAGCTAACCACACCGCCATTGAGAATGAACACATAACCTAATTATGCTTTGAATCGTCTGGATCCGACTGAAACCCTGAGTCAGTGTAACCTCTTACCCTCAGCTCTTCTTCTCTGTAAGGACCCCAGACCGACAGTCTGAAACCCTCCGTATGCATACATTAACGATCCCAGAAAGTTCAGTCGTGAACAACATACAAAGTTGGCATACAGAAATACATCATCCATTACACGAATACATAAAGGTATTACAAAAATGATCACATGATCAAGTTTAACACAACTGCCACATAGGGCAGGCAACTTATCAAACACAGCGGAAGACAATTAAAACACAACGTAGATGAGCCCAAGTCACGCCTTAACCTACAGGCTGCTGACCCAGAGACGATCCTAGTTCGCAAAGCCGTCAGCTCCGTACTTCTCTTAATAGATCTCCTTCGGAGGCTCCTTCTCAAAGTCTGGCAAGTAGATACCAGGGGCGAAACCATAATGAGTACATTTGAATGTACTCAGCAAGACATCCATCATGTCACTTACCAAACATGCAAATATGCTTATATGGTGGAATAGGTAGGCTATAAATAGGGTTCACTATCAATGGTGTTCATATATGATAACACCACAGTTGCAGTCAGGTTAATCTGTATCTTCGTTGAAGAAGATACTTCAGAAGAAAATAATATAATTTTCTTTCTCTTGTAGATATCACATGTACAAGAGGTTTTGTAAAGCTTTGTTAAAGAATATTTTCTCTTTGCAAAACTTCTTGGAATTAGTTTCCAGAATTCTTGCTTAGAATAGAAAAGGTTTTCTTTGCAAAACAATTTGTTTTGTATAACAACTTCTGGCTTTTCATCATCGACGATACCTCCACGGTATAAGTTTTCCTTCCTTTCCGAACTTCACAAGTTCAACACTTCCTTTCAAAAACACCTTTTTGAAAACATTGACACAATACTAGCTACATGGCCATTCAACTGTCCATATCCGAGGACGCGGCTTCTTCGAAAAAGTTGTACTCTGTAGAGGTGTACACATCCACCAGATCCAGTACGGCTACCGTGAACAACCACGGACTGTAACAACAGTATGTAAACATCAGGTATCTGATCATAACCATCCACTATGTTCAAACTAGAATATGCCTATCTCTCGGTTGAGTAGAATCTCCCCGGCAACAAGTCCCACTCTGCCTAGCCGGGAGCCTCAACGAATGCGTCCGGAGGGAAAACTAATCCCACACTTTATATGTCTCAACATTGGGAGTTTTGACGACATTCGGTTCGAGGGTACGACGGCCCTTATCGCAAGTGAGATAGCACACACTAATAAGAACAAATTTCAAGTTAAGCCCGTGCCCATGTTGGGGTAGGGTGGCAGTACGGTAAAGGTTGTCCGGCGAAGACTAGGTTATGTGTCATTTTTGAAAACACCAATTTCTCAAAAATGACCACTTCCACATTCCTCCGGAGAATAAGGATCCGCCTTTTCTCCGGGTTTTTCCGTAAAGCCTTTGTTTTGTAAAATTACAATTTTAGGGTGTCCACTTAGGGACTAGTATATTTGATGGTAATAAATACCATATGGTGGCTTATGGGCTTGGTATTACCAAGTTTAACTACTGGCATGATAGTAACCTATAATATAGTATAGTAGTAATTGCCACATCAAAAATAGTTTGATAATCAAGTTTTGGTAAAACTTCAGAGGTAAAACATGCATGATAGATAATGATAAGTATTGTATCAGCAAGCATCAGGATGGCTTGCCTGGTAACTCCTTGTGTCCCTGGTTTTGGAGTGACTGGAACTTGAAACAGAGCTTCCCGACACTTCCTTCCTCTTCGTTTTCTAACGTCGTAAAAAGAATAAAGGACACACATTCAGAACCAATCAAGGCAAGCAACAATACACAACAATACCTACAGCAAGGAAACTAATAATAACCAATCACACAATTATTAATTGAGGCAAACAATCATACAAACACACTTGGCAGAAATGCCATTTAATAAGACAGCTTAAGGTTGGAGGAACATATCTCACAACCTCAACATCATGGATTCAGTGGGTGTGCCACTCTCATACCAAGATATTAAGAAACCCAAAATACACTTAGTTTCACATGGGTGAGGCTACTAAGAGTATACAAAACATGCACAACAATAATCATGGCAATGGGTCTATCAACCAAACCACAAAAACAAAAAGGTAGCTATCCTACTAAGTCTAAATTCACATCAAGAATAAATAAAACACATGATTTGCAAAAGTTACTTTTACAAATCAGTGAGCCTACACAAGTGCAACAAGGCAATAGACTCATCACAAAACACACAATTCTCATAGTGAGAACAATAGAAGCAATGAATAAAAAGGAGGAATCCTATAGACATGCTTCTACTAAGGGTTTGCTATGCAAGAAAGCATAATAAGTAAAGTACTAAAATTCAAACAAGGAATCATGTTATCATAATGGGAAATGAAAACATGTCCTCATGCAAGGATACACAAATATCTACCAAACACAAGTTGGCAGGAAAAATAATTCAATACAAAAACTGCTAAGGAAACTAGTACTACTCAAACATGAAGAATCAATGGATGCATTTCAAATCAAGTAATTTAAATACAACCAGAGGGTCCATGTCATAAAAACAGGAGTGAAAAACATCTATACTTGCTATAACAAAAATATCCCATTTAATAAAACAAGGCATCAATTTGCAGGGCAACTCCTATATACTAGTGGTAATAGAAAGGGCATTACTAGAGGAATCAAACAACACTCCAAGATGGATTTTTCCTAGAAAGCCACACATGATTACAACCACTTACAAACATAATCATACACATTTTCATTTAGCACTCAAAAACCCAAGCAAAAATACTAGGCACTCATTAGTTAGAGAACTATATAACAGAAACACATCTAGTGTGGGGGAAATAATGTTTCCACCAAAAATGCAATGACACCAGTGGGTGTTACACTATCATATCAAAGCATTAAGATGTCACAAGGCCTCTGGTCATACTTGCTAAAAATTAACAAAACACTAAACTAGCTTCTAGTGCAATAACCATAATAGTAGAAAATAATAGGGTGCTAAAAATAAGCAAGGTAATGCTACTCATGCTATTATTCCCACACAAGTGAAAACTTCAGTGGTCAAGTACTCATAAAAAAATCATAAAAATGCTACTGGTCCTATGAACACAACCCAAAAAATATGTGGCTACATAACCACAATTTTTTATGCCAAACATTCTACACATGAGAGAATTTTTCCATAACATTTGCATAGTGATGACTAAACTACTCATGCTTCTCTACCAACTCAAATGCAAGCTAGCAGAGGTGATACCAACACAATCTAAGTACCAACATGGTACTGGATCCAATCTCTCAACACCACAATCCAAGTGCTTGCACAAAAATTCATCACTCAAAAATCCTATGCAAGTCTAAACTAGAGATAAAACATATGCTACTTTCATAAATCCTATTTCTTCTCAACTCAAGTCCACACAATCTAACATGCTAAAATAGCTAAGTAAACCTTATAAAACAAGTTTACACAACTTGTACATGCTAGAAAACAATATTGCAACACAAAAATATATTCACACAAATTAATTACCTAAAATACCAAAATGGCAGAAACATGCAAATTAAAGATCTATCCACCAAATTTTCTATGATGCTCTAAAAATTAAACCCAGCTAGGTTTGGATAGCCCTGAACATATACAAGACCATTCAATTGAGTTTGCATCAAAAATCATCTTTAATGATTTTATAAAAATCACCAAAGTGCTCTCTGGTGTTTTACCAAATTGCATGCCATTTCAAAAATACTTGGAATTTGGAAGCAAGGTTAGTTTCTCCGGTTATAAAATTTCAAGGACATTCCAATGCAATTGGGTACACCGCATTCTGAGTTGTGGATTTAAAGTGGTGCTCATTTTGTTGTTTCTGGTACCTGTTGCCAAAACATTTTTCATGTCTAAAATATCCATCCAAATGTAGATCTACAAATTGGAGATGGTTTAGATTTAGTTGCTTTACCACTGTGAATTTTATCTTGGTCAAATTCATCTTTTAGATTAGCTTTTAGGTCCAAAAGTAAACATGTACAATTTCTGGAAAAATTAAATTGAAAAATCAAACATGGATGGGCTAGATCCACTAACTGGGCCGGCCAGATCCAGTTTTACCGCGGGCAGATCTAGCCGCAGCCGCTGACCAGCGGGCCAGGCGGCCACGCGGCAGCCACGCAGGCAGAAGCGCGGCCCACGTGCAGGTTTGACTGCTCCCGCGTGGGGTCAAGGCCAAGCTGATGCCAGCACGACGTCACTCGCCGGCGGGACGGATTCCGGCGAGGTTCGAACGGACGATTCCGGCTATCATTTAGCGATTCGCAAACATCTACGCGTTGCTCTCGACGCGGGCGACTAAACGAGCGCGGCCTCGTTTCCGGGGAGTCACCGGAGAGCGGCGGCGACAACGGCGCGCGGCGGCCGAGAGAGGAAGACGGCGCGGCGACGAATCCGAGGGCGAGGGAGAGGGGAAAGGGGACGGTGAGGTGCGCGTGCTCACCCTAGACGCGCGGGGACACTCGGCGAGGACGGAGGAGAAGCGAGGCGACGGCGATTCCCCGCCGGAGCTCGCCGGACCCGATGACGAAGACCGGACGGCGCGGGCTCCCTGCGGCGTCCTGCCACGATTCCTTCGGCCCAGACGCTCACCACGATGAGGCGGAGAGGATGAGGCCTCTGGCGGCCGCCGGTGAGCTCTCCATCGGCCGATTCGACGGCGAGGCCATCTCGGCTAGGGTTCGGTTTGGGGATATTTTCAGAGAGAGAGAGAGAGCTCGAGGGGAGAGAGAGGGGGGCAGATAGCCATCAAGTGCACATGGGGGGTTCTTATCCACAAGGATACCTTCTACTCGAAGGCAATGGAGTAGGGGCACTGCATCTACAGAGAAGCTAGGAAGAAGAAAGAGATGACTCGGATTACAAATAGGTCCCTAGCTATTTACAAAAACATCCTTTTCCTCTCTGAAAAATATTGTTTTCACTAGGAAAACAAAGTCTAAATTTAAAATCCTTTTTCCCAAAATTCTTATTAGTTGGGATGCACAACATATGTGAAAATTGGCTCAATTGGATAAACTTGATAGTTCAAAGTTGTTCAAATTTCAATTCTGACATAAATGGACATTGAATTTATTAGACTACTTAGGAGCTTCCAAAAATCATAATTTTTGGCACACATTCCTTATTTGGTGTGTTCCTTGTGTGGTAAAACATTCAAGTCATTTTGAGTTACTTCATAGAACAAACTTGTTCAAATTTCAAAAAGGTGTTGTCTAGAAAACAGGGGTTTTTGGCAACTTAAACTATTCAAAAACTTGTGCCCTTTTGGTTTTCATGCTTATTTGAGATATAGAGCATGGGGGATTTATTTCATGGCATTTTGAAAAAGTTTGTAGAACAAACTAGTTCAAAATTCCAAATGTTGCTGTGGAGAAAAATCATGTTTTAAGGACTTTAATGGATTCAATTTTTGGTATCCTCTTGTGTGTGTTCCTTATTTGATATAAGGAAGCACTGGTATCAATTTCAGATCATTTGAAGAAAGTTTCCAATAGTAACTTGTTTGAGTTTCCTGTTTCTGGAAATATTGGAAATTCAATTCAATAAGGCACTTGGGTTTTCTTTAACAATGCTTTGCCAAAATATTTATGTGACTAGGGATAGCAAGTCAATACTCTCCAATACTTTTTTTTTTAAGCTTGCAAGGTTGGAAAAACATTTGATAAGATTTTGGTGAAGCATCTAAGAATGCCTCTTTTTCCTGATAATCTTTTAGGGAAATTTATTTAGTGTTTCCTCTTTCTTAATTTAGGCCTTGGAATAATATCCAACAAGTATGGGATTCATAAGATAGTTTTGGAAAACTCTTTGATCAATATTTACTTTAGAAAATATTGCCAAGGTCATTGGAACAATATGTTGAATATTTTTAGTTTACTGCTTTGCTATCTTTTTAAGTTTGTTTAGTTGCACTCAAACAAACACAACCAAAGTTTATTTGTCAAGCAATTAGCAAAACAACTGTGTTTTCAGGTATTCCAAAATTGGGATGTGATAGGTCTTCCCCCCTTAAAAAGAATCTCGTCCCCGAGATTCGCAAGCGAGGACTAAGGGAGGGCCAACAAACACAATGTTAGTGTTGGAGTGCAGGTGCTTCCCCCCTTTAATTTTTCTTGGGAGGCGGGGTACTCCCCTAAATTAGCAAATTCTTTTTACGGGAGTTGGGTGTCATACTCAAAACCTTAGATCCAAACACCCGTCTTCAAAAAAAATTCTCTAGCTATCAATTTACTCAACCGCCAATTTTAAAATTTCTGATAACGTCACTACTGCCAACTAGCTCCTTTTGTGCTAACTAGCTTTTGAGTCTTCATACGGTATATCTTCCCTTGGGTTTTTTGGAAAGAGTGAGTCAGGGGTTATTCACTTTATAAAAAGTACACCAGTACTGTTTTAGGTCCAAAACTTTTGTTTCCTAGTTTGACGAGACCTGACCAGGGTCTCCTCACCTTGGGTTTTGGACGATTTAGAAACAAACAAAATTAAGGTTAGTGCAGAACTACTTGGGAACGTACCCTCAATTATTACATGAGTTCCTAGCTATATCCCACATCTTACATACCACATATGGAGTGGTGTACCACTCTCATAACAAGGTATATAAGAAGCTAAAAATATAGCTTGTGGGTGCAAAGGTTAGGTTGCTAAGGTAAAACAAACAGACAGAACAATACCCACGGCAGTGGGTGTTACTCCCCACAAGCAACTATCACTTAATATGTTCATGATTTTAGTTGGATGTTTTTAGTTTCATAAGATACTCTTAAGCACAATCATAACACAAGTATAAACTCATGCTAAGGTAAAACATTTAAACAAAATCCAATAAGCAAGCAAACAACACCACAGATGAGTAGACTATTTATTCACTAGGTTATTGTTTACTAGAGGTTTTGGAATCTATCAATCATGAACAATTAGCAAACAACCAGTAGCTAAAAACCAATGAATCCAATCATAACGATACTCTAAAACACTATCTTCAAACAAGATAAAACTCCTATTACACAGGCATAAAAAAAATAGGACTGCACAAATAACACACTAGTATGAAAAATCTACACCAGCATGCTATAAGAGATAATCATATCCTATAACCATAGAACATGCAACTAAATAATTCATGGCATGATAACAGAAGTAATAACTTCCTAAACATGCTATATCAACACATATACTCATAAAATAAAAAGAGGGTAATACTAGAGCAAAAATCACCATTTTCTAGTTTCACCCTAGAGAAGCAAACAATGCTATCATGATGTTTAAAATTAAACAAGCAAGTCATTAATATAAGTGTACCTAATAACAGTACACCAATCCTACTCATGTTAGTAAGCACAAGCACCAGAGTAATTTTATGAATCAACCATTAAGCATGCAGAAATTTCTTCTAACAATTTCTGTTTTCTCTAACCAATTACTAGCAAACAAGCAAGGTATAACTCACACAACCAGTAGCTATGCAATTAATGAAAAGTTATCTAAACCTTTTCAAAAATCCATACACTCAATTTAAAATTATTCACAAACAATCTACCAATCAAGAGGAATTTATTTTATTTGCGAACAATTTAATTTTAGCACACGATAGTGAAACATTTCTTAACATGATACCCCTAAGGAATATTATGCTAACAAAAGGATCACACCTAAACATACTATTATTTACTAATAATAAAAAAAACTTCTCACTTGCATATGTGAAAACAAACAATTATATTTTCCATGGTGGAAAATAGAAATCAATCACATAGTGAAACATGCTATTTTCACACATGTGTATGGTTGGGGATTTTCATCCTCAAGCCAAAATGCAATGGGACCAGTGGGCTATGGCCTACTAATACCAAGGAAAAATAGGTACTAAGCCTCTGGTTACTCATGAAAAACTTTGCATACAAGATAAAAAATATAAGGCTATTTAATCTAGTGAAACAATACTAGAGCATATTGATAGCAATGCTTACACATGCTTTACTATTCAGAGACATGCAAGCTAACAGAGGTACAAGCATCAAAATAACAGTACCTAAATGGTACTGGACTCAAAGAAAACATAGCACAAAATCTACTAAGAAAATATACACAGATCTAGCTCTCACAATACTTCCAAATAATAAACTAGAAGGTAACACATGCTATTTCATTTTCATTTGAGTTTCCAATCATGCACACACTTTCTAGGGTAGATTTATTGTAAGAAAACAACATAATAACAGGTCCTAACAACTCCATATAATTTAGGAAGCAAGATTGAATAAAACACAAATTCATTTCAATCAAGAGCACACAAAGAAACAAAAACAGGAAAACTGCTATTTTCTAGATCTATCATAACCATTCCATCGTTCACTTAATTTCTAAACCCCAAATTTCATAGTACCTACAACGCCTACTAAGATTTGGTTTCCAAAGTAGATACACCCGATATCCTATTGACTAGTAAACGAATAGGTCATCATCTTATTTTCTCGTGACTTCTCCTCTTTACCAACTAGATTAAAAGGTGTCCTAAGTCACTTAATTCTTTCGTTTAGAAAGAGTTGTCAGTAGTTCACATGCTTTGGTTAGGTGTCAACCTAAGATTTACCAATCATGTTATTCTTGTTAGCTTTCTAATTAATAATGTTTGTCCGACAAGATACGACTAGCGTCATCGTACGTCGAATATTGAATTGTGCTCTTTTGATTGGCTTCTGAGGGGGTTGCGCATCATGGCATGTGAAGACTTCTTTTGCACCTTTCTCCCGAGGAGGGAGGTATATAACTTTTAAAAGGGGATCTCTCTATTTTGTTCTTTTAAAAGGGAACATAAAAAGGTGCGACATTTAGCCAACAGGGTAAAAAGAGTCTTTTGCAAACAGACAAAACACAGAGGTTTTGGTCAGTATTGGTTGGTTTTCTTCACGCATTTTCTTCTTTGAAGGCTGTCATAGTTGGAGCTTTATCAGTTGGAGTGCATCACTGGTAGCAACGCTATCAGCTCGTGTGGCTTGATGGTCCTCTATTATTAGGCCCAACGGTGCTTTCATTGATGGTGGGGGAGATGGTGGTGGTTCACGACGGGTGGCATTTCGAAGAGAAAACAAGTATAAGTCTAAGCAACAAATTCTTGTTTTTGAATACTATACAAACATTTTTGCTTGCAAAAACCTAACAAGAGGCGATTCAAAAACAAGAGCGGGGCAAGCACAAATCTGCAAATTTTGAGCACCCCACAAACATATAGAAACCTAGATGAACCAAATTCTACACCACACAATAGCACAAAATCTTACGGACACACATATGCAAGCCATAACACACAAGCAAGGCTCCATTGGAGCTACGTCGGGGGAGGCGACTCATGGGGTCATCGCTAAATTACTCCAACTAGACTGATCCAAAAACCTAGAAGTGGCTGAAGAACTATATCTACTTCTGACCATCATCACTGTAGAGCTAGGCAATTATTTTGGTCTTCTCGGGACATCGGCAAGTATACAAGTTTTTGGATGGAAACAAGATAATAGAAGTAAAGTTTTGATAAAACTTTTAACTGAGAGAGGTAAGACTATGCAAAAATTTGTTTTTGAAACCCCAACTATTTTCTGGACAGAAAACTTCAAAGACGAGAGATGTTTCAAAAACAGAGCGGAGCAGTTGCAAACAAGTAAGAAATAAACTCTTAACCGAGAGAGATATGCTTTTAGAATCTTTTGAAAATATAAGAAGGAGGGAAAATATACTAAAATTCCCTTAGATAGAAATAATTTAGATTGTAAATAGGTTTTTACTCAAAAATACTTTCTTTTCCTATCTGACGCCCATGCTAACTAAGGTCTCCTAAGGTCAGGATGGCTCTGATACCAACTCTGTAAGGAATCCAGACCGGCAGTCTGAAACCCTCCGTATGCATACATTCACGATCCCAGAAAGATCAGTCGTGAACAACATACAAAGTTGGCATACAGAAATACATCATCCATTACACGAATACATAAAGGTATTACAAAAATGATCACATGATCAAGTTTAACACAACTGCCACATAGGGCAGGCAACTTATCAAACACAGTGGAAGACAATTAAAACACAACGTAGATGAGCCCAAGTCACGCCTTAACCTACAAGCTGCTGACCCGGATACGATCCTAGTTCGCAAAGCCGTCAGCTCCGTACTTCTCTTCATAGATCTCCTTCGGAGGCTCCTTCTCAAAGTATGGCAAGTAGATACCAGGGGCGAAACCATAATGAGTACATTTGAATGTACTCAGCAAGACATCCATCATGTCACTTACCAAACATGCAAATATGCTTATATGGTGGAATAGGTAGGCTATAAATAGGGTTCACTATCAATGGTGTTCATATATGATAACACCACAGTTGCAGTCAGGTTAATCTGTATCTTCGTTGAAGAAGATACTTCAGAAGAAAATAATATAATTTTCTTTCTCTTGTAGATATCACATGTACAAGAGGTTTTGTAAAGCTTTGTTAAAGAATATTTTCTCTTTGCAAAACTTCTTGGAATCAGTTTCCAGAATTCTTGCTTAGAGTAGAAAAGGTTTTCTTTGCAAAACAATTTGTTTTGTATAACAACTTCTGGCTTTTCATCATCGACGATACCTCCACGGTATAAGTTTTCCTTCCTTTCCGAACTTCACAAGTTCAACACTTCCTTTCAAAAACACCTTTTTGAAAACATTGACACAATACTAGCTACATGGCCATTCAACTGTCCATATCCGAGGACGCGGCTTCTTCGAAAAAGTTGTACTCTGCAGAGGTGTACACATCCACCAGATCCAGTACACCTACCGTGAACAACCACGGACTGTAACAATAGTATGTAAACATCAGTTATCTGATCATAACCATTCACTATGTTCAAACTAGAATATGCCTATCTCTCGGTTGAGTAGAATCTCCCCGGCAACAAGTCCCACTCTGCCTAGCCGGGAGCCTCAACGAATGCGTCCGGAGGGAAAACTAATCCCACACTTTATATGTCTCAACATTGGGAGTTTTGACGACATTCGGTTCGAGGGTACGACGCCCCTTATCGCAAGTGAGATAGCACACACTAATAAGAACAAACTTCAAGTTAAGCCCGTGCCCATGTTGGGGTAGGGTGGCAGTACGGTAAAGGTTGTCCGGCGAAGACTAGGTTATGTGTCATTTTTGAAAACACCAATTTCTCAAAAATGACCACTTCCACTCCTCCGGAGAATAAGGATCCGCCTTTTCTCCGGGTTTTTCCGTAAAGCCTTTGTTTTGTAAAATCACAATTTTAGGGTGTCCACTTAGGGACTAGTATATTTGATGGTAATAAATACCATATGGTGGCTTATGGGCTTGGTATTACCAAGTTTAACTACTGGCATGATAGTAACCTATAATATAGTATAGTAGTAATTGCCACATCAAAAATAGTTTGATAATCAAGTTTTGGTAAAACTTCAGAGGTAAAACATGCATGATAGATAATGATAAGTATTGTATCAGCAAGCATCAGGATGGCTTGCCTGGTAACTCCTTGTGTCCCTGGTTTTGGAGTGACTGGAACTTGAAACAGAGCTTCCCGACACTTCCTTCCTCTTCGTTTTCTAACGTCGTAAAAAGAATAAAGGACACACATTCAGAACCAATCAAGGCAAGCAACGATACACAACAATACCTACAGCAAGGAAACTAATAATAGCCAATCACACAATTATTAATTGAGGCAAACAATCATACAAACACACTTGGCAGAAATGCCATTTAATAAGACAGCTTAAGGTTGGAGGAACATATCTCACAACCTCAACATCATGGATTCAGTGGGTGTGCCACTCTCACACCAAGATATTAAGAAACCCAAAATACACTTAGTTTCACATGGGTGAGGCTACTAAGAGTATACAAAACATGCACAACAATAATCATGGCAATGGGTCTATCAACCAAACCACAAAAAGAAAAAGGTAGCTATCCTACTAAGTCTAAATTCACATCAAGAATAAATAAAACACATGATTTGCAAAAGTTACTTTTACAAATCAGTGAGCCTACACAAGTGCAACAAGGCAATAGACTCATCACAAAACACACAATTCTCATAGTGAGAACAATAGAAGCAATGGATAAAAAGGAGGAATCCTATAGACATGCTTCTACTAAGGGTTTGCTATGCAAGCAAGCATAATAAGTAAAGTACTAAAATGCAAACAAGGAATCATGTTATCATAATGGGAAATGAAAACATGTCCTCATGCAAGGATACACAAATATCTACCAAACACAAGTTGGCAGGAAAAATAATTCAATACAAAAACTGCTAAGGAAACTAGTACTACTCAAACATGAAGAATCAATGGATGCATTTCAAATCAAGTAATTGAAATACAACCAGAGGGTCCATGTCATAAAAACAGGAGTGAAAAACATCTATACTTGCTATAACAAAAATATCCCATTTAATAAAACAAGGCATCAATTTGCAGGGCAACTCCTATATACTAGTGGTAATAGAAAGCGCATTACTAGAGGAATCAAACAACACTCCAAGATGGATTTTTCCTAGCAAGCCACACATGATTACAACCACTTACAAACATAAGCATACACATTTTCATTTAGCACTCAAAAACCCAAGCAAAAATACTAGGCACTCATTAGTTAGAGAACTATATAACAGAAACACATCTAGTGTGGGGGAAATAATGTTTCCACCAAAAATGCAATGAAACCAGTGGGTGTTCCACTAGCATATCAAAGCATTAAGAGGTCACAAGGCCTCTGGTCATACTTGCTAAAAATTAACAAAAGACTAAATAGCTTCTAGTGCAATAACCATACTAGTAGAAAATAATAAGGGTGCTAGAAATAAGCAAGGTAATGCTACTCATGATATTATTCCCACACAAGTGAAAACTTCAGTGGTCAAGTACTCATAAAAACATCATCAAAATGCTACTGGTCCTATGAACACAACCCAAAAATATGTGGCTACATAACCACAATTTTTTATGCCAAACATTCTACACATGAGAGAATTTTTCCATAACATTTGCATAGTGATGACTAAACTACTCATGCTTCTCTACCAACTCAAATGCAAGCTAGCAGAGGTGATACCAACACAATCTAAGTACCAACATGGTACTGGATCCAATCTCTCAACACCACAATCCAAGTGCTTCACAAAAATTCATCACTCAAAAATCCTATGCAAGTCTAAACTAGAGATAAAACATATGCTACTTTCATAAATCCTATTTCTTCTCAACTCAAGTCCACACAATCTAACATGCTAAAATAGCTAAGTAAACCTTAGAAAACAAGTTCACACAACTTGTACATGCTAGAAAACAATATTGCAACACAAAAATATATTCACACAAATTAATTACCTAAAATACCAAAATGGCAGAAACATGCAAATTAAAGATCTGTCCACCAAATTTTCTATGATTCTCTAAAAATTAAACCCAGCTAGTTTTGGATAGCCCTAAACATATACAAGACCATCCAATTGAGTTTGCATCAAAAATCATCTTTAATGATTTTATAAAAATCACCAAAGTGCTCTCTGGTGTTTTACCAAATTGCATGCCATTTCAAAAATACTTGGAATTTGGAAGCAAGGTTAGTTTCTTCTGTTAGGAAATTTCAAGGGATTTCCAATGCAATTGGGTACACCTCATTCTGAGTTGTGGATTTAAAATGGTGCTCATTTTCCAATGGCAAAACATTTTTCATGTCCAAAATATCCATCCAAATGTAGATCTACAAATTGGAGATGGTTTAGATTTAGTTGCTTTACCACTGTGAATTTTATCTTGGTCAAATTCATCTTTTAGATTAGATTTTAGGTCCAAAAATAAACATGTACAATTTCTGGAAAAATTAAATGGAAAAATCAAACATGGATGGGCTAGATCCACTAACTGGGCCGGCCAGATCCAGTTTTACCGCGGGCAGATCTAGCCGCAGCCGCTGACCAGCGGGCCAGGCAGCCATGCGGCAGCCACGCAGGCAGAAGCGCGGCCCACGTGCAGGTTTGACTGCTCCCGCGCGTGGTCAAGGCCAAGATGACGCCAGCACGACGTCACTCGCCGGTGGGACGGATTCCGGCGAGGTTCAAACGGACGATTCCGGCTATCATTTAGCGATTCGCAAACATCTACGCGTTGCTCTCGACGCGAGCGACTAAACGAGCGCGGCCTCGTTTCCGGGGAGTCACCGGAGAGCGGCGGCGACGACGGCGCGCGGCGGCCGAGAGAGGAAGACGACACGGCTAAAAGATCATCGTCCGTTTTGGTAATCATATGACAACATAATCATTTGATCTAATGTTTGTTCAATGGATGAAAATGCCCAGGTTATTAGGTTCACTAAGTTTATGGGGCAAATGATCATCTTATATGAAAAGTGCTAGGAGAAACAAATCCAGAAAGGTGAAACATGCAGGGGCGGAGGCTCCGGTGTTTCCACCGGAGGCTCCGCCAAGGATCCGGTGAGGGTCCGGTGGAAGTTCCGCTGAAACCCCTCTCTGTAGCAGGGGAGCGGAACCAGGGGCGGAACCTCCGGTGGAGTTCCGGTGGGCGGAACCTCCGCTAATGCCACCGGAGGCTCCGCCATCCGCCAAACACTTGGCTCACGCGCAAGAAGGATCCGGTGCGCCTCCGGTGGCACCTCCGCCAAAATGCCCTTATGTTACCACAGGGCGGAGGTACCACGGGAACCTCCGGTGAACATCCGGTGGACCCCATGGTCCAGTGCAAATGGGCTCCGGTGGTTGTTCCGCCAAAACATCCTTCTGTTACCACAGGACGGAAGTTCCACCGGAACCTCCGGTGAGCCTCCGGTGGGCGGACCCTCCGCGGGTACCACCGGAGCCCCCGCTCCAGCGCAACTGTGTAGCAAGATGAAGATCAGCGGAACCTCCGGTGCAGACCACCGGAGCCTCCGGTAAAACCACCGGAGCCTCCGGTGAAATCAACCGGAGCCTCCGGTGCCCTGGACTGCAAACGGTCACTTAAATGCAAGGGGTATAAATACCCCTTCCCCTACCTCTTAAATGCTAAGCTTTTCCCATTCTCTCTCCTAGCCATTAATGAAAGCTTCAACCACCTAGATCTCCCACTCCGTCCACCCAAACACTCCCAGACTTGGTGGAGAGCTAGAGGAGACCTAGATCCACACTTCCACCAAAGGAATCTCAAATCCATCCACCACAACCTAGTAGATCTAGAATCCTACTTGAGGCCTAGAAACCTTAGTAGATCTCGTGCTTGTAGTTTCCACCTTGTTGCAAGAAGCTACGGATTGCTTGAGAGCCTCCATCCATCTTGTGGAGTGACCTCAAGTCCTTGTAAGGGTTTGGTCAACGCCTTCAAGTCGACCTCATAGTGGAAACGAGCATCTCCCTCACCGGAGAAGCTCAAGGAGAACAAGGTGTGCACAACCATGCTATTGAGGAGCGCCTAGGTGGCTCCCCACCTCTCCAACGTAGACGTACTTCTCTTTGAGAAGGAACTACGGTGAATCATATCCTTGTCTCCTTGTTTACACTTGTCGTTTGCTTTACTACCTTACGCTTTACTTCCGTTGTGCATATAGCTTCGTTCACATAGGTTGCTCACCTATTTGCACATCTAGAGAACCTTACTTTATCTTGCTAAGCCCCATTAAAAGGAAAAGAAAAGAAAAATTGGTAGTCAACCTATTCACCCCCCCTCTAGTTGACCATAGTGCACTTTCAACGGCGACGAATCCGAGGGCGAGGGAGAGGGAAAAGGGGACGGTGAGGTGTGCGTGCTCACGCTAGACGCGCGGGGACACTCGGCGAGGAAGGAGGAGAAGCGAGGCGACGGCGATTCCCCGCCGGAGCTCGCCGTACCCGATGACGAAGACCGGACGACGCGGGCTCCCTGCGGCGTCCTGCCACGATTCCTTCGGCCCATACGCTCAGCACGATGAGGCGGAGAGGATGAGGACCCTGGCGGCCGCCGGTGAGCTCTCCATCGGCCGATTCGACGGCGAGGCCATCTCGGCTAGGGTTCGGTTTGGGGATATTTTCAGAGAGAGAGAGAGAGAGAGAGAGAGAGAGAGCTCGAGGGGAGAGAGAGAGGGGGGGCAGATAGCCATCAAGTGCATATGGGGGGGTTCTTATCCACAAGGATACTTTCTACTCGAAGGCAATGGAGTAGGGGCACTGCATCTACAGAGAAGCTAGGAAGAAGAAGGAGATGACTCGGATTACAAATAGGTCCCTAGCTATTTACAAAAACATCCTTTTCCTCTCTGAAAAATGTTGTTTTCACTAGGAAAACAAAGTCTAAATTTAAAATCCTTTTTCCCAAAATTCTTATTAGTTGGGATGCATAACATATGTGAAAATTGGCTCAATTGGATAAACTTGATAGTTCAAAGTTGTTCAAATTTCAATTCTGACATAAATGGACATTGAATTTATTAGACTACTTATGAGCTTCCAAAAATGATAAGTTTTGGCACACATTCCTTATTTGGTGTGTTCCTTGTGTGGTAGAAAATTCAAGTCATTTTGAGTTACTTCATAGAACAAACTTGTTCAAATTTCAAAAAGGTGCTATCTAGAAAACAGGGGTTTTTGGCAACTTAAACTATTCAAAAACTTGTTGCCCTTTTGGTTTTCATCCTTATTTGAGATATAGAGCATGGGGTATTTATTTCATGGCATTTTGAAAAAGTTTGTAGAACAAACTAGTTCAAAATTCCAAATGTTGCTGTGGAGAAAAATCATGTTTTCAGGACTTTAATTGATTCAATTTTTGGTATCCTCTTGTGTGTGTTTCTTATTTGATATAAGGAAGCACTGGTATCAATTTCAGATCATTTGAAGAAATTTTCCAATAGTAACTTGTTTGAGTTTCCTGTTTCTGGAAATATTGGAAATTCAATTTAATAAGGCACTTGGCTTTTCTTTAACAATGCTTTGCCAAAATATTTATGTGACTAGGGATAGCAAGTCAATGCTCTCCAATACTTTTGTTTTTAAGCTTGCAAGGTTGGAAAAACATTTGATAAGATTTTGGTGAAGCATCTAAGAATGCCTCTTTTTCCTGATAATCTTTTAGGGAAATTTATTTAGTGTTTCCTCTTTCTTAATTTAGGCCTTGGAATAATATCCAACAAGTATGGGATTCATAAGATAGTTTTGGAAAACTCTTTGATCAATATTTACTTTAGAAAATATTGCCAAGGTCATTGGAACAATATGTTGAATATTTTTAGTTTACTGCTTTGCTATCTTTTTAAGTTTGTTTAGTTGCACTCAAACAAACACAACCAAAGTTTATTTGTCAAGCAATTAGCAAAACAACTGTGTTTTCAGGTATTCCAAAATTCTGATGTGACATTCTCCTCCATAGACTAGGAACATCTCCTTAGTTCTCCTGAGGTATTTTAAAATATTCTTAACTGATGTCCAGTGGACTTTACCAGGTGTAGCTTGATATCTACTGGTAACACTTAAGTCATAAGAAACATTTGTTCTTGTACAAGTCATATCATACATGATGAAACCTATTGCTGAAGCATAAGGTTTATCCTCCATCTCTTATCACTCAGTAGTTGTTCGAGGATAGTGCTTCTTGCTCAATACTATTCCGGGTGCCATTGGAATGTAACCCTTTCCAGAATTGTCCATGTTGAATCTCTTCAACACCTTTTCTATGTATGTTCCTTGACTTAGACCTATTAGACGCCTTGACCTATCACGATAGATCTTGATGCCCAATATATAGGCTGCCTCTCCTAAATCTTTCATTGCAAAACTCTTTTCCAATGAAATTTTGACTTATCCAAGAAATACTTTATCATTTCCTTTTAACAGTTTCTCATCAACATAAAGTACAAGGGATACCATAGAGCTCCCACTTACTTTCTTGTATACACAAGCCTCCTCGAAATTATGAGTGAAACCAAACACTTTTACTACCTCATCAAATCATAGATTCCAACTCCTGGATGCTTTCTTAAGACCATAGATTGATCTTTCCAGCTTGCATACCTTACTAGCTTTCTTTGCATTGACAAAACCCTCGGGTTATACCATGTACACATCCTCGGTTAAATTTGCATTGAGTAAAGCCGTTTTGACATCCATCTGTCATATCTCATAATCATAACAGGCAGCTATTGCTATTAATATCCTGACATATTTAAGCATCGCTACAAGAGAGAAAGTCTCTTCATAGTCTACACCTTGAATTTCCCAAAAACCATTTACGACAAGGCGTTCTTTATAGATAGTAATATTACCATCACCATATGTCTTTCTTTTGAAGATCCATTTGAATTCAATTGGTCTTACACCCTCGAGAGGTTCGACCAATTTTAAGACTTGATTGTCATGCATGGACTTCATTTTTGAGTTTATGGTTTTAAGCCAATCGTTGGAATTTGCATCATTCATCGCTTCTTCATAGTTTGATGGTTCACCATCCTCTAGTAGTAGAACATCCTTATCTATAAGATAGTATCCACTTTCGTACCACTCATGTGGTTCTCGAGTTCTTGTTCTTCTTCTAGGGGTTGGTGCCATGTGAGTTTGATTAACAGTTCTGACTCGAGTTCCCTCATTATCTTGGAGAGAATATGATAATTCCCTTCTAGTTGTTGCACTGACAGTGACTGGATCTTCGTCATGTACATTATATCTTACAATATCTCTGGAAGATACAAAAATCTCCTCAAGACTAATAGTTCTCTCATTGATTTCTTTTGAAAGATAATATTTCTCCAGAAACACACCACCTTTGGCAACAAATACCTTGCTATCAGCTTTGTTATAAAATATATACCCAACAGCATTTTGGGCATACCCTATGAAGGCGCATTTGTCCGACCTAGGTTCAAGTTTGGTTACTTGTAAGTGCTTGACATAAGCCTCACATCCCCAAACCTTGAGATGTTTTAAACTAGACTTCTTCCCCATTCATATCTCATGTGGAGTAGATTTAACGGACTTTGATGATGATCCGTTTAAAGTGTAAGCTATAGTTTCTGGTGAAAATCCCCAAAATGATAGTGGTAGATCAGATAATGTCATCATTAACCTAACTGAATCCATTAAGGTTCGGTTACGTCTTTCTAAAACTCCATTCCTTTGTGGAGTTCCTGGTGGCGTGAGTTGTGGAACAATTCCACGTTTCTTCATGTATTGACTAAACTCATGACTTAGATATTCTTCTCCATGATCTGATCGCAAGAATTTTATCCTTTTGTCATGTTTATTTTCTACCTCATTTCTAAACTCTTTGAATTTCTCAAAGGTTTCTGACTTTTGCTTCATTAAGTAAACATATCTATACCTACTCAGGTCATCAGTAAAAGTCACAAAATAGAGATTGACACCGCATGCAGCAATATTCATAGGACCATACACATCAGAGTATGAATTTGAGCACTTATGTTTCCCTTTCAACTATACCGCTGAATGGTGTCTTGGCCAAATTTCCTATCAAGCATGCCTCATATTGACCAAATGATTCATCATCAAATAATTCCAATAGCCCGTCCTTACGTAGTTGTTTCATGCGAGACTTCCCGATGTGCCCAAGACGGCGTTGCCATGTGGAAGTATCATCTTTCACTACTTTCAGTCTTTTATCACTAATGTGCAAGACGTCTACTTCTTTATCAAGATTCATTTTAAATAGACCATCGTCAACAGGGGTTGATCCATAAAATGCATCCTTATAATAAATTGAACATGATATTTTCTCAGAATTAAAGAGATTATCTGTCATGCAGCAGTGACCCTGAAAAAATGTTCTTTGTTAGTACTAGGACGTAGTAACAATTACTTAGTTTCAGAATGAATCCTGATGGTAGGTGAAGTTGCATGTTTCCGACAACACAAACATGAAGTTGTGCTCCGTTAACAACCTTTATTGGCATTTCACCAAACCTCAATTCTTTGACATTCTTTAACCCCATCTTGGAGTTTGCAAATATCAGATCCGGTGTCAAAAATCCATGAGTCACCATGAGGACCAGTCAAGTAGATGTCTAAAACATGAATGACTTTAGGATGTCTAATCCTTTTACCTCCCAGTAAATTCAGGTTTTCTATCTCAAGCTCTTACGATGACATGATGTTCCAATCAACTTCTTTGGAGCTCATGGCTTCCGCTATGTTGATTTTATTGATAAGCTGTTTTATGCGAGTCATTCCTCCAATCAAATTTGAATTTTGAATATATTCACTATAAATCGGAGGGAACAAATTTAGCAACATCATTTGATTTATTTGGTCATTCATTGGAGAACCTAGATCCTCCAATATTTGATTAAACTTAATCATGTTAGCCAAATAATCAATGAGCGAATTTTTTTCAGCTAACTTATAATTAACGAGAGAACTTGTTATCTTTTTCTCTCTCCTTAGTGCATGCTAACCAGTATGGTTTTCTCAAAAGCCGGCTGATCCATGATTGTATTGGATGGGCATATGAATATATCCATCAGTGCAAGGCGTCTCGTCGTGAAGTGATTATTCTCAAACTTCATTTTGCTAAAGCGTTTGACACCATTGAGCACGCCTCCATCTTAGCTATCTTGCAATGCTGGGGTTTTGACGATCGCTGGCTGGCTGGCACAGGTTCAAGCCATCTTCTCCTCGGGCTCTTCATCTGTGTTGCTCAATGGAGTTCCAGTGAAGAAATTCCCCTGTAAATGTGGTGTTCGTCAAGGGGGCCCTTTCTCGCCGATTATTTTTGTTGATTTTTCTGATCTTCTTTAATCTATGGTCAATAAGCTTGCTTCTGAGGATATCCTGCATGCCCCTTTGCCTATCCCGGCGACTGATTTCCCTATTGCTCAATATGCAGATGACACGTTAATTATCTTACAGGCCTGTCCAACTCAGCTTCTAGCTCTTAAGGCTTTACTACTCCGCTTCTCAGCTGCTACAGGTCTCAGTGTTAACTATGATAAGTCCTGTCTCATGCCTATTAACATCTCTGATGACAAGCTGCGCTCTCTTGCTTCGAATTTTGGTTGTGCTGTGAGTAGCCTCCCGTTTACGTATCTAGGCCTCCCACTTGGCTCAACTCGCCCCACAGTGCAGGATCTCTCTCCGATAGTTGATCAAGTCGAACGGCGCCTCAATGCGAGTGTTCGATTCCTGGATTATGGTTGTAGATTGACGCTTGTGAACTCAGTGCTTACCTCCCTTCTCATGCATTTTCTCTGCTCTTTGAGAATTCCCAAGGGTATTATCAATCTTTTTAATCGTGTCAGGAGACATTGTTTATGGGCGAATGATGCGGATTCCACGGTAAATTCACTCGTTGCTTGGCCACTTGTTTGTCGGCCGAAAGTCCATGGCGGGCTTGGTATCAAGAATATGGAGCTTCAAAATAAAGCCTTGTTTCTTAAGCAGCTCCATAAGTTTTATAACAAGGTTGACACCCCTTGGGTTTCCCTTGTCTGGTCTTTGTATGACCCTTCTTCTCCTCTGCACGCTCAATCGATCAGAGGATCCTTCTTGTGGAAGGACATTTTTAAGCTTATTGATATTTATCGGGGCATTACCACTTCAGATATTGAAAATGGTACTACAACCCTCTTCTGGAAGGATTATTGGATGGATAATATCATGTTACGTGATAAGTTCCCTTGCCTCTTCTCCTTTGTTTTAGATGAAAACTCTTCGGTTGCGGCATTGGGTAATATGTCAAACTTCTCTCGGTTTTTGGCTCTGCACCTCTCTACCCAAGCCTTTGAAGAGCTCAATTCGGTTACTGAGTTACTCTCGCCTCTAGAGTTAAGGGGAGACATGGAAGACTCTCTTCGTTTCCCTGGGGCTCTTCCACCTTCACGGTCTCCAAGTTCCACGCTCATATCTTTTCTAGTCTGCCAAAAAATGAGTCTCTTATTGCAATTTGGAAATCCAAATGTCTTCCAAAGATTCGTGTGTTTCTTTGGCTTCTTCACATGGATCGTTTAAATACTAAGGACCTTATGCTCAGGAAGCACTGGTTGGTTGAAGGGGTTCTTCTTGTGTTCTATGTGATCATTTAGTCTTGGAATTTCGGGATCACCTATTCTTATCACGTCCTTTTGCTCTTCGCTGTTGGGACCTGATTGGACTTCAGTGGGATTGCTTGTTACCCATCTCAACCCGTTTCCTAACCACGAGGCGCCACTTCGCTGGTCCTTGCTTCATGGAGGTTGCTGCGTGTGCATTACGGAATATCTGGCTCATTAGAAATGACTATTTTTAAGGCCATCCCCCTTCCTTTAATAGATGGAAAGTCAATTTCCAACACGATGTGTTGTTACATCAATATAGAGTGTCCTCTCTTAGTGTCCAGCCACTTCTTGGCTGGGTCATTGACACGTTTACATAATGTGTAAGTTGTTAGTTTTTAATTTTTTTTCTCCTTAGATGATCTCACCCCGTTTCAACCTTCTGTAACATTGTATTTAGAAAGCTCTTGACTTTCTTGTTCCTTTTACATATATAATTTACACCGTAGGGTTTTTGCCCTACGGTAACATGGTAAAAAAAAGAGAACTTGTTATCTCATGACAATCATCTTTAATTTTCTCTTTAAATAGGTTGTGCATGTCTATTAGCACGCCATATGCACTTGCTTTTTCAAAGCGAGTGTGCATCGACATATCCATGTAAGTTAGCATGAATTTCTTTACAGAAAAATCATCTTGATCAAAAATGTCATTTTATGACATTCTTGAGATAGTTTCATCCAGAACATAAAGTTTTTTAGCCTTTCTGGGAACATTTTTCAGATTTCAAACCCAACCTGCGATGTTCTCCCAATCATTATGTTCTTGACCTATCCACCCTTTATAAGACAAAACCTGGTATTCATCTGAGAGCTTATGCACACACAATCATCAACATTTACTATGGCCGAGACACACAATACATCCATACATGAGAAAATCTTTACCTCTACTACGAGGGGCCAAACCTTGTTAAAACCTTATGTCTATCTGGTTATGTGCTGAAGCAAGGCAAAAGGTTTGCCTTTTATATTGATATAGGAGGAGCAAAGTACAGACACGGCCTAAGCCAAAAGAAAAAACATAAAGAAGCAGAAAAGGAGATCAGCCAACAAGTTCCGCTAGGTTTTTTTACGCCCGCGAGGATCCAGTTCTTGCTTTCGTCTTTAATGCGCTGGAACAACAAGGTTGGCATGGAAAACTTGTTGTTGAACACCCTCGCATTCCTTTCCTTCCAGATCTCCCAGGTGATGAGGATGACCGCCGACTTGAGGCCTTTAGAAGAGAGGGAAGTAGTGTCGGTCACATCCTTCTAGTAGTAAAAAACAGTTGGTTTCGTCGGTCCCAAGGCCACCGCAAGATCAGGGCACCGGAGCCAAATTGCCGCATCCCTCCAAATTCTGCGAGAGTAGCGACATTCGAACAAAATATGCCTTGCCGTCTCGGGCTGCTGCCTGCATAACTGACAAGTCGGCTGATGAGGCCAACCACGCACGATGAGACGATCCGAGGTCCAGAGCCTGTTCTGAACAGCGAGCCAGGCAAAGAAGCTGTATTTAGGGGGGCCCAAGTTTTCCAAACGACACGCAAGAAAGGAGCAGACGTAGCCCCGACGAACTGAGCCTTGTAGGCTGATTTTGCACTGTAGATCCCATCGCCAGATAGCGTCCAAGTGATGGCATCATCCAGGTCAGGGATAAGAACAACATTCTGCAGGAGGCTCCAGAGGTTGACAAACTCGACAATGTGATCCACCGTGAAAAACTGCACCGAAAGGTCAGAAATCCAGTTGAGGTCCGCCAGAGCCTCACTCACACATCTCTTCTTTCGTCTGGAGGACTTGAAGAGCAGGGGCGCAAGCACCTTGGGGGGGGAGGCCATCGAGCCAAGAGGAGCCCCAAAAAGAAGCTCTGAGACCATTGCCAATGGTCACCCTAGTGGCAGCATTAAACATGCTTCTCGGCGTCTCAGAGCCCACCCACGGCTTTTCAGGGGAAGCCCATTCATGCCAGAGCCATCGAAGACGGAGGGCCCTAGAGAACTTGTCCAAATTCAGAATCCCCAAACCCCCCAGCTGCTTAGGGCGGCAAACCTTGTTCCGGCTAACCTTGCACTTACCCCCGCTGACCTTGTCACTACAGTTTCAAAGCATACCCCGCCTGAGCTTGTCGAAAGCCTTAAGGATACCTTTATCAACTTTGATGGCCGTCAAAAGGAAGATTGGCATTGAGGAGAGAACCGATTTCACAAGGGCCACGCAGCCGGCCCTATTGATGAACTTGCCATTCCAAGGCTGCAGACGCGCGACCAACTTGTCGATGTAAGGCTGCAGATCGACGCGGCGAAGTCTACCCAAGGCCAAGGGAAGGCCAAGGTACTTGATGGGGAACTGGGCATTAGTGGCTTGGAAATCCACCATGATCGAAGGCAGGTCGATTGCATCACATCTAATCGGCGAGATGGAGCTCTTTGCAAAGTTAGTGACCAGGCCGTGACTTCCCCGAAGCTCTGCAGAGTGGCCGCAAGGTTTGAGATGTCATTGGCCGAGGGGACCAAAAAGATAGCATCGTCATCAGCATAGAGAGAGACCCGCATCTTCGCCAAATTGTCTGGAATAGGTTGCAAGAGGCCGGCTTCCGTGGAACATCTATCTGGTTATGTGATATCTACAGGGACCTTTCTCATATTTTTCACCACTATAGCCACCCCCTATGAACCATGCTTGAGTTTCTCTCAACGATATACAACATATTGTTGAATCTTGAACTGCATACATTGAAGCAGTTCACCCAAAAGCTCAATCTTACTGGAAAATAAGGGGCGCTATTAGGGATCAGATGCCGATGCCTAGCTTCCCATCGGACTATTCCTGCACCACATGATTGCTTGTGGGACGTGCAATCCCCGTAGACTCGATGCACCGAATCCGTTGACCCAAAAATTTAACCTAATGGGGAGAGAAGAAGACAATACATTTATGCTTTCAACACATGCAAAACACGTCTTCCAATCAATCCAGATCATCCATAAAAAGATGACCCAGTGGATGCCCAGATAAATTGAAAGAAGCTTGCACTGTACAACTAGTCATGCACTAAACACCATCTTATGTGGAGTTGTAGTACTCCCTCCGATCCATATTAATAGGTCCTCAAGTGGATGTATCTAGACATGTTTTATTGCTAGATACATCCACTTGAGGACCTATTAATATGGATCCTAACTAATTTTCCTTTCCGTGTAGCCTTGATATTTCAATTACATGCCATACCTCTTGAGTCTTGTCCTCTTCCCATATGCACATGTTTATGCATATTCCGCGACGTGTATATTCTGTAAACTAAAACCGTGCATACATGATTGCTAGCGTTAAGACCGTCCTGCAGTCTCGTGGGCGGCTAGTTCCTCGTTGACTGGAGGAGTGCTACATGATTGTTAGTACGAGAGGTGTAAACAGAGTGCCTGATACTGCTGGTAGTCAAATTAATTAAGACACAGCTCGCGTTAGATCGTGAGTATCTACCAAACAAAGAGAACGAACAAGGGTCAAAAAGTCTTAACTGGTCAGAGACCAAACCTACGAATCCTTTATTTATGTAGTAACTATACATATGTTTCTTCCATCCTCCACGTTACTTGCTTTGTCAGCATACTCTAATTTCAGCAAGTGTTACAATATGTTGAGGTTGAAGCGCACAGCTCACGCTAACCAAAACCAAATGCAACTTGTTTATCGTCCGTGGCGACTGGCCCTGTACTTTTTCTTTCTTTCTTTCTTTTTTGTTCATCCGTTGTTTTCTCCTAGTACCTACTACTTGCCGTGTCCCGTGCATAAACTAACGCTGGTTTTATATCATCCCAACCATGAATCCTTGACCGGACTGCTACGCCGGCAATGCCACGGTGGTGCGGCGTCACAGTCGATGCCACATCATGAGAGCTGAATCGGGTCGTGTTCGTGTCATGTGCTATCTTGGCAATGACGTGTCCCTCAGCGAATCGTTGAGCTGCGAGCCGGCGGTCGTCGACGCCGCGGACCATCCAGCGGACCCTGCCGTCGTTGCTGGCGTGGCCTGGGCCGGCATGGCGTGGCCCCTCCCGTAGAGCCGCAGGAAGCCGAGCGCGCCCACGCGGGGCTCCGGCGGCGCCGCGCTGCCTTCCAGCACGCGCACTACTGCGTCCATGCTCGGCCGCTGCGCGGGGTCCTCGTGCAGGCAGCACAGCGCGAGGGTCACGACGCGCGCCACGTCGGCCTCGCTCACCCGCCCCTCAACCCTCGGATCGACCAGGTCCAGGTACCTCCCCTGCTCGTGGAGCTCCAGCGCCAACATCGGGAAGTACTCGTCGCCGCCTCCAGCGCCGGTGCCTCCGACGCTCGCCGTCGAGGACGTCATCATGCTGCTATACCCGGACGGGGACGGGAAGGCCGAGTGGTCGCCGCTGCCATCGCCGTCAGCGCCGCCGCCCTGCTCCTGCTCCTGCTCGCCACGGTTCTTCCTCCCGCGCACCAGCTCGAGCAGCACCATGCCGAAGCTGTACACGTCGGCGCGGTCCGAGATGGCGGCGTTGCTCAGCCACTCGGGCGCGAGGTACCCGCGGGTGCCGCGCATGGTGGTGAAGATCGCCGAGTGCTCCGACGACATCAGCTTCGCGAGGCCGAAGTCGGACACCTTCACCTGCCCGCCGTGCGCCAGCAGGATGTTCTCGGGTTTCACGTCGCAGTGCACGATCTTCTGGTCGCACCCGGTGTGCAGGTACGCGAGCCCGCGCGCCGCGCCGACCGCCACCTCCATGCGCTCCCCCCACTCCAGCGCCGGCCCGATCCCGCCGAACAGCGTCCGGTCCAGCGAGCTGCGGTCCATGTACTCGTACACGAGCAGCCGGCGCGAGCCCTCCGCGCAGAAGCCGCGGAGGCGGACGAGGTTGACGTGCCGGATGTTGCCGATGACGGCGATCTCCGTGCAGAATTCCCGCTTCGCCTGCACGCCCCCGGCCTCCAGCTTCTTCACCGCGACGAGCCCCTCGCCGCCTGGAAGTTCCCCTCTGTACACGGAGCCGAACCCGCCGGAGCCGATCTTTGTCCCGAAGTTTGCGGTCATCGACGTGATCTCCGCGTAGCTGAACCGCGCCGGCATGCCCGGTATGACGATGTCGCCGTCGTCGTCGGGATCATCGTTGTGTCTGGTATCCCTTGATCGCATATTCTGATGGCCCAGATAATTCAGTTGATTCCCAACGGAGTTCTTGGACTTGGCTTTCTTCCCGTTCTTGCTCGCCTTCCACCTCCGCCGCAACAAGTACCATGCCACCACGGCCAATAGAAGGAGCGATGCAACGGACGGCAGTACGATAGGCAAAAGGCGTTTGATTGACGACGAGTTGTGTTTGTTTTTGGAAGCTCTGGTCGCCGAATTGAACGTCTTGATGTATCCCAACGCCGATGTAGCACGAGTGGCCCAGTGCAGCGACCCGAGCTGCCTTCCTCCGAGCACGTTGCACCTCATGGAGGTGTTGTCGTGGAAGTAGCCGAGGCAGGTGCAGTTGGCGGTGCAGAGGGCGCGACACGCGGTGTGGTTGACGCCGGTCGTCGTCGGGGCGTCGAAGCTGGTGGCGAAGTAGGCGATCTTCGCCGCGAGGGGGAGGTATGAAACGGAGGTCGACGCGCTGCCGTTGCTCCCGCACGAGGCCGGCGACGCGAGCAAGGAGCCGTCCCCCGGCGTGCACGTGCCGGCGTCCGTCACGGAGGTGGCGAAGAGCGGCGGGCACGTGCAGGACGAGCTGTTGGCAGCCTGGGCGCAGAGCCCGAGGGAGGCGCATGGCAGCGGGAGTTCGCAGGCGGTGTCGGGCGCCACGAAATCACCGCCGACGGGCGCCGAGGAGTTCAGCAGCGCGTAGCTCCTGATACTCAGCCGCCCGTCGGGCCCCAGCGCGAGCACGCGGAACTCCGCCGTCGGGAGGACCACCCGGAACACCAGCGTGCCGTCGTCGGCGAGCAGGAACAGCCCCGACGCGTTGAACGACATGGACGCCGCGGCGGCGTTGTGGTCCTTAAACGACCTCCGGTCGTTCGACAGCCGCCAGTACGTGGACCCATGCCACGTCAGCGCCACGTCCGACGCGGCCACGGCGAGCCGGTAGTCGCCCTGGCCGAAATCGCTGGAGCTCCTCCCCGATGTCAGGTACGAGCCGACGTGCAGCGGCTGGCCCGGGAGCAGGGTGTCCGTGGGGCCGTCGAACGACTGCCACAGCGTTTTGTTCCCGGCGTCCAGCAGCTGCAGGTTCCCGTCGTCCCGCAAGCGGAGCGCGGCGACGGGCGCACGCGGCGACGCGGACCAGAGCACGGTCGTTCCATCCGCGTCCGTCACGGCGAGCCCGCGCGCGGTGAGCTGGACCCGGCCCGATGGACCCGTCGGCGTGTCACGATTGGCGGACCAGACCGGCGTGCCGGTCGCCGCGTGCAGCACGGCGAGGTAGAAGCTTGCCTGCTGCTTCCCGGGGTTGTGGATCGCCGCCCTGAACGCGCCGTTGGTGGACTCCAGGAACGCGCCGCCGTTGTTGTCGATGTGGTCGTAGCTGGAGGCGCTGAAGTCCGGGTGCAGGAGGTCCTTGGTCAGCGGCCCCGCGTCGGCCGCGTCGGCGGAGAGGAAGATGAGGAGGAGCAGGCACGCCCGCGCGAGGAGAGAGCGCGGCGCGGCGGGGGGAGGGAACCGAGGCATCTGCGCCCATGAAAGGTGGGAACGCAAGGCGCGGGAGGAGGGGGGAGGCTGAGTAGGCGATCGGGGGCGTTGACTTGGGTGGGGACGGTGGAGGTGGGCACGAAACCGCCGGCAGCATCTGTTTCGGTGCTGCGCGGGAATTGGGGTTCGGTTGCGGCGCGGCGCTAGATTTCTGTCTGACTTTCTCGGATGGATTTGTACCTAGACTAGATTTGCCCAGCTGAAGGTTACCTGAAAGTGAGGCCTTCAGTTCTGTGGCCTGTAAATGCGACTGGCATACGTAGAACCTTTTTTTTGAACTGGCATACGTAGAACTTGTCAAACAAAGTCGGCTCAATCAATCAGCATGTGTTGTGGGCCGCTGCTGTAGGTTGACCTTCATCTCATCCACTAGGCAAGTGCATCCACAACAGTTCAATCATATGGAAGTCAACCGACTGATCCATCACTATGCTATGCACAGTGTGTACAGCGGAAGCAGGTGGGGAATCAAGAGTAACTATGCGGCAGGTGTAATCGCAACTTAGACTAAGGGCATGTACAGTGACGATGCGTCAGCCGTTTATAAGCAATGCCACTTAGGATATTTTAGCAGTTAGAGGAGAGAGAAAGTGGGGAGACAAAGAGCCCGTCGGTAATTTTCTAGACAGTCTGGCTCCACTAAATTCGCTCCCTACCCACGGCATCTTAGGGCATGTTCAGTGGTTCCGACGCCGTCCGTCTATAAAATTTATCCAAGTCAGCTATAGACTTTGTAGACGATATCCGATACAACCGAACGTCTCGTTGGCTATCTGTAACAAGCAAACCGCTGGGGAGGTTCCACTTTATTTCCGTGAAAAGTGGATCCATTCTGACCCGGTACAGGCGGCCAACTCGGTACAATGAGAAACAATGCGTCGGTAAGCAACGAATTTAACGCTAATAGATCGTCTTTAATTGTACCGACGGACTGTGCGGTTTTTCCTTTTCTCTCTCTCTCACGTAATATAATTTCCTACGTGGCCTCTGTTACAGACGTCTGACTAGATACCGTTATACATGCCCTTATCCCATTGTATGGCTAGCGACGTCCTTTTTTCTGGCTTTGGTTAGCTTTAATGGATATTTTTTAACCGCATGCAGTTATAAGTTTCAGGTTCTAACGGACAGCTGAAGAAATAGGCTATTGTACGAGTCGTCTGTAGGCTGTCTACAGCTGACATGTACATGTATTACAGACCACTGCTGTCTAAACGGATCACTGGTGGAGAACAGGCTAGTAGCACCGGTTTGTAAGGGCCTTTGGACTCGGATACAAAACCGGTGCTACGTATCCGGGACTAAAGGCCCCCCTTTAGAACCGGTCAGTCACCAACCGGTTCTAAAGGCCTCCACGTGGGCGCCGAAGAGCGCGCGCAGGCGGAGGACCTTTAGAACCGGTTGGTAACACCAACCGGTCCTAAAGCTTTTTTTTTCTCTTTTTTTTTCTTTTCTTTTCAGGGTTTCCAATTCCGTATTTAGGGTTTAGGTTTTAGGGTTTAGGGCGTGTTCCGTATTTTCAGCGTTTCCGTTTACGTGTTTTCGTTTCTAAAGAAGGCAATACGTATTTTCAGAAAACACGTAATCGGAAATACGTATCCGGAAACACCGATTCCGTGTTTGCGGTTAAAATGTTTCCGATTCCGTGTTTGCGGTTAAATGTTGATGCACCAAATAAAAGTACATATATATAAACATGTAACACGAAGTAATCGACCGAGAATTACATGATCTGAAGTTCGTTTTGAATAGCTGTATACTTGCATAGAGAAGGGAGCTGGCTATAATTGGTTCATAGGATGGAAAAATTCTCCGTCTTCTGCTATGACTTGCGTGAGAAGAAATCCTGCCAATTCCTCTGCAATAGCCTTGCAACGGTCGATTGGTTTGAGCTGCGCCCGTTTTCGTGCCATCTTGAAAAGAAGTAGATGAAAACAATTAAGTTATGAACAAAACTAAACATAATTAATGGCAACATAAATAAAGTTGTGAAGATCCGGTTACGTACCTCTAGATTTCTCCTAGTACGGGATTTCTCATTGATCGTCCTGTGAATGAACTCGCAAACGTAGTATCCACAATAATCAGTTCCCTGTGGTTGTTGCGGGACTTTCTATATACGAGAAACATAATTCAGTCAAATTAATAATAATCAAGAGAATGGTAATGGTATTTAAATCAGGGTACGTAGTATTACTTACTTTGTTAATCTGAAAGTGGAGAATGTCTGCCCATGTACCGGGTTCTTCCTTGATGAACATTTGCCAAACCCTGGGCGACAAAAGAAAAATGAATAGAAGAGTTAATTATTACTTACTTGATATCAGGGAATGAACGAAAAAGAGGCCGATGAACGAAAGAGGCCGATATATATATACTTTTGAAGCATCTGACGCGCGGTCTTCCATGTGTCAGCGTCCCAGGTTAACGAGTCCCAGACTTCAACTTGTCCTTTATCGATTCTAATGATGAACAATATGAAGTGGCCGCTGCGCACGTGTACACACGCAGTCATGCATACTCATCAATTACACTTAACATCAGGTAAGCAAAATGGAATGTCTACAAGACAGTAACACTCACTTGAATCCGTAGGGCCAAAGTATTTCTTTTTTGGTACTTTGTCGCTTCAAAAACCTTAGCAAATCATCCGGTGTATCCTTGTTGAAACTTTCTACTGTGTTTTGATGATACGAATACGGGTCAATGAACCCAAAGTCCCAGATTCCTGCCAGTCTGCATTCACGAATCTTCATTCTGCATAGTAGCGTACAAAAAGAATGTCGTGAGTGATAATTATACGGGCAACGAACGCGAGCTTAACTAAATAATTAAATTACACAAATAAATCACTTACAAACAGTAGCAGCCGAGGATAGACTTGTCGAGGGCACGTTGATTGTACATCTGGAAGAAATCATCGAACCCAAGCTCGACACCGTAATCTCCGAAGTAGTGTTGATCCTGAACTTGAGCCATGATACAGTCTCTCTCCTGCCTTGCGGCCTCCAAGTACCAATCATGTAAACTCCGTAGTTGGGTTGTTAGATCAGTAGGATTTTCGACCAGAGGGTGCCCGGGCTTGTATGTATATACCACATCAGCAATAGCGTAACCCACGTCGCCCATGCGTGGACCGGACATTGAAGCCTGGTCAGATAAGACCTTGAGCGGGGCAATTGACCGTTCTTCTTGTTGTCCGAGCTGGGGAACTTGTTTCCCGCATTTCGTCTGCTCCGCCTGCTTCATCTCCTCCGTCTGCTTCTTCTGTGCGGTGTGCGTCTTCTCAATGTACCGTTCATAGTCTGAAAGGGGCGGCGGTGGCGGCGGTTCAGGATAATATAAGTTGTCGATGGTCCGCTCAATTTTCCACTTTGGGATGTCCTTCAGAGTTTCCTTCCAGGTGTCTGGAGGGGGCTTCCGGGGAAACTGTGTGAACCATGCGCTGGTTTTGGCTTTCACGACATCGCTTAGTTCCTCCGGAGTCATCAGGCCTGGTAACTTCGGCGGAGTCTCGACTTTCTTGGATTTCCTTGGTCTCTTCTTGGGAGGAGTCCCGTTTCTTCTGAACTTCATCTTCCTCTTTGCCGTACCCGTAGTGGGCGCATCCGTCGGCTCACGGGAGTGCACGGGCGATGGACCCTTGGCCTCGGGCTCCCAATCTTCGTTGTGGGGTGGACTTGGAGGTTCATTGAGGGGTGGACTTGGAGGTTCCATTCTATTAAGTTGATCGGGACCAGGTCTCTTACAACAACTCCGTACTGATTTACGAATTTGCGATAAGTTTCTGGGGGGCTGCAGTGGTTTGCCATCAGCAGCAACTGTATCGATCGAGAACCTTGCGGTATCTTTCAACCTTGCGGCCGGGCCTCATTTGGACTTTGTCTCAGTACTTGCGCTAGCTGTTCCGGAGGGCGCCTAAACGGGAAAATAATGATTCGTTAGTAAGTGCAATACAAATTAATTGTTGCGTGAACAGTGACTTGAGATATACATTGGAAGAGTTTGTTCTGGAGGGCACTTCTTCATCCTCGACGTTGTCGTCGTCATCATCTACTACATCTTCTATATTCTGATCTCCGTCACCGGAGTCGTTCAAAAATTGATTGCTAAACGCCTGTCCACCGTCGTCATCACGATATATGGCCGTTGCATTATTAAAAATCATCTCGCACATTAATCTTTTCTTCTCCGCCTCACCCATTCCCGCGAGTTTATCGGCGTGCGGATCATGTGCAGGTTCTTGGGGATCCATAGCTCAACACCTGCTAGTAAAATTTATAAAATGAAGAACACTTAGCGAAATTTTCATCGGGCACTTGGCGAAATTATTTCATCGGACAGTAATAAAATAATAGTTCTGGACATATTAATGAAATAATAGGTCTGGACACACCAAGAGTTACATAGCTCGGGTTAATTTTTTTAACCCTAATACATCACGATCGAATAATATCACTTATACATAGTCTCGTGACATCTCTCAAAATAATTAACTCTGACCGGGTCCTAAGCCGCGGGGTGCTGAGTCACGGGTGCTACGCATCCATAGATAAGGAACCCTCATAGGGTCATAGCTCACGTGGTAAGGAACCCTCCTAATAATCGACCAACTGCTGCTATACTGCCTATACTGCCTATCGAGCAAGTACATGTAGCGACGGACGTGCTCGTCCTCCTCCCTGATACGCTGTTGTACCACCTCCTCAGGGGCCGGCTCTCTCCGCACCGAGTGTGGCCCACGCGATGGCCACCAAAGAATATCCGGGTCGACCACGTCACCCGGATTTCTCACCAAGCCGCGTGCCCCGGTACTAAGGAGCTCCCAGTGCCAGCCTGGCGGGGCCCAGTCCCGGACATCGCCCGGCGGGTCCAACAGAGACATGAACTAAAAACATGCCCGGACTAAGTAAATATTCCATAATTAAGTAAAATACCTTTCTGAAATTTCTTAACTTAATTAGTACAATTATTCTAACTTTCTGAAATTAGTAAATTGAGAAATATAACAGAAATAAGATGAAAGTTAAACAGGAACAAAATGGTAACTTAGTAAAATTTCTTAACTTAATTAGTACAATTATTCTAACTTTCTGAAATTTTCTAACACTAACGACTTAGTGAAATTTTCTAACACACTAACTTCTAACACAACATTCTAACACAAAAATTCTAACTTTCTGAAATTAGTAAATTGAGAAATATAACAGAAATAAGATGAAAGTTAAACAGGAACAAAATGGTAACTTAGTAAAATTTCTTAACTTAATTAGTACAATTATTCTAACTTTCTGAAATTTTCTAACACTAACGACTTAGTGAAATTTTCTAACACACTAACTTCTAACACAACATTCTAACACAAAAATTCTAACACTAAACAAAATTGTAAAAACAAATTAAAGCACTAAAAAAAATCTAACACTAACTCTAAAAATTTCTAACACTAAATTCTAACACTAACACTAACTCTAAAAAAATCTAACACTAACTCTAAAGATTTCTAACACTAACACTAACACTAACACTAACTCTAAAAATTCTAGCACTAATTACTCTAAAAATTCTAAAACTAAACAAAATTGTAAAAACAAAAAAAAATCTTAACTACGCGTGTACAGAGGGCGACGGCGAGGGGCGACGGGGCGACGGTGAGGGGCGAGAGGGCGGGGCGGCGGAGGCGGAGGCGGGACGGAGGCGGGGCGGCGGAGGCGACGGAGGCAGAGGGCGCGCGCGGCGGAGGCGGAGGCGGGACGGAGGCGGGGCCGCGGGGGATCAACCGCGGCGACGGAGGCAGAGGGCGGCGATGGCAGCGGCGACGGAGGCAGAGGGCAGCGCGCGACGTCGGGGCAGACGGAGGCGAGGCGGACGGAGGCGCGGCCGGAGCAGGGCTTCGCCGTACGTGCAACGAGAGAAGACGCGCGAAAGAACTGACGAAAATTTTTCACAAGTCCTGGATATATCGCCCCACTACAGACCTTTAGCACAGGTTGCTGTTAACAACCGGTGCGAAAGACCTTTAGCACCGGTTGTTAACACAAACCGGTGCTAAAGGCCTGTACTTGGGGCCACATTCAGACCGCGCGCCCTGTACAGACCTTTAGCACCGGTTTGTGTTAACAACCGGTGCTAAAGGGTCTCTGTACAAACTGCTCGCCTCCCGCGCGCGGCGGTTTTAGTGCTACAGTTCCCGATCGCGAGTCTTTCTGTTTCTCTGTATTCTCTCTTCTTCCTCTGTCTTCTCTTCTTCCTCTCTTGATCTTCCTCCACCAAGCACACCATGGCTGAAGTTTGGGAGATATACCATGGTCCCACACCATGCGGCAAGCAACTCGAGGTGTGCTACACCAACAGTTGCGAGAGGCTCCCCGGTCCTCTTGCGCATTTGACCAATCTCTATTTGTCCTCTCCCGATGAACACCGGTTCTTCGGGCTTGATCTGGAGTATACGGCGGATAAACGGGATGTTGCCGTCATCCAGATTGCGTTCAAGGATGCCGTTTTGGTCTTCCAATGGTCAAGGTAACGCACACGTACAATCTTGCATCTTCTATTTGTTTGTTGCATGTGAAGAATACATGTGTTGCAACATATCTAACACGTATCAAATTTTTGTTGTTGCAGTAGTTCAAAGCATTCTCCGGCACTTGTTGATTTTCTAGTCAACAAGGGATATGACTTTTGCAGCGTTGACATCAGGCAAGACCGTCCGAAGTTGATGCGCTTGGGTATTGTGATACCTGAAGATCACTACATTGATCTTCAGGATCTTATCCAATTGAACGGGCCAAGGACCGGGATGGCTCGCATGGCAACTGCCTTAATCCACGAGGGCTACGAAACCATGAAGTCTGGTTTCCCCCGAAAGAATCACTTTTTATGGGAGAAGAACCCACTGGACTTCACGAACGTCAAGTATGCAGCCATAGATGCATACGTCTCCTACGAGTTGTTCCGCATCTACTCGACGGAGTCATAGATGTATGCGTTCGATATATATGCATGTAATGGATATCTTAGTATGTAATTAATGGATATCTTAGTATTGTGAGACTTATGTTTGTGTTATGTGTGATCGTAAGACTCTATGTTATGAATGTGATATGATTGTGTTCTAAAATCAGAAACAAAGATATAAAATATGGTGTAGAATGGGAAAAATTTGATCACTTACCCCAGGCGCATTTTTATACTGTGCGCCTGCGGTAGTACTCTTATCCCAGGCGCATTTGTACACTGTGCGCCTGCGGTAGTACTGTTATCCCAGGCGCATTCGTCCATGGTGCGCCTGCGGTAATGTTACCCCAGGCGCATACTGAAGTTTATGCGCCTGTGGTAAGTTAGGGTGGGTAATGAGTAAGGCAACGAGAAGTGAGAGCGCAAGTGATACATCGAGCATATATATCGTGGATACATATATATATATTGATTTAGCGAGATACCATACATGTAGATTTTTCTTCTTTTATTTTTCTTTTTTGTTTCACTTCCCTGTTTTCTTTTACATTGATTTATAAAACATGGAAAACAGAAGGTTACTTTTATTAAAAACAGAAAACAGACGCGCTAGCACGCCGCAGTGTCGCCGGAATATAAATTCTTTTATTAAAAAAGAGAAAACAGACAAACACTACTCCTCGTCGTCATCGTCGGGGAACTCGTCGCTGACCTCCTCCGGGTCATCGTCGTTGTCGAACTCGTCGGTGACCTCCTCGTCGTCGTCGGAGGTGCATGATGGTATGTCCGAGATAGGCCCCACCTCGGATCGTCGGAGGCCCAGACTTCGCCGGCGTGGTCGGCCCGACGAAGCTCTTGCAGCGCATTCGTCCTCGCCTCCCGAGCGGCATCTAACGCGAGGTGGCGTTCGAGGCGGCGCTCCGCCCGCTCAGCCGCGCGGGTCTGCCAGAGCTCCTCGTCGGCGCTCTCCTCCCCCGGGTTGTTCCGGTAATACTCGCGGACGACGCGGTCTTCCATGGCGTCGACTAGTCCCTGAAACGCGCGGTGGCGGAGTTGGAGGTGGTCGGCGGCAGTGACGATATGCGGCTTTGGAGCCCTGGCCTCCGCTTCCCAGACGGTGTGACAGTCGTTGAAGTTCATCAGCGACCGCGGGCGGTTGAGGCGCCAGGCCGCCGCGTCCCAGGCGCGGGCGGCCTCCGCCGCCGTCGCAAAGGAGCCGAGGGGGATGCGGTCGTCCCCCCAGCGGATATCTGCGCTGAACATTCCGTTCTGCCGTGCTCGGACGCCGCGGAAGCCGGTGGTGCTGTTTCTCCTCGGAGGCATTGTGGAAGCGCGACGGTGCGTGGAGAGGAGTGGGCGCGTGGAGAGGAGAAGACGCGCTCGAGGCGCGACAGTTTATACCGCGCCCTCCTGGCCACGCGTCACAACTCCCGCGCCACGCGTGAACTCCCGCGCCGGTTGTTAACGTCAACCGGTACTAAAGGCCTGTACAGGGGGGCGCACATTTCTTTTCTTCTTATTTCTGTTTCCAAAGGGGGGTGTAGAACAAAACAAACGGTATCTCCGTCATACAGCCCAACCGTGGCTAGCTACTGGGTGCATATATGCATACCAAATGCACGGCTGGACGTATGACGGCGAATCCGGATGTTTTGTATTTGCTCGATGAACTGAATTTATGATGTATCAAACCTTAAAGGGGGTGTAGAACAAAACAGACGGTATCGCCATCATATAGCCCAACCGTGGCTACTGGGTGCATATATGCATACCAAATGCACGGCTGGACGTATGACGACGAATCCGGATGTTTTGTATTTGCTCGATGAACTGAATATATGATGTATCAAACTTTAAAGGGGGGTGTAGAACAAAACAATCGGTATCGCCAGCATACAACCCTGCAGTGGCTACTGAGTGCATATATGCATACCAAATGCACAGCAGGGCGTATGCTGGCGAATCCAGATGTTTTGTATTTGGGAGATGAACTGAACGGTGTATGAAGCTGGGCTATATATAGGGTCCTCTGGCTCACAAAGTGTTGAGCTAGGGTTTTGATCCAACGGTTAAGAAACATCTCATCCAACAGCTCACAACAGCTCGAAAGAAACACACCGTAGCCCTGATCGTACGGCTCACAATCAGCTGGAAAGAAACACACCATGGATCCAACGGCTCACAAGCGGTTGAAAGAAACACACGATCCGTGTGATTCTATCTGATTGGTCCAAACGAAACCCTAACCCATTAAGTCCGGTTGGTGTCCCCAGCCGGGACTAAAGGGATGATCCGTTTCTATTTTTCTTCTTGCCTTTCTTCTGATTGCGCCGTAATAACCATGGAACATCTTCATCATTTAACTGAATGCTTGGATCATCTTTGACTTTGAAGGGAGGAATTTCATCAAATTTATTGTAATCTTCTGACATGTCTGTCTTGTCCTCGACTCCCACGATGTTTCTTTTCCCTGAAAGAACTATGTGGCGTCTTGGCTCATCGTCTGATGTATTCTCTTCCTTATCTTTTCTTTTTCTCGGTCTGCTAGACATGTCCTTCACATAGAAAACCTGAGCCACATCATTGGCTAGGACGAATTGATCATCGTCGTACCCAAGATTCTTCTGATCCACTGTTGTCATTCCGTACTTCGGGTCTACATTCACGCCTGACAGGTCGAACCATTTGCACCAGAACAAAGGGACCTTAAAAGAAGGTCCGTAGTCAAGTTCCCATATCTGCTCTATGTAACCATAGTATGTGACCCTTTGCCCGTTGTCGTCTTTTGCATCAAACCGGACGCCACTGTTTTGGTTGGTGCTCTTTTTATCTTGGTCTGCCGTGTAAAATGTGTTACCATTTATCTCGTACCCTTTAAAGGTCAATATAGTCGAAGATGGTTGCTTGGCCAACAAGTATAGCTCATCTTCAACAATGTTGTCATTAATGAGACGTCTTTGCAACCAACCGCCGAAAGTCTTCGCGTGTTCTTTAGCAATGAAATCTTCAGGTTGCTCCGGGTATTTCGAGCGTAAAATATCCATGTGTTCCTGGATATATGGAGCCGCCAAGCTGGAATTAACTAGAACTGTGTAGTGTGCTTGAGTGAAAGATTGCTCGTCCATACATGTTGTTGATTTCTTTCCTAGCGTGCCTTTTCCACGCAGTCTCCCCTCATGGCGCGACTGAGGAACACCGATCGGGTTCAGGTCAGGAATAAAGTCAACACAAAACTCAATGACCTCCTCTATTCCATAGCCCTTGACCATGCTTCCTTCCGGCCTAGCACGATTTTTAACAAAATTCTTCAAGACTCCCATGAACCTCTCAAAGGGGAACATATTGTGTAAGAATACAGGACCGAGAACGGAAATCTCTTAGACTAGGTGAACTATGAGGTGCGTCATAATATTGAAGAAGGTTGGTGGGAACACCAACTCGAAGCTGACAAGACATTGGACCACGTCCTTCTGTAAACTTGGTAGAGTTGCTGGATCGATTGCCTTCTGAGAAATTACGTTGACGAATGCACATAGCTTCACAATGGGTACTCGCACGTTTTCTGGCAGAAGCCCCCTCAATGCAATCGGAAGTAACTGGGTCATGATCACGTGGCAGTCATGAGACTTTAGGTTTTGGAACTTTTTCTCTTCCAGGTTTAGTATTCCTTTTATGTTCGACGAGTAGCCAGACGGGACCTTGATACTGCTCAGGACTTGGAAAAAGATCTCCTTCTCTTCCTTGGTAAGAGCGTAGCTGGCAGGACCTTTGAAATTCTCTGGATTCATCAGGTCGTCTCGTTCGTGCATACGTTGGTGGTGCAGCCGTGCTTTTGGTGTATCTCTCGACTTCTTCCTATGCACGCCCAATAAGTTTAGCAGGTTCACACAAATATTTTTCGTCACGTGCATCACGTCGATCGCAGAGCGAACCTCTAGGAATTTCCAATAGGGTAGTTCCCGGAATATAGATTTCTTCTTCCACATGGCTACGTGATTGTCGGCGTCATTCGGAACAGATTGTGCACCAGGACTGTCGAATCTCTGACTCCACAAATCCCTTAGGTGACCCTATTGGGTTTCGACTAGGAGAAGTCATAGGCGCTGGTGGAATCGTCGGCTAGACAGGGGGCGAGATTTACCCAGGTTCGGGGCCCTCGAAGAGGTAAAACCCTTACTCCTGCCTTCTGTTGATCTGTATTGGATGATTAGATCGGTTACAGGTTGCTCGAATCGAGAGTAGATCTCGAGTTTCAAGGCTTTTTGGTCGTGCGGTACTACTTGGTCCTCTCCTAGGGGGGCTCTCCTGGCCTTATATAGATGGCCAGGTCTCGAGTTCTACCCGGAGAGGACTCCAACCCTAGCCGGGTCGGTTACATGTTTTCTAACTTAACCCGCAAGTTTAGTGCAGGTGGGCTTCACGCGGGCCTTCTAGAGTACTTCGAAGGCGCCTCTTCTTGGGCTTTGTTCCTGGGCCTGAGAGGGGGTGTCCTTACCCGCAGGGTCCAGGATCCATATATTCGTCAGTAGCCCCCGAGCGTTTGCTCGATTGGGATTTTTCCAGTCGAGTAGACGGTCAAACCTTTCTTGATCTTTTCTGGAGGACCAGCTCGACAGTTATTATTTAAAGGGTGCGTTCCCTATATCATAAGTCATCGTGCTCGAGTATTGAGCAAAATAAGTGCCTGTTTGTACGGCTTTTTTCACAGAAGGATGTGGCTCGGTAGCTTGGCTCCCCCGAGAGATCAGGGCCAATTAATTGCAACTAGGGCAAAAACATTCCTGGCCTACACAGATTCGAGACCTCCGACTCGAACCCGATGAGGTGATCGTTGCGACTGGGCCGTTGTGGACTTATCAAATCGAACTTAACCTATGGGGGTACCCGGCGCGTCCGCTAGGATTTTTCTTCGTGTTGTTGACACGGAATTACACCGGAGGACGCAGCTTTCGAGTGCGATTCCAGGCCCAAAAGAGAGATCTTTTCGGGTCTTACCTACATATTCGAAGAATATGGCATCCGGATGTGCCTAGTCGGCTGAACAATCCAGGTTTTTATGATGTAAATTTATCATGTGTAAGAGAGGTAGGTTCTTCCTACCCGATTGATTTGTTTGAGTTCTATACGAAAGAAATTTCGTGCTGGAAGAAAATCTAAGCCCATATAAAAGAGTTTTCATGTTCGGGATGCTGTGCCCATACGAAAGAGTTTTCGTGTATAGGGTATTTTTCTCTTGTTCGAAGAGGTTTTGCTTCATGAATTGTTCACGGAAAAGTTGCTTTTATCCGAAGGAATTGATGTTCGTACGAAGATACTTTCGCGTTTGAACTTCCAATCGAAAAGATCTTTGATTTTGAATGACGAATGCCATGACGTCATGGCGCACTCCTCTTTTCCCGATGGGACGTGACGGAGTGGCAGCAGATGGTGGCCCACCTGGTCAGCTTTTTGACCGGGAAACGAGACGTCGTTCCCGGTTTTTACGCGAGACGCGCAGTAAATGCGCACGATCTTCTGTTAAGATCGTGGCACGAAACGGTGCTGGCCGCCGCTTCGTTTCATCTTCACGCGTGGCGGTCGTGATAAGCGCCACGTAGCGCATCGTACGGCTGAGATCGTCTCGCTCCGTGTATAAGTACGGGTGTTAGCGCTACGGTAAAACTTTCCCAGCTCTCTGTCTTCATCTTCTTCCTCGCGCCCACCTTCGTCTTCCTCGCGCTCGAGCTCGTGCTGCAAGCAATGGCTGGCGGAAAAAGACGCAGTGCTGCCGGCTCTGCATCCGGTGAACCTTCTGCGCAACCCGCGCCCCGCGCCGGCGACTGGCGCTCCCCCAACACCACCGCGAAAAGCATCAAGGAGATGCAGCGGGAAGGGTTGCTGCCGGCGGAGACGGAGAAGCGAGTCCGTCTCGGAAAAAAGGAAGAGGTACCCAATCCTCAATCGAACGAGCGCGTGGTCTTCGTGGACCACGTGACTCGGGGCCTTTCCTTTCTTCTTCATCCCTTCTTCCTCGGGTTGCTGTGTGTCTATGGCATACAGCTTCACGATCTTCCCCCGAACGCGGTGCAGCACATTTCGTGCTTAATCGTGTTCTGCGAATGCTTTCTCGGCATTTGCCCGTACTGGGCGCTTTGGAAGGCGCTCTTCAAAGTCCGGATCTTCCGCGAGAGATCGCGGGTGGAGTCCGAGCTCGGCGAACCGCTTCGCACGGGCGGCTTCGGGATCCAAGCTCGACAAGAAGGCAGCTACTTCAACATGCATTTTGTCGACTCCGCTCAAAGCTGGCGGAAGAGGTGGTTCTACGTCACCGACAACAGCTCGGGTGGGATTGTGGAGTTCCACCCGTTCGCTGTTCTGACAAGGCGAAAGTCCTGGGGGCACAAGATGTCAGCCGAGGAGACTCAGACCGTCGCGCCCTTACTCGCAAGAGTAGCTGCTCTTCGGGATCAGACTGCGGGAGTCGTGCTCAATGGGATGCATCTGGCGAGCATCTTTTTGAAGCGCAGGATCCAGCCACTTCAACAAAGGCCCTCCGCTATGTGGGAGTATCAAGGCTCAGAGGACCCCAGCCGAGTAAGCCGCGAGGAGCTTTCGAATGTAGAATACGAGAAGAAAATCGCGGGTACCACTCGACTGAAGGTGGGGGAGAAATTCCCCGATTGTTCAGTTGAAGCCTTTGCCGCTTCAAATCCTCCCCCAGCCGAGGTTAGTTTCTTCCTTCTCGTCTTTTGAGTTGTTCCCTTTTTGTTCTGAGTCCTAGTCGATAAGATTTTTCTCGTCTTCTTCTTGTCTTTGTAGAGCCTGGCTATGGCAGACTGCTACCCGCCGGCTGCGAGGGAGGCTGCCTCAGAGCAAGTGTCGAGTCATCAAGACGGCGCGATTGACACCAGCGTCGCCAACGCCTCTTCGAGTTCAGAACACGATTCTTCGGATGACGTTGAAGACTCGAATGGCGCCCCTACGAAACGTCGTCGGGTAGATGAGGACGAAGCTACTTCCAAAGATAAATCCTTGGAAGCATCGCCCAGTCAAGCCCCTATCCATGCGACTCCGCTTCGCTCCCTTGCTCCTTCGCCTTCGTTCCCAGTGATGACGCCCGCTTGGAACGCGGACTTGCTGGATGACGACGAGGATGACGAGTAAGTGCTTCTTCCTTATTCTTGGTCGAACATTTTCCGTGCTTCAATATTGATGGTTTCTATCTTTCGCTGCCGACTGCAGACGATCAGTCCTCGCAGGTACGCCGCTGCCGTTCCTCCCGAAAAGAGGAATAAGGCAAAGGATGCGGGTGAAACTCCCACCGCGGGCACCGTCCAAAATTCTCCCAGAGCAGCCCCCGAAGCTGCGACTGTGGAACGTGAAGCCCCCAGCTTTGCCGCTAGGAATTCAGCTTCTAAAGAAGTGACGGACAGTTCCGCGGATCCGCTCTCTCGCGCCACCGTCCAGGTAGACTTCGTCTTCTATCTTCAAATTTTTATCGGGTGCACGACAGTGCTCCCGATGGGAGTAGCCCCCGAGGCTGTAGTCGATCGCATGCGATCGGCCACAGGCTCAAAGTCTGGTTTAATTCTTCTTCATGATTTCATTTTTATCGGGTGCACGGCAGTGCTCCCGATGGGAGTAGCCCCCGAGGCTGTAGTCGATTGTAAATAATCGGGTACAGACTCCAATTTAATCCTTTTAACTCTTCCGTCTTCGTGCTTTTGCAGTCGCTTATTGATTCTCTTGCGGCGATTGGTCGCCGCGTCGTTCTCGCCGAGTCGGATTGCGAGTCACTTCGAACGGACCGTAGCCGACTTCAAACTGAAAACGACCTTCTCAAGGGTAAGCTTTATCATCTCCCTGTCTTCAGTATTCCGTACATTCTTGAGTTTTGATAAGCATCTCTTTGCAGCTCGACTTGAATTTGCGGAATCCGAAAAGGTCAAACTCTCTAAGCAGGTAACTGCTCGGCAGGCTGACCTGACGGCCATTCGACAAGAGCTGGAGGCTTCCCGCATGCAATCGGAAGATTTTGGTCGACAGCTTGCGGATGCGCGGAAGGCCTTGAAGGAGTTAGAGGAAGCTGGCAGTAAGGCCGATAACGACGTTGTCGGGTTCCTCCGTCCCCTCGCTGAGCGTTTCGCGGGTAAGTGTGTTGGACTTTTGCGACTTTGATTCTTCATTTCGCTGAACTTTGCTAAGTATTATTTTCTTCTTTTGCAGGTCTTCTGGATGTTCCTCTAGAGATCCCTGGACTCCAGCGGGTGGATGTGGTAACCGACACACTTGCCCAGCTTAAAAGGCACACTGATGGAGTTCTCTCCTTGATCAATGATGCTACTCAAGTGCTGGTGCAACTGCACGGTCGCCTCATCGCCAACGCCACTCCTGCACCCGCGCTAGAGGATCTGTTGAAGGTCTTCTCAGAAGGCAAACTTCTGGATGCCTTCGCGGTCGCTCAGTCGGAGTCTGGTGCGAAGACCGCGATCCAATTCGCTTTGGCGCATGGAGTCGAAGGTTTGGAGGAGGCCTACTCATCTCTTCCAGTCGACCCCTCCACGGGCAAAAAGGTACGGCTCTCTCGTTTTGGCGAGCAAGCCGCTATTCTTGCTCGGAAGCTGTCTGAGATTTTTGCTCGACTGCGAGGAGGGGCGACTGCCGCTAGCGGGAGCACCAATGTAGCCTCATAGTTTTTCTTTTTTCTCCTTGAATGTAATGAACCTTGGGATGTATTCCCGTACCTTTGTTGTCTTTAACTGAAGAATTCGTCTTGCAATTCATTCCCCTTGTTTGTGCGTTGTCTCCCGATGGGAGTAGCCCCCGAGCGTGTGTCAGATATGCGACTAGAAATGACTCGAGTAGGGCATCTTACTTCTTTCGTTGTATTCTTCCAGGCTACTGGGTTTGCCGCGGAAACTTCGGGTGGACGTGGTACTTCAGTAAATCCACTTGTTGCCGCTGTTGGCACTTTTGCTGGCCTTCGTGATAAGGTCCAGGAGGGTGAGCGCAAGCTAAAAGCTATGCGCGGGATAGCCGATGTGGCGAAGTCCAAGCAGAAATTGGCGGCTGAACGCGAACAATTTCTGATGGATGAGTTGGCTGTAGTCGCAAGGGACTTGCTTTGTAAGTAGTGCAGCCCCCGTGCCTTTTTCTTCCTTGTTTCCTTATCTGACTGAGTGTGTTTTTGCTCTTCAGTCGTTAATCCGGATGACAGGGAAGAAAAGCAGTGGGTAGAAAATCACATCCTTCAAGAGGCTAGTAGCTCCAAACCTCATGCAAACAATTTTTGGTCTGATCGCAGTCGGGGTTTTGTGATGGCCACCTTGAAATTCCGAGTCCTCCAGGCGAGAATTCTCGTGAGTTCATTTCACGAGGTCCTGGTTGCCATGAATGCTGCATTTTACCCACTCGAAAAAGGTCCCGAAGACTGGAGCTATCTTCTCAGGTTGTTTGGACGTGAAGGAGAAGTTCGCGCGTGTGTGCGCAATCAGATGACGTGCGGCGCGGTTGTAGCTCTCTCTTTTATCCGAATATGGCACCCTGAGATAGACGTTAGCTCTATTGCTCGGCGCCCGGATTATGCAATCGAGGACATCTCGTCGTACTATGATGCTGTACGTCCTGCAGCGGAGAAGATTATCCAAATGACCTCTGAAGAGGTAGATAGAGTTTTGGCGACTGAAAACGCTCAACGCTTTGACTGATTGTCGGATGTAAATATCCTGTAATCTGTTTATAGTTTGTAAAAAACTGTTGTAAGGTGTATAACCTTGTATTTGATGATGTTTCTTTGTGATGCTTAGTTGTAGGGTAGCCCCCGTGTGTTTTATGGGGTGTGTACCTGTAACTTGTAGCATGTAAAGAACTAGAAGCTTCGAGTGAATATGATGAGAAAATCATGTCTTTTATTGTAATGACTGAGAAGCCATGTATTCGAGCTACAGTAGTGGCTAGTATAGCCTTATTTTGTTGTCATAACAAGTAAATCTAGGGATAGAATTTGCGGAGGTGTGCAATATTCCAAGGATTGGAGTAGATCCCTCCGGTCGCCGGATTCTTTAGCCTGTAGGCTCCGCCTGGGATGACTTCGTGTATGATGAAGGGTCCTTCCCAAGGTGGTTCGAGCTTGTGTCCTTCCTTCTGTTTGAGCCGCAGCACTAGGTCCCCAACCGCGAATGCTCTGTGGCGTATTCGGCGACTATGATAGTTGCGCAACGATTGCTGATATACCGCGGATCTTGCTAGTGCGATGTCACGCATTTCGTCGAGTGCATCCATATCTTCTGCGAGCGCCCTGTTGGAAGTTTCTTCGCTGTACGCTACAACTCGTGGGGCGCTGAATCGAACGTCCTTGGGAAGGACTGCTTCTGCCCCGTATACCATGAAGAATGGCGTGTACTTCGTTGATCGATTAGGGGTTGTGCGCAGGCTCCAGAGTACGGAGGGTAGCTCTTCCGCCCAATGTCCTGCGGCGGGGTGTAGACGATCGAGTAGTCGCTTCTTGATGCCAGCCGAAACTAAGCCGTTGGATCTTTCGACTTGTCCGTTCGTTTGCGGGTGAGTGACTGAGGCAAACTTGAAATTGATGCCTTTTTCCTCGCAGAACTGTTGTGTTTCCTTTGCTGTGAAATTTGTACCATTATCTGTAATGATGTCGTGTGGCACACCAAATCTGCATACAATGGAGTCGAGAAACTTGACGGCGCATTGGGCGTTTGCTGAAGTTACTGGCATAGCCTCGATCCATTTGGTGAACTTGTCGACTGCGACCAACAAGTGTGTGTATCCACCTGGTGTGGACTTGCGTAGTGGCCCAACCATGTCTAGCCCCCATTGTGCAAAGGGCCAGGCTATTGGTATCATGTGCAATTCCGTAGCAGGGGCGTGTGGCCTTGGTGCAAATCGCTGGCAGGCGTCGCATCGTTCGACCACGCTTTTTGCATCGTTGGCTGCTGTTAGCCAGTAAAATCCTGCTCGGAAAGCTTTTCCCATTATTGTTTTCCAGCTAGCATGATGTCCGCAATCTCCTTGGTGTATGTCCTGGAGCAATTCCTTGCCATCTTCGGGTGCGATGCAACGCTGAATTATTCCCGAGATGATTTGCTTATATAATTCTCCATTGATTACTTGAAAAGACTTGCTACGCCTGATTATCTGTCGAGCCTCACGTGGATCGGCCGGGAGCTGTCTGTTGAGCAGGTAGTCGAGATATTTCTGCGTCCAGACTGGCTCGACCAGGAAAACCTGTCGTGATATATTATGAATAAGCTCGATAAGCGCGACCTGCGGGCTGACCTCTGTTTCTGGCGCTGATGCAGCTTTCTTCACTTTGACCGATCGCTTGATCATCCGTTCGAAGTATATTCCTGGCGGTATGGGTGTATTCGTGGAACCCATGTTTGCCAGTCTATCTGCTTCTTCGTTGCTAGATCTTGCAATGTGCTTCAGCTCGCAACCTTTAAAGCTTCCTTCGAGTAGATTGTACATGTCACGATATGCGACCATGTTTTCAGCAATGGCGTCACATTCTTTCATCGTCTGCTGCACTATGAGATTGGAATCACCGTAGATCATTAATCGGGTAGCTCCACAGGCGATTGCCATCTTCATCCCGTGCAACAGGGCTTCATATTCTGCGTCGTTGTTCGAGGTTGGATCGTCTGGTGGAAAGTCCAGTCGCAGGACGTATTGCAGCTTGTCTCCCCGAGGTGAAATAAGAATGATTCTAGCTCCTGCTCCTTCGTTTCTCTTGGATCCATCGAAGTACATTATCCAGTTGCTCGTGTACTCAGGTGGTCCGGGCGTTTGTAGCTCTGTCCATTCGCTGAGGAATTCCACGAGTACTTGAGATTTGACTGCGTCTCGTCCTGTATAGGTGATGTCCCAGGCGCCCAACTCGATGCTCCATTTTGCTATTCTTCCGGATGCCATAGGGTTGTTCATGATTGTCCCGAGTGATGCATCATTAACCACTGTGATGGCGTGTTCCTGGAAATAATGTTTGAGCTTTCGGGCCGTGAGAACAACTCCATATGCCAGCTTCTGATAATGAGGGTATCGTTGCTTGCATGGCGAGAACACTTCGCTGATGTAGTATATTGGTCGTTGGACTCCGTACGCTTTGCCGTCTTCAGGTCGTTCGACCATGATTGCCGTGCTGATGACCTGGTTTGTAGCGGCTAGGTATAGTAGAAGTGGCTCCCTTTCTTTCGGTGTTGCAAGGACGCGCCTGCTTTGCAACGATCGCTTCAAATCTGCGAACGCTTGTTTAGCTTCGGGTGTCCACTCGAATTTATCCGTCTTCTTCAGTAATTTGTAGAAGGGTAGCGCTTGCTCTCCCAATCGTGCGATGAACCTGCTTAGGGCGGCTAGTCGTCCTGCGAGCTGCTGGACTCCGCGTAGATTGGTTGGCTCCTTCATAGTCAAGATAGCTTGTATTTTCTCCGGGTTGGCTTCAATGCCTCTGGCGGATACCAGGTACCCGAGTAGTTTTCCTGCAGGGACGCCAAAAACGCATTTGGTCGGATTGAGCTTGATCCGATATGCATTAAGGGCGTCGAATGTTTCTCTGATGTCCTTGAGGAGTGTGTCCTCTACTCGAGTTTTGATGACAATGTCGTCGACGTACACCTGTACGTTTTTGCCAATGAGATTGGCGAGGCATCTTTGCATGCAGCGCTGATATGTTGCGCCTGCGTTCTTCAGCCCGAAAGGCATTGTCGTGTAGCAGTAGACACCGTGGGGTGTGATGAATGCCGTCTTCTCTTCGTCTTCCCTTTTCATTCGGATCTGATTATATCCCGAATAGGCGTCCAGGAAGGAGAGGCGTTGGCAGTCTGCCGTAGAGTCCACGATCTGGTCGATTCGTGGTAGAGGAAAATTGTCCTTGGGGCAGTGCTTATTTAACGACGTGTAGTCGATGCACACCCGAAGGATATCCGTGTTCTTCTTGGGGACCAATACCGAGTTTGCTAACCAGGTGGATATCTTGATCTCCCTGATGAAATTTGCAGCTAGCAATCTGTTTACTTCTTCTCCAAGCGCCTTCTGTTTGGGTTCTGAAAATCGTCGAGTCGTCTGTTTGATGGGTTTGGCATTAGGAAAGACTTCGAGTGAGTGCTCGGCAAACTCCCTGGGTATTCCTGGCATATCTGAGGGTTGCCAGGCGAAAATCTCCCAGTACTCACGGAGGAGTTTGACGAGCGCGCCTTCCTATGCTGGCGAGAGGGTTGTTGAAACCATTGTTGTTTTCGCAGAATCCGTCGGGTGCACTTGATGCTTGCGAGTGTCGCTGTTGGCGCTGAATTCTAGTTCAGGCGTGTTTTTCTTCGTGAGGGGCATAACGGAGTGATCCGTGGTTTTTGTCAGCTCTTGGAGTTCTTCTTGCATCCCGAAAGATTTTGCGATCTCATTAAATTCTATGTCGCACTTGTCCGATTTCTGGAAGTCTCCGTCGATGGTGATCACACCGTATTCGCCGGGTAGCTTGAGCTTCAAATACGCGTAGTGTGGTACGGCCATGAATCTGGCGAACGCTGTTCGACCAAGAATGGCGTGGTACTGTGAGGGCCAGTCGACGACTTCGAAGTCCAGGAATTCCCTTCTGTAGTTGCTTGGAGAGCCCAATACTACTTCTAGGTTGATTGTTCCGAGTGGACGGATTGCCTTGCCCGGAACTATCCCGTGGAAGGATGTTTCTGATTCCGTTAGGCCGTCCAGATTCTTGTTCATTCGACGGAGTGTATCCGCGTAGATGATGTTGATGCCACTGCCACCGTCCATGAATACGCGGGCCAGGTCATAATTACCAATTTGAGCTTGGATGACGAGGGCGGCGTGTCCTGGTCGATAGACTCGTGGCGGATGGTCTTTCATTGAGAACGTGATTGGCTGATCCGCCATTTTCAGGTACTCGGTTTTTGTCGGTGGTGTCTGCACTGCCATGCACAATTGCCTCGTGTTAGTCTTTTGGGCTCTGCGAGAGGGGCATACCTTCTGTATCATCGCGAGTTGTCCTTCCGGGTTCGGGTATGTATTGGCTCCATTGTTTTGCGGTGGTGGCGCAGGTAGTGCGGCTAGCGCCATGTTTGGATTTGCTGGTGGAGGTGGTGGTGGAGGCGGCTGGAATTGTTGTCCTCCTCCTGGCAGCGGCGGGTAGTTTTGGGTGGATGCAAATCTTTTCCTCGCGAGAGCATCTGAGATGTCAAGAAACTTTCAGAAATCCTTGAGAAGGTGTGTTGCCTTAGTTTTGCCCGGGCGCTTATCTGTAAACAGGTGTAGCGAGCAGTATGCATCAAGATCCTCCTCGGGGGATTTTTCTTCTGCTTTTGGTTTCCACTCGCGACTTCCACGGCGACCAGAGTCGCGGTTTCGCGTGAATTCTGCCGCCACTAATTCCTCCCTGTCCTCGTGGTCGTAGTATTTCCTTCTCTTTCTTCGTCCATGGCGGTCGTCCTCGTGTGCGGGCGACGATGCTCTTTCATTGCGTACCGCGTCTTCTCCGTTAGCCCATTTTTCGGCTATGATCATTAGCTCCCCAATGGTTTTGGGCGCGGCTCTGCCTAGCTCTTCTCGAAACGCGGTTCTTCTCGCCCCTTTGGCGAAGGCCTCAATCGCCACCTCTTCCGAGATGGTTCCTGCGGTGTTCCTGAGTGTGGTCCACCGCTGGATATATTCTCGTGTGGATTCGCCACTCTTCTGTTTGCATGCTCGTAGCTCTTCGATTGTGGCTGGCCTCTTGTAAGTCGACTGGAAATTTTTGCAGAAATCGCGGTGTAGGTCGTCCCACGATGCGTAGCAAGATTTGGGTCTTCTCTCCAGCCAACTGTGGGCCGCGCCTGTAAGATGCAAATTGAAGTATTGCATGGCTGTGTTTTTGTTCCCACGTTGGCATTTTACTGCCGTGAGGTAGTCGCTTAACCACTGGGAGGGCTCGAGTGAGCCGTCGTATTTTGTCACCTCCGTGCTGAGCTTGAACCTCTTGGGTAGGGGTGCTTCACGAATGCTGCGAGCGAAACAGAGTGCTCCACAGGTTTCGTCGTCCGAGGACCTGGATGAGGAGCGCTCGCGATATCGTGAAGCTCTCGCCCTATCCACCTTCTTTTGGGCGAGATCTGATCGCGCGTCGTGTTCGGACCGGTCGCGGTCGTTATCTTTCCTTGGTTCTTTGCTTCGTTTTCTCGAGCGGCTGCTGTGGTGCCGCGAGCTTTTGTCTCTCGGGCTGTCGTCGCTGCTGCTTCGACTATCGCCGCGGCGGCGGGCTTCTTTTTCTCGACCACGTCGTGGCGATTTGTCTTTTCTTGGGGATGAACTTCTGTGCCTGCGGGGCGTTTCTTTGTCCTTGTCCTTCTCCTGTCGCTCCTTCTCCAATTGTTCTTCGGTCTTCTTGCGATCGTGAGAAGCGAGCCTTGCGGCCGCCAATCCTAGTCCTTTGCGAATTTGTTTGTACTGTTCCACCCGAGGGTCGCTTTCCGTCGGTTGGTTCATCTGCATGTAAGTTGCTGCGGCTAGGATCGCGGCAGCTGGGGTTTGCGGGTAGACGTTGCCGTCATCGTCGACCCTCATGAAGGAAGACGTGGTCGACCTGTCGGTCGCAGTCACGGATTCGTGGCCCCTTGACGATGTTGCGTGTCCCTTCCTCGCGGGTCAGGTACCAACCGAGGGTGCAAGGGACTGTTCGACTCGTCGCTGGCTTGATTCGTCCGCCGCTCTTCTGCGACGGGCTAGATCTGCCCGGGCTTCTTTGATGTTTGAGGCCGCTCTTACTAGGTGGTAGTGGTAGGCGGTTAGGTCCTCTTGTGAGGCTCCTGCCGCGGGTGGCTGACTCTGCCGCATGGCCTCCTTGGCCCTTTTCCAGGCCTCCCGCGAAACGCCGATTATATCGCGCTCGGTTGCGCTGAATTCGGTTTCTGAGGGCTGTTCCGATCCCGCCATGCAGACTTGGGCCAGTCGTGGCTCATGCGTCCTAGGCGTAGATCGGAAAGCTTCCCGTACCCGAGATGGTTCCTCTGTCGAGAGGGCGTGATAGTCGACTGTGTTGAAGCGGATGGACTCGCCACTTTTCTCCATAGGAAAGCGCGAGTTGACGGCTCCAGATTCAGGTTCAGATTCATCCGAGAAGTGGAGGATTCCGTCTCTGTTCGCCATGAAGTTGAAGCTCCTGAACGTCAGGGTGACGCTCTTCTCCAGATCCTCGAACACCGGGCGTGATTCCGGTGAGTGAGGCATGACTATGACGGATCCGATCCGTACAGGATTGTTCGGAGCCGTAGTCGATGGTTTCCAACGGGAGTTGGATGTCGATGAAGCCGAAGATGCCGGTGATCCAGCGCCCGCGCTCCCCACGGTCGGCGCCAATTGTCAAATCTCTGACTCCACAAATCCCTTAGGTGACCCTATCGGGTTTCGACTAGGAGAAGTCATAGGCGCTGGTGGAATCGTCGGCTAGAGAGGGGGCGAGATTTACCCAGGTTCGGGGCCCTCGAAGAGGTAAAACCCTTACTCCTGCCTTCTGTTGATCTGTATTGGATGATTAGATCGGTTACAGGTTGCTCGAATCGAGAGTAGATCTCGAGTTTCAAGGCTTTTTGGTCGTGCGGTACTACTTGGTCCTCTCCTAGGGGGGCTCTCCTGGCCTTATATAGATGGCCAGGTATCGAGTTCTACCCGGAGAGGACTCCAACCCTAGCCGGGTCGGTTACATGTTTTCTAACTTAACCCGCAAGTTTAGTGCAGGTGGGCTTCACGCGGGCCTTCTAGAGTACTTCGAAGGCGCCTCTTCTTGGGCTTTGTTCCTGGGCCTGAGAGGGGGTGTCCTTACCCGCAGGGTCCAGGATCCATATATTCGTCAAGGACCCTTACCAAAGATTACTTTTATATCTTTGACCATGTCATATATATCAGTACCTTTAGGGAGGGTCGGCTTCCTCCGTGTATCTGCCTCGCCTTTGAAATGCTTTCCTTTCTTTTTTACGGGATGCCTGTCTGGAAGAAATCGACGATGCCCCGGGTACACATTCTTGCCTATATGTATACTTTCAGTCTCGCCTAAACAGTGTGTGCATGCGCTGTATCCCTTGTTTGACTGTCCTGAGATGTTACTAAGAGCGGGCCAATCATTGATGGTCACAAACAGCAACCCTCGTAGGTCAAATTCCTCTTGTTTGTACTCGTCCCACACACGTACACCTTCGTCAGCCCACAACTCTAAAAGTTCATCAACCAGTGGCCTGAGGTACACATCAATGTTGTTGCCAGGTTGCGACGGGCCTGGGATAAGCACTGGCATCATAATGAACTTACGCTTCATGCATAACCAAGGAGGAAGGTTATAGATACATAGAGTCACGGGCCAGGTGCTATGACTGCTACTCTGCTCCCCAAACGGATTCAGGCCATCTCTACTCAGACCAAACCTTAAGTTTCTTGCGTCACGTGCAAAGTCCTCGTACTTATCGTCGATGTTTCTCCACTGCGACCCATCAGCGGGGTGTCTCAGCATATCGTCTTCCTTACGGTCTTCTTTGTGCCATCGCAACAACTTGGCATGCTCTTTGTTTCGGAACAAACGTTTCAACCGTGGTATTATAGGAGCATGCCACATCGCAATTCCAGGGTGGTGCCCAGCTTTTTCTGGCCATCTTCGCAATTTGGGTACAACAATTTTTTGTGGTCTTCTAACATGCGCTCCAACTTCAACCTCTCGTTTTCACTTGCGCAGTTTATCTGTTCTTCACGAATGACCTGACGAAGATCATCATCAGACTCATCAACAATGTCCTCAAGTTCAGGCTCGTCTTCCCCCATTTCAGTATCACCGTGTTCACCGAACATAGGATAATTATCATCATCCTCTTCTTCTTCATTGTCTTCCATTACAACCCCTCTTTCTCCGTGCTTGGTCCAACAAAAATAACTGGGCATGAAGCCTTCTTGCAACAGGTGGGTGTGTATGGTTCTTGAGTTATGGAAAGTCCTCTTATTCTGGCATTTTTTACATGGACAAAAAATAAATCCATTCTGCCTGTTTTTCTCAGCCACATTGAGAAAACTATGCATGCCATTAAGGAATTCGGGACGACGTCGATCACTGTACATCCATTGCCGGTTCATCTACATTATATAAATTTATCAACAACCATTATGCTAAATCATCATGACTAAATTAATTAATTAATACAAAAAGTTCATCACATGTTAATACCAAACTAGCGTATAGTGACCATACATATATAGTTCTCATAAAAATACACACTGAAACCATCCATAAAAACTCTCTCTAATTAATGCATTTAAAAACAACAACAAATGCGATCAAAATCTCAACAAAGGTAACAATTGGCCCGACGGCATAATGATACCAAGCCTCTTTACTAATTGCATATTTCCTAATCTTTCTAATCTTCAGGCGCATTGCGTCCATCTCGCTCTTGTGACCATCGACGACACCGGCAAGAACCTTTTCCAAGGTCATCTTCTCTCTTTCAGTTTTTTCCAACCTTTCTTCAGTTTTTTTCAATCTTTCTTTCAAGCCAACATTTTCTTGTTCAACTAAGTATAACTTCTCAACAATAGGGTCGATTGGCATTTCCGGTTCCACTACCTCCTAGATAAAAATATCTATGTCAAGTTGGTCGGCGTAAGTAATTGTCGTATAATCAGGAAATAAAAATATGTAGTGAAAAAAGATAATATACCACGTCCGAATCATAGACTGGACGAGGGCCAACGGGGACGGATATCAAAACCATGGCGCTATGTATATAAAAAAAATAACCAACAATAAGAAAATTATATACAATTAAATATATACGTAAATCATACAAATCAAAATTTGTTTTGGTAAATAAAAACAATAGGCTCACCAAGGTTGTGTCGGTGATGGGGCGATCGACGGCAGTGAGGAAGGGGACAAGGCGCGCGACACTAAAAAAACCACAAATCATAATTAATTTTGAGCTCAAATTGCATCAATTTGTATACATAACAAAATGAATAACAAATTCTAGCTTAGGCATTTCATCAAACACCTAGCTAGCACAACAAAAATGAAATGAGCAAGAAAACGAGCAAAACTTGCAATGCCGGAAGAGGGAATGTTGATGCTAACCGTAGGACCGATGGGTACCAACAATCTTGACAAATGGTGGAGAAAAATGGGGATGGATTAGACCTCACAAGAGGAAGGAGAGAGCAAAAATGGAGTTGAGCTAGAGCTGGAAAAAATGGAGCTGAGCTCGGGGTGGTATGTAGGGTTTAGGGGAGGGCTTTAGGACCGGTTTATGTTACAAACCGGTTCTAAAGGATATGACAGCGGGACCCGCAGTAGCTGCAAAAAATGAGAAACCCTGTAGAACCGGTTTGTGATACAAACCGGTTCTAAAGGGTCTGCCCCTGGGCCCCCCTCCCTGCAGCAAATGACCCGCAAGGCCTTTAGGACCGGTTTGTGTTACAAACCGGTCCTAAAGGCCTTGCGGCCATTTGCTGCATGGGTGGGGCCCAGGGGACAGACCCTTTTGAACCGGTTTGTATCACATCCGGTTCCATTGTGCTTGGCTCAATGCCCTGTTTTCTACTAGTGGATGTACATGCCCTAAAACACGGTAGAGTTCTGTAACTACTCCGTTGGATGCATCACACTTGTATTGCCCACTGAAAACAAGTGTTCCTGAATGCGCTACTCCCGGCTGTCCGTTGAAGGAGGAGAACCTGCCGAAACATCATATATATTGGCACTGTATGTATAAACGTCTCTAAAGTTTGATCTTTTGAGACCTTTTCGTTTAGTGCCTTACAGCATCCACAATGCGGTGACGCTAAAACTGACGCTTATTTAGTTGGTTACTCCCTGCATTAAGCGTCCGCCGCTTAGTAGCCCTATTTTGTACTACTTTTTTAAGCGTCGGACTCTTATTTATGCGCCCGACTCTTATTTACCACCGGGATTTAGGCAAAACGGCCAGGATTTAATCCCTAGCGCGTGTGAATAAGCGTCCCACTGTGAATGCTTTTAAAAGAGTGAACTCTTGAGTCTTGAAGCATTTTCCCGTAATGCCTTCGAATGAAAAAAAAAATAGAGGCACTAAAGGAAACTCCTTCATTTGATCTTTTGAGTCACTAAAGGAAAATGCCCTCATTCGATCCTTTGAGACATTTTCAAACATGCCTGCAAAAATCCATTGATCATATATAGTTGGCAGTCAACAAAAGAGGCATACATGCCTGGCAGTACTTAACAGTCCTAGTTAACAATTCTACTTACATATTACATATAGCTGGCAGTCATAACCAAAAGAGGCATCCATACTAGCAGTGCTTAACAGTTCTAGTTATATATTACATATAGCTGGCAGTACTTAACATCCACACTACATATATTTTATAGTATTAAATAGTCCAATTACTTGTCAAGTGGGATGATGACAAGCCCGAGCCTAGCATTGGCATCTTGGAACCTTGTGCCAATCTGATCTCTAAAGTTGAAGATGCAAATTTCTTCCCTCTTCAAGTCAAACTCGTTGACAACACGTTTCCAACATCTTGTGATCACCGCACCTCCCTTCTCCCCCTTCACCATCCGAACATAAATCTATTCCTTACTCCTGTTGCAGTTTACAACAACCTCAATTGGACTTGATCCAAACTCATGTTCTAGGTACTTGTCGAGGTAGCGATTAGTGAACCTTTCCCCAAACTCATGTTAGATAACAAGAAAAAAAGTTCAGGAAAATTTAAAAGAAGTATTGTTTTCAGGCAGAAGTATATGAAGCAAAAATGACATCCCAAAAACGAAAGAAATCATACCATTTTGCTTTTACCCCGTATGACCGAGGAGTTCGTCATGTTCAAAACAAAATGTTTAATTTGTAGGTAATCGTTTGCTCGTTTGTTTGCTTTCTTGGTACTTTCAGTTCGGCAAGAGTCATCTCTACACGATTTGCAAAGATGGATACCCTGTCAAGTGAACGACCTCCTCCATTGTTCGGCCCTACATACATAATTGTTTGTCATAACGGTCCTAAGCAACTATAGTTAAGAATTAAGAATGTGCAAGTAGACTAGATGACTAGCATACCTTTAACCGTATACTTGGGTGGTGGAACTTGCACAACAGTATGTGACATAGATTTAGCATTACACACTTTCCTCATTTCTTCTACTGGATGGTAGACAGAAAAAAAACAGATAATTGTTGGTCCCCAAAAACAAAACCTTGCAAGAACTCTTTATATTAAAGGTACAAAATTAAGCAAAAATATAGGTATTTTAAACTTAAGGAGAGAGCATGAAAAAAATCTGAATAAGGGGCAGCTTCTAATCTGAATAAACTTACAAATGATGAATTGTAAGTGGGCATAATTTGTTAGGAATTTAGGCAATTTACAGATTAAATTAATCCAAGTATAAACCACGATCATGACGTAAGCATACTGATAATTAACCATATTCATGCATACTAGGTTGACAGTAGACACATCTACGCAAACTACTAGTATCGCACACATGGAAATAACAAGGGCAGGGATAAACGTGTTATACCCTGCAGTTGGCCAATTGGCAGTAGCCGTAGCAGAGGCGGCGGCCGCGGCGGCGGCGGCAGCAGCGTTGGCGGCCTCAGCAGCAGCGGCCTCGGTGGCAGCAGCGGCGGCAGCAGCAGCTCGATCGGCATCGGTGGCCATGTTGACGATGAGGGCGACGCGGTAGTAGACGAAGTAGACGTACAGCAGCAGCGAGCAGTCGCGTAGGAGACGCTCCCCCAAAAACCTAATCGCCCCTCTCCCGTACAGGATCTGGAGAGGCGGGGTTTCGGAGGCCTGCTCTCCCGTCGGCCGTGTACGCGGTAGACGGGATGGGATCACCGGTGGCAGCAACAGGAGGTGGAACGGGTATGAGTTGTGTGTATGTGTCCGCCCCCTGCAGTTGGCAATATATAGGCACGGTAGGAGAACGGTCAGCTCACAAATCAATTTGGCATTTACTACAGCCGTTACCACGTAATCAATGCGCCGTTTTACTGCGCGCGGTTAACACGTGATCAATGCGGCGTTTTACTGCGCGCGGCTGTTACCAAAATAAATGTGACGCAATAGACAGCAATCAATATGACGTCTCATATTATTGGCGTGTCTGTTGACTCCGTTTCCAACTGCCAAAATAAAGGCATCGGCTCGGCTCATTCCCGCAACCCGCGGCGCGTCGTGACGTGTCGTGACGAGGCGAGGCGTGGCGAGGCGGGCGGCGGAGGAGGAGGAGCGCGCGTGTGGAACACCTCCACTACTCCTCTCTCTTCATACCAACTCACACTAGTGGGGAGAGAGCTCACCTTATAAACTGGTGCAAAACTCTCCCAACTAGCAATGTGGGACTAAACTCCCACCATTTGCTATGGCAGCATGGGCCTTAGGGATTAAATGGAAATTGCCTAATGGGCCTGCTAGCCCATGCGAATTTCAGCAATCCCCCACCAGATCCCGAAGACCCATGTGTTGTCCTCTGTTCCATTCACTGTTTTTATATACCGGCATTTTCAGTGGAGACCCGTTAAGGTTGAACATCCACCTAGAACAAGTAGCTACACTACATCACAACTGAACAATGGACTATGCCTTGAATTGTCAGTTTGGCGTAAAATAGTTTCACTAAATGTCTTGCCAGTACTAGGCTGCCGAAGGCTGACCCCTCGGGTGGAGCATATTAGTCATACTCCTGGCCTATTCATGAACTTATTAGAGATCACCCAATCTCATAGACTGTGACCAGCAGTCAGGATCATATAGGTGTGTTCCTCCAAAGATCGCTCTGTAGGATAGCATCTTGCTTATACAAGCCTTGGAACACATTAAGACAAAAGTCAACCTGCCATACAGTTTTTGAGAGTACTGCATCTCCAGTGGAGTGGGTTAGTAAAAATTACTCTCCTCAGTTAACCACTAGCTTGTTTTCCCAGGTCCCACTTCACGGGATCTCCGATCACATAGGTTGGGTTACTGCCATGGCAACTCATGTGGGTCTCATACCCATCTCCCTCGATGCACTTTCTATCACAACACGTGATAGCCCTTTAGTAAAGGGATCTGCCAGATTTTTAGCCGACTGGATATAATCCACCGCTATCACTCCGGAGTTTCTTAAATGTCTGACAGCTTTTAATCTCATTTTTATGTGCTTTGTGGACTGTGCATTGTCCTTTGAACTCTTCACCTTGACAATCACTGTTTGATTGTCACAGTTCATAAGGATAGCCGGTACTGGCTTTTCAACCACAGGCAAGTCCATCAAAAGATCTCGAAGCCATCCTGCTTCGACACTAGACGTGTCTAATGCTGTCAATTCTGCTTCCATTGTCGATCTCGTTAAGATCGTTTGCTTGCAAGACTTCCAGGAAACAGCACCACCTCCAAGGGTAAACACATACCCCGTTGTGGCTTTCATCTCATCAGCATCAGAGATCCAATTCGCATCACAATACCCTTCAAGTACCGAAGGATATCCACTGTAGTGAAGTCCATGGTTCACGGTACCTTTCAGATAGCGCATAATTCTTTCTACAGCATGCCAATGCACATCACCCGGATTGGAAACAAACCGGCTTAGTTTGCACACAGCAAACATGATGTCAGGCCTCGTAGCGCTCGCTAGATACATGAGTGAACCAATTACTTGAGAATACCTCAGCTGATCCTTAGCCGTGCCTTCGAACTTTCGAATCCGCACACTAGGATCATATGGCGTTGGAGAAGTTTTGCAGTCCGAATATCCAAAACGACTCAAAACCTTCTCAACATAATGGGATTGCAGAAGTGTAATCCCACCCTCATTGTTTCTCAATAGCTTGATGTTCAAGATAACATCAGCCACACAAAGATCTTTCATCTCAAAGTTCTGGGATAGAAATGACTTAACCTCATTGATTACTTTGAGGTTGGTCCCAAATATCAGTATGTCATCAACATACAAACACAAAATAACTCCTTCGCCCCCACCATGGCGATAGTATACACATTTGTCAGCTTCATTAACAACAAAGCCAACAGATGTTAAAGTTGTATTGAACTTCTCATGCCATTGCTTAGGTGCTTGTTTCAGCCCATATAAAGATTTCAGTAATTTACACACCTTTCCTTCTTGACCATCTAACACAAAGCCATCTGGCTGTTGCATATAGATTTCCTCGTCTAACTCTCCATTTAGGAAAGCCGTCTTAACATCCATCTGATGGACGAGAAGACCATGCGAGGCCGCCAACGAGAGTAATACTCGAATGGTGGTCAGTCTGGCCACAGGTGAATAAGTGTCAAAGAAATCTTCATCTTCTTTCTGGGAATAACCCTTGGCCACAAGTCTAGCCTTGTACTTTTCAATCGTACCATCAGGCCTAAGCTTCTTTTTGAACACCCACTTACATCCTAATGGTTTACAACCATAAGGACGTTCAGTGATCTCCCACGTTCCATTAGCCATGATGGAATCCATCTCGCTACGGACCGCTTCTCTCCAGTAGTCAGCATCTGGAGATGCATAAGCTTCTGAAATAGAAGTGGGAGTATCATCCACAAGGTACACAAGGAAATCATCACCAAAGGACTTTGCAGTCCTCTGTCTCTTGCCCCTACCAAGGGTTTCCTCGTCATCCTTCTCAGGATTCTCATCATGTGTTTGTTCATAATATTCCATAGGAATGGCAGGTTCAGGAGTCTCCTCTGATTCCTGTCTAGAAGTGCTTTGCATATCTCTCATAGGAAAAATATCCTCAAAGAATGTAGCATCTTTAGACTCCAAAATCGTACCGACCTTCACGTCAGGTACCTCAGATTTCACTACTAGAAATCTATAGCCAACGCTATTCTTAGCGTATCCCAAATTAACGCAATCCACGGTCTTTGGTCCAAGTTTACGCTTTTTGGGGATCGGCACATTGACTTTTGCCAAACAGCCCCAAGTACGTAAGTACGAGAGTGTTGTTTTTCTCTTCTCCCATTGCTCATAGGGAGTGACCTCATTGTCTTTCGTCGGAACTTTATTCAGGACATGACATGATGTCAATATAGCCTCCCCCCACCATGCCTTGGATAAACCCGATGTATCTAACATGGCGTTAACCAAATCTGTTAGAGTACGGTTTTTCCTTTCGGCAACCCCATTTGACTGAGGTGAATAGGGAGGCGTCCTCTCGTGAATAATGCCATGTTCCGCACAGAAAGAGTCAAACTCATTAGAGAAATACTCTCCACCACGATCTGACCGGATTCGTTTAATTTTCTTTTCAAGTTGATTCTCAACTTCTGCCTTATAGATTTTAAAGTAGTGTAGAGCCTCGTCTTTAGTGTTTAACAGATATACATAGCAAAACCTAGTGGAATCATCTATTAACGTCATGAAGTATCTCTTTCCACCTTTAGTCAACACACCATTCATCTCACAGAGATCAGAATGTATGAGTTCTAATGGCGCCAAGTGTCTCTCCTCCGCAGCCTTGTGGGGCTTGCGAGGTTGCTTTGCTTGTACACACGAATGGCACTTAGAACCTTTGGCTAAAGTGAAACTTGGAATTAAATTTAGTTTTGCTAACCGCGTCATGCAACTGAAACCAACGTGACAAAGACGTGAATGCCAAACTTCTGTTTCATTAACACTCGAATGAATATTGTTCACGACTTTATTACAAAAATCAGCGAGGGAAAAGCGGAACAGACCTCCGCACTCATACCCTTTTCCAACAAACAGTCCATATTTCGTTACAACTACTTTATTGGACTCGAAAACCAACTTAAATCCTTCTCTACATAGAAGGGAGCCACTAACGAGATTCTTCTTGATGGCGGGGACATGCTGCACGTTCTTGAGCTGCACGATCCTTCCCGAAGTAAACTTCAGATCGACCGTGCCAACACCAAGTACAGAAGCACTTGCGCCGTTCCCCATCAATACGGACCCGTTCCTTGTGACCTGATAAGAAGAAAACAATGAGATGTCAGCACACACATGAATGTTTGCACCTGTGTCAATCCACCAATCAGTAGACTGACAAACTGAAAATACAGTAAACAAATTACCATACCCAGATGCCCCATTCTCATTGTTGCTCACGATCATGTTGACAGCCTTGGAATCCTGTCCTGGCTTCACATACTTCTTTGGGCACTTCCTAGCCCAGTGTTCCAGTGAACCACAAGTGAAGCAGCCATCTTTCTTCTTATCCTTCTTGAAGGTCTTCTTAGCCTTCTTCTTGAAGTCGGTATTCTGCTGGACACCAGTCCTCGCCTTGTTCTTGTGGGAGTTGTAGTTCTTCTGTACCATATTGGCCGCAGAAGTCCCTTCATTCCCTTTTCCATGCGAGTCCTTTGCCCTCGAATTCTGCTCAACACTCAGATGGCCGATGACATCCTCTACTGAGAATTCACGCCTCTGATGTTTCAGAGTAGTGGCAAAGCTCCTCCAGGAATTAGGCAGCTTGGCGATTATGCATCCCGCGACATACTTGCCCGGTAACACGCACTTGAGAATTTCAAACTCCTTAGCGATGCACTGTATCTCATGAGCCTGCTCCAAAACAGAACGGTTTTCGACCATTCTGTAGTCATGGAACTGCTCTATACTGTACATCTCGCTGCCAGCATCGGTTGCGCCGAATTTGGATTCGAGCGCCTCCCACAAGTCCTTGGCAACCCGCACATGTAAATATGCGTCAACAAACTTCTCTCCGATCACGCTTAGAACGCATCCAACAAAGACGACGGTGGCATCCCTAAACGCCTTCTCCTGATCAGGAGTAATCGTTTCCGTGGGAGTGACACCGACGACCCAGAACACGTTCATAGCCGTGAGCCATAAGAATGTTTTGGTCTGCCAACGCTTAAAGTACGTCCCCGTAAACGGGTCCGGTTTCAGTGCAGTAGCAAAACCATGAATCGAAAATTGCCTACACATATTAGGTTTTTGGATTGTTAGGAATTTAGGCAATTTACAGATTAAATTAATCCAAGTATAAACCACGATCATGACGTAAGCATACTGATAATTAACCATATTCATGCATACTAGGTTGACAGTAGACACATCTACGCAAACTACTAGTATCGCACACATGGAAATAACAAGGGCAGGGATAAACGTGTTATACCCTGCAGTTGGCCAATTGGCAGTAGCCGTAGCAGAGGCGGCGGCCGCGGCGGCGGCGGCAGCAGCGTTGGCGGCCTCAGCAGCAGCGGCCTCGGTGGCAGCAGCGGCGGCAGCAGCAGCTCGATCGGCATCGGTGGCCATGTTGACGATGAGGGCGACGCGGTAGTAGACGAAGTAGACGTACAGCAGCAGCGAGCAGTCGCGTAGGAGACGCTCCCCAAAAACCTAATCGCCCCTCTCCCGTACAGGATCTGGAGAGGCGGGGTTTCGGAGGCCTGCTCTCCCGTCGGCCGTGTACGCGGTAGACGGGATGGGATCACCGGCGGCAGCAACAGGAGGTGGAACGGGTATGAGTTGTGTGTATGTGTCCGCCCCCTGCAGTTGGCAATATATAGGCACGGTAGGAGAACGGTCAGCTCACAAATCAATTTGGCATTTACTACAGCCGTTACCACGTAATCAATGCGCCGTTTTACTGCGCGCGGTTAACACGTGATCAATGCGGCGTTTTACTGCGCGCGGCTGTTACCAAAATAAATGTGACGCAATAGACAGCAATCAATATGACGTCTCATATTATTGGCGTGTCTGTTGACTCCGTTTCCAACTGCCAAAATAAAGGCATCGGCTCGGCTCATTCCCGCAACCCCCCACCAGATCCCGAAGACCCATGTGTTGTCCTCTGTTCCATTCACTGTTTTTATATACTGGCATTTTCAGTGGAGACCCGTTAAGGTTGAACATCCACCTAGAACAAGTAGCTACACTACATCACAACTGAACAATGGACTATGCCTTGAATTGTCAGTTTGGCGTAAAATAGTTTCACTAAATGTCTTGCCAGTACTAGGCTGCCGAAGGCTGACCCCTCGGGTGGAGCATATTAGTCATACTCCTGGCCTATTCATGAACTTATTAGAGATCACCCAATCTCATAGACTGTGACCAGCAGTCAGGATCATATAGGTGTGTTCCTCCAAAGATCGCTCTGTAGGATAGCATCTTGCTTATACAAGCCTTGGAACACATTAAGACAAAAGTCAACCTGCCATACAGTTTTTGAGAGTACTGCATCTCCAGTGGAGTGGGTTAGTAAAAATTACTCTCCTCAGTTAACCACTAGCTTGTTTTCCCAGGTCCCACTTCACGGGATCTCCGATCACATAGGTTGGGTTACTGCCATGGCAACTCATGTGGGTCTCATACCCATCTCCCTCGATGCACTTTCTATCACAACACGTGATAGCCCTTTAGTAAAGGGATCTGCCAGATTTTTAGCCGACTGGATATAATCCACCGCTATCACTCCGGAGTTTCTTAAATGTCTGACAGCTTTTAATCTCATTTTTATGTGCTTTGTGGACTGTGCATTGTCCTTTGAACTCTTCACCTTGACAATCACTGTTTGATTGTCACAGTTCATAAGGATAGCCGGTACTGGCTTTTCAACCACAGGCAAGTCCATCAAAAGATCTCGAAGCCATCCTGCTTCGACACTAGACGTGTCTAATGCTGTCAATTCTGCTTCCATTGTCGATCTCGTTAAGATCGTTTGCTTGCAAGACTTCCAGGAAACAGCACCACCTCCAAGGGTAAACACATACCCCGTTGTGGCTTTCATCTCATCAGCATCAGAGATCCAATTCGCATCACAATACCCTTCAAGTACCGAAGGATATCCACTGTAGTGAAGTCCATGGTTCACGGTACCTTTCAGATAGCGCATAATTCTTTCTACAGCATGCCAATGCACATCACCCGGATTGGAAACAAACCGGCTTAGTTTGCACACAGCAAACATGATGTCAGGCCTCGTAGCGCTCGCTAGATACATGAGTGAACCAATTACTTGAGAATACCTCAGCTGATCCTTAGCCGTGCCTTCGAACTTTCGAATCCGCACACTAGGATCATATGGCGTTGGAGAAGTTTTGCAGTCCGAATATCCAAAACGACTCAAAACCTTCTCAACATAATGGGATTGCAGAAGTGTAATCCCACCCTCATTGTTTCTCAATAGCTTGATGTTCAAGATAACATCAGCCACACCAAGATCTTTCATCTCAAAGTTCTGGGATAGAAATGACTTAACCTCATTGATTACTTTGAGGTTGGTCCCAAATATCAGTATGTCATCAACATACAAACACAAAATAACTCCTTCGCCCCCACCATGGCGATAGTATACACATTTGTCAGCTTCATTAACAACAAAGCCAACAGATGTTAAAGTTGTATTGAACTTCTCATGCCATTGCTTAGGTGCTTGTTTCAGCCCATATAAAGATTTCAGTAATTTACACACCTTTCCTTCTTGACCATATAACACAAAGCCATCTGGCTGTTGCATATAGATTTCCTCGTCTAACTCTCCATTTAGGAAAGCCGTCTTAACATCCATCTGATGGACGAGAAGACCATGCGAGGCCGCCAACGAGAGTAATACTCGAATGGTGGTCAGTCTGGCCACAGGTGAATAAGTGTCAAAGAAATCTTCATCTTCTTTCTGGGAATAACCCTTGGCCACAAGTCTAGCCTTGTACTTTTCAATCGTACCATCAGGCCTAAGCTTCTTTTTGAACACCCACTTACATCCTAATGGTTTACAACCATAAGGACGTTCAGTGATCTCCCACGTTCCATTAGCCATGATGGAATCCATCTCGCTACGGACCGCTTCTCTCCAGTAGTCAGCATCTGGAGATGCATAAGCTTCTGAAATAGAAGTGGGAGTATCATCCACAAGGTACACAAGGAAATCATCACAAAAGGACTTTGCAGTCCTCTGTCTCTTGCCCCTACCAAGGGTTTCCTCGTCATCCTTCTCAGGATTCTCATCATGTGTTTGTTCATAATATTCCATAGGAATGGCAGGTTCAGGAGTCTCCTCTGATTCCTGTCTAGAAGTGCTTTGCATATCTCTCATAGGAAAAATATCCTCAAAGAATGTAGCATCTTTAGACTCCAAAATCGTACCGACCTTCACGTCAGGTACCTCAGATTTCACTACTAGAAATCTATAGCCAACGCTATTCTTAGCGTATCCCAAATTAACGCAATCCACGGTCTTTGGTCCAAGTTTACGCTTTTTGGGGATCGGCACATTGACTTTTGCCAAACAGCCCCAAGTACGTAAGTACGAGAGTGTTGTTTTTCTCTTCTCCCATTGCTCATAGGGAGTGACCTCATTGTCTTTCGTCGGAACTTTATTCAGGACATGACATGATGTCAATATAGCCTCCCCCCACCATGCCTTGGATAAACCCGATGTATCTAACATGGCGTTAACCAAATCTGTTAGAGTACGGTTTTTCCTTTCGGCAACCCCATTTGACTGAGGTGAATAGGGAGGCGTCCTCTCGTGAATAATGCCATGTTCCGCACAGAAAGAGTCAAACTCATTAGAGAAATACTCTCCACCACGATCTGACCGGATTCGTTTAATTTTCTTTTCAAGTTGATTCTCAACTTCTGCCTTATAGATTTTAAAGTAGTGTAGAGCCTCGTCTTTAGTGTTTAACAGATATACATAGCAAAACCTAGTGGAATCATCTATTAACGTCATGAAGTATCTCTTTCCACCTTTAGTCAACACACCATTCATCTCACAGAGATCAGAATGTATGAGTTCTAATGGCGCCAAGTGTCTCTCCTCCGCAGCCTTGTGGGGCTTGCGAGGTTGCTTTGCTTGTACACACGAATGGCACTTAGAACCTTTGGCTAAAGTGAAACTTGGAATTAAATTTAGTTTTGCTAACCGCGTCATGCAACTGAAACCAACGTGACAAAGACGTGAATGCCAAACTTCTGTTTCATTAACACTCGAATGAATATTGTTCACGACTTTATTACAAAAATCAGCGAGGGAAAAGCGGAACAGACCTCCGCACTCATACCCTTTTCCAACAAACAGTCCATATTTCGTTACAACTACTTTATTGGACTCGAAAACCAACTTAAATCCTTCTCTACATAGAAGGGAGCCACTAACGAGATTCTTCTTGATGGCGGGGACATGCTGCACGTTCTTGAGCTGCACGATCCTTCCCGAAGTAAACTTCAGATCGACCGTGCCAACACCAAGTACAGAAGCACTTGCGCCGTTCCCCATCAATACGGACCCGTTCCTTGTGACCTGATAAGAAGAAAACAATGAGATGTCAGCACACACATGAATGTTTGCACCTGTGTCAATCCACCAATCAGTAGACTGACAAACTGAAAATACAGTAAACAAATTACCATACCCAGATGCCCCATTCTCATTGTTGCTCACGATCATGTTGACAGCCTTGGAATCCTGTCCTGGCTTCACATACTTCTTTGGGCACTTCCTAGCCCAGTGTTCCAGTGAACCACAAGTGAAGCAGCCATCTTTCTTCTTATCCTTCTTGAAGGTCTTCTTAGCCTTCTTCTTGAAGTCGGTATTCTGCTGGACACCAGTCCTCGCCTTGTTCTTGTGGGAGTTGTAGTTCTTCTGTACCATATTGGCCGCAGAAGTCCCTTCATTCCCTTTTCCATGCGAGTCCTTTGCCCTCGAATTCTGCTCAACACTCAGATGGCCGATGACATCCTCTACTGAGAATTCACGCCTCTGATGTTTCAGAGTAGTGGCAAAGCTCCTCCAGGAATTAGGCAGCTTGGCGATTATGCATCCCGCGACATACTTGCCCGGTAACACGCACTTGAGAATTTCAAGCTCCTTAGCGATGCACTGTATCTCATGAGCCTGCTCCAAAACAGAACGGTTTTCGACCATTCTGTAGTCATGGAACTGCTCTATACTGTACATCTCGCTGCCAGCATCGGTTGCGCCGAATTTGGATTCGAGCGCCTCCCACAAGTCCTTGGCAACCCGCACATGTAAATATGCGTCAACAAACTTCTCTCCGATCACGCTTAGAACGCATCCAACAAAGACGACGGTGGCATCCCTAAACGCCTTCTCCTGATCAGGAGTAATCGTTTCCGTGGGAGTGACACCGACGACCCAGAACACGTTCATAGCCGTGAGCCATAAGAATGTTTTGGTCTGCCAACGCTTAAAGTACGTCCCCGTAAACGGGTCCGGTTTCAGTGCAGTAGCAAAACCATGAATCGAAAATTGCCTACACATATTAGGTTTTTGGATTGTTAGGAATTTAGGCAATTTACAGATTAAATTAATCCAAGTATAAACCACGATCATGACGTAAGCATACTGATAATTAACCATATTCATGCATACTAGGTTGACAGTAGACACATCTACGCAAACTACTAGTATCGCACACATGGAAATAACAAGGGCAGGGATAAACGTGTTATACCCTGCAGTTGGCCAATTGGCAGTAGCCGTAGCAGAGGCGGCGGCCGCGGCGGCGGCGGCGGCCTCAGCAGCAGCGGCCTCGGTGGCAGCAGCGGCGGCAGCAGCAGCTCGATCGGCATCGGTGGCCATGTTGACGATGAGGGCGACGCGGTAGTAGACGAAGTAGACGTACAGCAGCAGCGAGCAGTCGCGTAGGAGACGCTCCCCAAAAACCTAATCGCCCCTCTCCCGTACAGGATCTGGAGAGGCGGGGTTTCGGAGGCCTGCTCTCCCGTCGGCCGTGTACGCGGTAGACGGGATGGGATCACCGGCGGCAGCAACAGGAGGTGGAACGGGTATGAGTTGTGTGTATGTGTCCGCCCCCTGCAGTTGGCAATATATAGGCACGGTAGGAGAACGGTCAGCTCACAAATCAATTTGGCATTTACTACAGCCGTTACCACGTAATCAATGCGCCGTTTTACTGCGCGCGGTTAACACGTGATCAATGCGGCGTTTTACTGCGCGCGGCTGTTACCAAAATAAATGTGACGCAATAGACAGCAATCAATATGACGTCTCATATTATTGGCGTGTCTGTTGACTCCGTTTCCAACTGCCAAAATAAAGGCATCGGCTCGGCTCATTCCCGCAACCCCCCACCAGATCCCGAAGACCCATGTGTTGTCCTCTGTTCCATTCACTGTTTTTATATACCGGCATTTTCAGTGGAGACCCGTTAAGGTTGAACATCCACCTAGAACAAGTAGCTACACTACATCACAACTGAACAATGGACTATGCCTTGAATTGTCAGTTTGGCGTAAAATAGTTTCACTAAATGTCTTGCCAGTACTAGGCTGCCGAAGGCTGACCCCTCGGGTGGAGCATATTAGTCATACTCCTGGCCTATTCATGAACTTATTAGAGATCACCCAATCTCATAGACTGTGACCAGCAGTCAGGATCATATAGGTGTGTTCCTCCAAAGATCGCTCTGTAGGATAGCATCTTGCTTATACAAGCCTTGGAACACATTAAGACAAAAGTCAACCTGCCATACAGTTTTTGAGAGTACTGCATCTCCAGTGGAGTGGGTTAGTAAAAATTACTCTCCTCAGTTAACCACTAGCTTGTTTTCCCAGGTCCCACTTCACGGGATCTCCGATCACATAGGTTGGGTTACTGCCATGGCAACTCATGTGGGTCTCATACCCATCTCCCTCGATGCACTTTCTATCACAACACGTGATAGCCCTTTAGTAAAGGGATCTGCCAGATTTTTAGCCGACTGGATATAATCCACCGCTATCACTCCGGAGTTTCTTAAATGTCTGACAGCTTTTAATCTCATTTTTATGTGCTTTGTGGACTGTGCATTGTCCTTTGAACTCTTCACCTTGACAATCACTGTTTGATTGTCACAGTTCATAAGGATAGCCGGTACTGGCTTTTCAACCACAGGCAAGTCCATCAAAAGATCTCGAAGCCATCCTGCTTCGACACTAGACGTGTCTAATGCTGTCAATTCTGCTTCCATTGTCGATCTCGTTAAGATCGTTTGCTTGCAAGACTTCCAGGAAACAGCACCACCTCCAAGGGTAAACACATACCCCGTTGTGGCTTTCATCTCATCAGCATCAGAGATCCAATTCGCATCACAATACCCTTCAAGTACCGAAGGATATCCACTGTAGTGAAGTCCATGGTTCACGGTACCTTTCAGATAGCGCATAATTCTTTCTACAGCATGCCAATGCACATCACCCGGATTGGAAACAAACCGGCTTAGTTTGCACACAGCAAACATGATGTCAGGCCTCGTAGCGCTCGCTAGATACATGAGTGAACCAATTACTTGAGAATACCTCAGCTGATCCTTAGCCGTGCCTTCGAACTTTCGAATCCGCACACTAGGATCATATGGCGTTGGAGAAGTTTTGCAGTCCGAATATCCAAAACGACTCAAAACCTTCTCAACATAATGGGATTGCAGAAGTGTAATCCCACCCTCATTGTTTCTCAATAGCTTGATGTTCAAGATAACATCAGCCACACCAAGATCTTTCATCTCAAAGTTTTGGGATAGAAATGACTTAACCTCATTGATTACTTTGAGGTTGGTCCCAAATATCAGTATGTCATCAACATACAAACACAAAATAACTCCTTCGCCCCCACCATGGCGATAGTATACACATTTGTCAGCTTCATTAACAACAAAGCCAACAGATGTTAAAGTTGTATTGAACTTCTCATGCCATTGCTTAGGTGCTTGTTTCAGCCCATATAAAGATTTCAGTAATTTACACACCTTTCCTTCTTGACCATCTAACACAAAGCCATCTGGCTGTTGCATATAGATTTCCTCGTCTAACTCTCCATTTAGGAAAGCCGTCTTAACATCCATCTGATGGACGAGAAGACCATGCGAGGCCGCCAACGAGAGTAATACTCGAATGGTGGTCAGTCTGGCCACAGGTGAATAAGTGTCAAAGAAATCTTCATCTTCTTTCTGGGAATAACCCTTGGCCACAAGTCTAGCCTTGTACTTTTCAATCGTACCATCAGGCCTAAGCTTCTTTTTGAACACCCACTTACATCCTAATGGTTTACAACCATAAGGACGTTCAGTGATCTCCCGCGTTCCATTAGCCATGATGGAATCCATCTCGCTACGGACCGCTTCTCTCCAGTAGTCAGCATCTGGAGATGCATAAGCTTCTGAAATAGAAGTGGGAGTATCATCCACAAGGTACACAAGGAAATCATCACCAAAGGACTTTGCAGTCCTCTGTCTCTTGCCCCTACCAAGGGTTTCCTCGTCATCCTTCTCAGGATTCTCATCATGTGTTTGTTCATAATATTCCATAGGAATGGCAGGTTCAGGAGTCTCCTCTGATTCCTGTCTAGAAGTGCTTTGCATATCTCTCATAGGAAAAATATCCTCAAAGAATGTAGCATCTTTAGACTCCAAAATCGTACCGACCTTCACGTCAGGTACCTCAGATTTCACTACTAGAAATCTATAGCCAACGCTATTCTTAGCGTATCCCAAATTAACGCAATCCACGGTCTTTGGTCCAAGTTTACGCTTTTTGGGGATCGGCACATTGACTTTTGCCAAACAGCCCCAAGTACGTAAGTACGAGAGTGTTGTTTTTCTCTTCTCCCATTGCTCATAGGGAGTGACCTCATTGTCTTTCGTCGGAACTTTATTCAGGACATGACATGATGTCAATATAGCCTCCCCCCACCATGCCTTGGATAAACCCGATGTATCTAACATGGCGTTAACCAAATCTGTTAGAGTACGGTTTTTCCTTTCGGCAACCCCATTTGACTGAGGTGAATAGGGAGGCGTCCTCTCGTGAATAATGCCATGTTCCGCACAGAAAGAGTCAAACTCATTAGAGAAATACTCTCCACCACGATCTGACCGGATTCGTTTAATTTTCTTTTCAAGTTGATTCTCAACTTCTGCCTTATAGATTTTAAAGTAGTGTAGAGCCTCGTCTTTAGTGTTTAACAGATATACATAGCAAAACCTAGTGGAATCATCTATTAACGTCATGAAGTATCTCTTTCCACCTTTAGTCAACACACCATTCATCTCACAGAGATCAGAATGTATGAGTTCTAATGGCGCCAAGTGTCTCTCCTCCGCAGCCTTGTGGGGCTTGCGAGGTTGCTTTGCTTGTACACACGAATGGCACTTAGAACCTTTGGCTAAAGTGAAACTTGGAATTAAATTTAGTTTTGCTAACCGCGTCATGCAACTGAAACCAACGTGACAAAGACGTGAATGCCAAACTTCTGTTTCATTAACACTCGAATGAATATTGTTCACGACTTTATTACAAAAATCAGCGAGGGAAAAGCGGAACAGACCTCCGCACTCATACCCTTTTCCAACAAACAGTCCATATTTCGTTACAACTACTTTATTGGACTCGAAAACCAACTTAAATCCTTCTCTACATAGAAGGGAGCCACTAACGAGATTCTTCTTGATGGCGGGGACATGCTGCACGTTCTTGAGCTGCACGATCCTTCCCGAAGTAAACTTCAGATCGACCGTGCCAACACCAAGTACAGAAGCACTTGCGCCGTTCCCCATCAATACGGACCCGTTCCTTGTGACCTGATAAGAAGAAAACAATGAGATGTCAGCACACACATGAATGTTTGCACCTGTGTCAATCCACCAATCAGTAGACTGACAAACTGAAAATACAGTAAACAAATTACCATACCCAGATGCCCCATTCTCATTGTTGCTCACGATCATGTTGACAGCCTTGGAATCCTGTCCTGGCTTCACATACTTCTTTGGGCACTTCCTAGCCCAGTGTTCCAGTGAACCACAAGTGAAGCAGCCATCTTTCTTCTTATCCTTCTTGAAGGTCTTCTTAGCCTTCTTCTTGAAGTCGGTATTCTGCTGGACACCAGTCCTCGCCTTGTTCTTGTGGGAGTTGTAGTTCTTCTGTACCATATTGGCCGCAGAAGTCCCTTCATTCCCTTTTCCATGCGAGTCCTTTGCCCTCGAATTCTGCTCAACACTCAGATGGCCGATGACATCCTCTACTGAGAATTCACGCCTCTGATGTTTCAGAGTAGTGGCAAAGCTCCTCCAGGAATTAGGCAGCTTGGCGATTATGCATCCCGCGACATACTTGCCCGGTAACACGCACTTGAGAATTTCAAGCTCCTTAGCGATGCACTGTATCTCATGAGCCTGCTCCAAAACAGAACGGTTTTCGACCATTCTGTAGTCATGGAACTGCTCTATACTGTACATCTCGCTGCCAGCATCGGTTGCGCCGAATTTGGATTCGAGCGCCTCCCACAAGTCCTTGGCAACCCGCACATGTAAATATGCGTCAACAAACTTCTCTCCGATCACGCTTAGAACGCATCCAACAAAGACGACGGTGGCATCCCTAAACGCCTTCTCCTGATCAGGAGTAATCGTTTCCGTGGGAGTGACACCGACGACCCAGAACACGTTCATAGCCGTGAGCCATAAGAATGTTTTGGTCTGCCAACGCTTAAAGTACGTCCCCGTAAACGGGTCCGGTTTCAGTGCAGTAGCAAAACCATGAATCGAAAATTGCCTACACATATTAGGTTTTTGGATTGTTAGGAATTTAGGCAATTTACAGATTAAATTAATCCAAGTATAAACCACGATCATGACGTAAGCATACTGATAATTAACCATATTCATGCATACTAGGTTGACAGTAGACACATCTACGCAAACTACTAGTATCGCACACATGGAAATAACAAGGGCAGGGATAAACGTGTTATACCCTGCAGTTGGCCAATTGGCAGTAGCCGTAGCAGAGGCGGCGGCCGCGGCGGCGGCAGCAGCGTTGGCGGCCTCAGCAGCAGCGGCCTCGGTGGCAGCAGCGGCGGCAGCAGCAGCTCGATCGGCATCGGTGGCCATGTTGACGATGAGGGCGACGCGGTAGTAGACGAAGTAGACGTACAGCAGCAGCGAGCAGTCGCGTAGGAGACGCTCCCCAAAAACCTAATCGCCCCTCTCCCGTACAGGATCTGGAGAGGCGGGGTTTCGGAGGCCTGCTCTCCCGTCGGCCGTGTACGCGGTAGACGGGATGGGATCACCGGCGGCAGCAACAGGAGGTGGAACGGGTATGAGTTGTGTGTATGTGTCCGCCCCCTGCAGTTGGCAATATATAGGCACGGTAGGAGAACGGTCAGCTCACAAATCAATTTGGCATTTACTACAGCCGTTACCACGTAATCAATGCGCCGTTTTACTGCGCGCGGTTAACACGTGATCAATGCGGCGTTTTACTGCGCGCGGCTGTTACCAAAATAAATGTGACGCAATAGACAGCAATCAATATGACGTCTCATATTATTGGCGTGTCTGTTGACTCCGTTTCCAACTGCCAAAATAAAGGCATCGGCTCGGCTCATTCCCGCAACCCCCCACCAGATCCCGAAGACCCATGTGTTGTCCTCTGTTCCATTCACTGTTTTTATATACCGGCATTTTCAGTGGAGACCCGTTAAGGTTGAACATCCACCTAGAACAAGTAGCTACACTACATCACAACTGAACAATGGACTATGCCTTGAATTGTCAGTTTGGCGTAAAATAGTTTCACTAAATGTCTTGCCAGTACTAGGCTGCCGAAGGCTGACCCCTCGGGTGGAGCATATTAGTCATACTCCTGGCCTATTCATGAACTTATTAGAGATCACCCAATCTCATAGACTGTGACCAGCAGTCAGGATCATATAGGTGTGTTCCTCCAAAGATCGCTCTGTAGGATAGCATCTTGCTTATACAAGCCTTGGAACACATTAAGACAAAAGTCAACCTGCCATACAGTTTTTGAGAGTACTGCATCTCCAGTGGAGTGGGTTAGTAAAAATTACTCTCCTCAGTTAACCACTAGCTTGTTTTCCCAGGTCCCACTTCACGGGATCTCCGATCACATAGGTTGGGTTACTGCCATGGCAACTCATGTGGGTCTCATACCCATCTCCCTCGATGCACTTTCTATCACAACACGTGATAGCCCTTTAGTAAAGGGATCTGCCAGATTTTTAGCCGACTGGATATAATCCACCGCTATCACTCCGGAGTTTCTTAAATGTCTGACAGCTTTTAATCTCATTTTTATGTGCTTTGTGGACTGTGCATTGTCCTTTGAACTCTTCACCTTGACAATCACTGTTTGATTGTCACAGTTCATAAGGATAGCCGGTACTGGCTTTTCAACCACAGGCAAGTCCATCAAAAGATCTCGAAGCCATCCTGCTTCGACACTAGACGTGTCTAATGCTGTCAATTCTGCTTCCATTGTCGATCTCGTTAAGATCGTTTGCTTGCAAGACTTCCAGGAAACAGCACCACCTCCAAGGGTAAACACATACCCCGTTGTGGCTTTCATCTCATCAGCATCAGAGATCCAATTCGCATCACAATACCCTTCAAGTACCGAAGGATATCCACTGTAGTGAAGTCCATGGTTCACGGTACCTTTCAGATAGCGCATAATTCTTTCTACAGCATGCCAATGCACATCACCCGGATTGGAAACAAACCGGCTTAGTTTGCACACAGCAAACATGATGTCAGGCCTCGTAGCGCTCGCTAGATACATGAGTGAACCAATTACTTGAGAATACCTCAGCTGATCCTTAGCCGTGCCTTCGAACTTTCGAATCCGCACACTAGGATCATATGGCGTTGGAGAAGTTTTGCAGTCCGAATATCCAAAACGACTCAAAACCTTCTCAACATAATGGGATTGCAGAAGTGTAATCCCACCCTCATTGTTTCTCAATAGCTTGATGTTCAAGATAACATCAGCCACACCAAGATCTTTCATCTCAAAGTTCTGGGATAGAAATGACTTAACCTCATTGATTACTTTGAGGTTGGTCCCAAATATCAGTATGTCATCAACATACAAACACAAAATAACTCCTTCGCCCCCACCATGGCGATAGTATACACATTTGTCAGCTTCATTAACAACAAAGCCAACAGATGTTAAAGTTGTATTGAACTTCTCATGCCATTGCTTAGGTGCTTGTTTCAGCCCATATAAAGATTTCAGTAATTTACACACCTTTCCTTCTTGACCATCTAACACAAAGCCATCTGGCTGTTGCATATAGATTTCCTCGTCTAACTCTCCATTTAGGAAAGCCGTCTTAACATCCATCTGATGGACGAGAAGACCATGCGAGGCCGCCAACGAGAGTAATACTCGAATGGTGGTCAGTCTGGCCACAGGTGAATAAGTGTCAAAGAAATCTTCATCTTCTTTCTGGGAATAACCCTTGGCCACAAGTCTAGCCTTGTACTTTTCAATCGTACCATCAGGCCTAAGCTTCTTTTTGAACACCCACTTACATCCTAATGGTTTACAACCATAAGGACGTTCAGTGATCTCCCACGTTCCATTAGCCATGATGGAATCCATCTCGCTACGGACCGCTTCTCTCCAGTAGTCAGCATCTGGAGATGCATAAGCTTCTGAAATAGAAGTGGGAGTATCATCCACAAGGTACACAAGGAAATCATCACCAAAGGACTTTGCAGTCCTCTGTCTCTTGCCCCTACCAAGGGTTTCCTCGTCATCCTTCTCAGGATTCTCATCATGTGTTTGTTCATAATATTCCATAGGAATGGCAGGTTCAGGAGTCTCCTCTGATTCCTGTCTAGAAGTGCTTTGCATATCTCTCATAGGAAAAATATCCTCAAAGAATGTAGCATCTTTAGACTCCAAAATCGTACCGACCTTCACGTCAGGTACCTCAGATTTCACTACTAGAAATCTATAGCCAACGCTATTCTTAGCGTATCCCAAATTAACGCAATCCACGGTCTTTGGTCCAAGTTTACGCTTTTTGGGGATCGGCACATTGACTTTTGCCAAACAGCCCCAAGTACGTAAGTACGAGAGTGTTGTTTTTCTCTTCTCCCATTGCTCATAGGGAGTGACCTCATTGTCTTTCGTCGGAACTTTATTCAGGACATGACATGATGTCAATATAGCCTCCCCCCACCATGCCTTGGATAAACCCGATGTATCTAACATGGCGTTAACCAAATCTGTTAGAGTACGGTTTTTCCTTTCGGCAACCCCATTTGACTGAGGTGAATAGGGAGGCGTCCTCTCGTGAATAATGCCATGTTCCGCACAGAAAGAGTCAAACTCATTAGAGAAATACTCTCCACCACGATCTGACCGGATTCGTTTAATTTTCTTTTCAAGTTGATTCTCAACTTCTGCCTTATAGATTTTAAAGTAGTGTAGAGCCTCGTCTTTAGTGTTTAACAGATATACATAGCAAAACCTAGTGGAATCATCTATTAACGTCATGAAGTATCTCTTTCCACCTTTAGTCAACACACCATTCATCTCACAGAGATCAGAATGTATGAGTTCTAATGGCGCCAAGTGTCTCTCCTCCGCAGCCTTGTGGGGCTTGCGAGGTTGCTTTGCTTGTACACACGAATGGCACTTAGAACCTTTGGCTAAAGTGAAACTTGGAATTAAATTTAGTTTTGCTAACCGCGTCATGCAACTGAAACCAACGTGACAAAGACGTGAATGCCAAACTTCTGTTTCATTAACACTCGAATGAATATTGTTCACGACTTTATTACAAAAATCAGCGAGGGAAAAGCGGAACAGACCTCCGCACTCATACCCTTTTCCAACAAACAGTCCATATTTCGTTACAACTACTTTATTGGACTCGAAAACCAACTTAAATCCTTCTCTACATAGAAGGGAGCCACTAACGAGATTCTTCTTGATGGCGGGGACATGCTGCACGTTCTTGAGCTGCACGATCCTTCCCGAAGTAAACTTCAGATCGACCGTGCCAACACCAAGTACAGAAGCACTTGCGCCGTTCCCCATCAATACGGACCCGTTCCTTGTGACCTGATAAGAAGAAAACAATGAGATGTCAGCACACACATGAATGTTTGCACCTGTGTCAATCCACCAATCAGTAGACTGACAAACTGAAAATACAGTAAACAAATTACCATACCCAGATGCCCCATTCTCATTGTTGCTCACGATCATGTTGACAGCCTTGGAATCCTGTCCTGGCTTCACATACTTCTTTGGGCACTTCCTAGCCCAGTGTTCCAGTGAACCACAAGTGAAGCAGCCATCTTTCTTCTTATCCTTCTTGAAGGTCTTCTTAGCCTTCTTCTTGAAGTCGGTATTCTGCTGGACACCAGTCCTCGCCTTGTTCTTGTGGGAGTTGTAGTTCTTCTGTACCATATTGGCCGCAGAAGTCCCTTCATTCCCTTTTCCATGCGAGTCCTTTGCCCTCGAATTCTGCTCAACACTCAGATGGCCGATGACATCCTCTACTGAGAATTCACGCCTCTGATGTTTCAGAGTAGTGGCAAAGCTCCTCCAGGAATTAGGCAGCTTGGCGATTATGCATCCCGCGACATACTTGCCCGGTAACACGCACTTGAGAATTTCAAGCTCCTTAGCGATGCACTGTATCTCATGAGCCTGCTCCAAAACAGAACGGTTTTCGACCATTCTGTAGTCATGGAACTGCTCTATACTGTACATCTCGCTGCCAGCATCGGTTGCGCCGAATTTGGATTCGAGCGCCTCCCACAAGTCCTTGGCAACCCGCACATGTAAATATGCGTCAACAAACTTCTCTCCGATCACGCTTAGAACGCATCCAACAAAGACGACGGTGGCATCCCTAAACGCCTTCTCCTGATCAGGAGTAATCGTTTCCGTGGGAGTGACACCGACGACCCAGAACACGTTCATAGCCGTGAGCCATAAGAATGTTTTGGTCTGCCAACGCTTAAAGTACGTCCCCGTAAACGGGTCCGGTTTCAGTGCAGTAGCAAAACCATGAATCGAAAATTGCCTACACATATTAGGTTTTTGGATTGTTAGGAATTTAGGCAATTTACAGATTAAATTAATCCAAGTATAAACCACGATCATGACGTAAGCATACTGATAATTAACCATATTCATGCATACTAGGTTGACAGTAGACACATCTACGCAAACTACTAGTATCGCACACATGGAAATAACAAGGGCAGGGATAAACGTGTTATACCCTGCAGTTGGCCAATTGGCAGTAGCCGTAGCAGAGGCGGCGGCCGCGGCGGCGGCGGCAGCAGCGTTGGCGGCCTCAGCAGCAGCGGCCTCGGTGGCAGCAGCGGCGGCAGCAGCAGCTCGATCGGCATCGGTGGCCATGTTGACGATGAGGGCGACGCGGTAGTAGACGAAGTAGACGTACAGCAGCAGCGAGCAGTCGCGTAGGAGACGCTCCCCAAAAACCTAATCGCCCCTCTCCCGTACAGGATCTGGAGAGGCGGGGTTTCGGAGGCCTGCTCTCCCGTCGGCCGTGTACGCGGTAGACGGGATGGGATCACCGGCGGCAGCAACAGGAGGTGGAACGGGTATGAGTTGTGTGTATGTGTCCGCCCCCTGCAGTTGGCAATATATAGGCACGGTAGGAGAACGGTCAGCTCACAAATCAATTTGGCATTTACTACAGCCGTTACCACGTAATCAATGCGCCGTTTTACTGCGCGCGGTTAACACGTGATCAATGCGGCGTTTTACTGCGCGCGGCTGTTACCAAAATAAATGTGACGCAATAGACAGCAATCAATATGACGTCTCATATTATTGGCGTGTCTGTTGACTCCGTTTCCAACTGCCAAAATAAAGGCATCGGCTCGGCTCATTCCCGCAACCCGCGGCGCGGCTAGGCGGGCGGCGGAGGAGGAGGAGCGCGCGTGTGGAACACCTCCACTACTCCTCTCTCTTCATACCAACTCACACTAGTGGGGAGAGAGCTCACCTTATAAACTGGTGCAAAACTCTCCCAACTAGCAATGTGGGACTAAACTCCCACCATTTGCTATGGCAGCATGGGCCTTAGGGATTAAATGGAAATTGCCTAATGGGCCTGCTAGCCCATGCGAATTTCAGCATAATTCAGATAAATAGGCCAAGTTTATCAACATTGAGCAAGCTAAGAGTATGTACATTGTTTTGACCATATCAGATAAATAGGCCTAGTTTATTAACATTGAGCATTCGGTAGCAACAGTAGTTAATACCATTCTAAATTCACAAATAGAGACAACGTCACTAATACACAGTACCCATAACTTCACGGGAATAGTTGTGAGCTACTTTTCTTATACATAGACGGTAACGATTTTTTTTTTTTTGGCATTAGCTGGTAACGAATTTTCCAATGCACAACAATAATATATATCAAGCTAACATGAAAATGTAGCCAACTCACGTTAAAAAATAAGCAGGTTAGTTGGTGGGCTAGTTTCTTGCATCATGACATCAAGTAAATACATGACACAAGTTTCTTGTAGACCTACTAATAATTGGTATCTCGACACAATATTCTTGCAGATCTACTATTAATTAGCATAGAGAATTAGAGAGAGCAAGCTAATCGGAGAGAGAATTAGTGGGCTAGTTTCTTGCATAGGAAGCATAGCGAATTAGACACAAGTTTCTTGCATATCTACTATTAATTGGAGGTGTCGAGTGTTCGGATCATGGCAGCGGGTGCCATAAGCCGGAAGTAGAAGATGGGGTAGAACGTAGGGAAGTTGCCAGTGGTGGAAATCTCGTTTTACCCAGGTTCGGTACGCCCCGGCGGTGGCGACGTCCTACTCCTGCACTCTCACTAAATCAGTGCTAAAGCCTGAAGTATACAAAGTACACGTGAGTATGATGTCTCTGTCTTTTCTTGCCCTGAGGCGGCTCCCGTTCGGCTTTATATAGATAGCTAAGTTAGGGCTTACAGAAGAGGAAACTATTCGTATTAGTAACCTATCTCTAAAATTGGAAGTTAATCTTCTGACTTCTTCTCCAAAACGGACGCCGGATTGCACTGCCTTCTGGGTCTTCTAGAATCCATATCTTCTGCGCGTCAGCCTGCTGGGCAGCCCAAGGGAATCTTCTTGCTTCTCCATCGATGGGCCACCCTCGCAGGCTGGCTTTCAGCCAATGTCGTATTATACCCTTATTTGGCATAACTCCGACAATAGACAGAGAGAATCAAGGCTTCTTTGCTTCCTTCTTTTCTTCTTTCATCAGATGGAGTAAAGGCGGTATTCTGCTCTCTTGAATCTTCCTTCACATGAAAAGCATGCCAAATCCGTCTTTTTCAAACCCGGATAAATCTTTGCAATTCTTCACAGAGAAGGAACTCCTTTGACATGGTCAACCGTGACATAAGCGCTTGATTATTGCTTACGTCATATGGATTTTGCACGGACCAAATCTACACATATTCATCATTGTGATATTTTCCCGCGGGAACCGAGGAGACGGAATAAACTTAGCCGCTTTACATTTTTATCAGGAATCCCCGCCGGACACGTGGCAACCCATCCAACGGCTCAACTAGCCGTTGCACAAATCACCTAGTGGGGCTATAAATAGCCCCTCCCTCGTTATCTTCTCCTTCTTCTCCCTCCATCCATATTCCTACGAGAGAAGAAAACGAGAAAACCCTCGAGCGCTCAAAAGCTTCGCCGGAATCCCCTGCAAGCAAGCTTCATGCTTTTCTCTGGCGGCCAAACATTGGCGACGCGAGCTCCAAGTTTCATCACCCCTTTCCCATGGCTAGCGGAGGAAATTCCGGCGCCCATACATATACTACTCCGACGGAGGAGGAGGTTGCGGCGATGTTTTGGGATTCCCTGTCCACGAAGCCAGTGGTGGATCCATCTGCTCCAACGGCGGAGACGGCGGCCACGACGGAGATGGCGGCTGCAGTGGACGTGGCCAAGGGGAAATCCCCTGCATTTGCTGCCTCGGCTCCGGCCACCTCCTCAACGATGGAGATCCCTTCCACGACGGCTAATCCAAGCTCCGCCATGGGTCATACCATTCCCCCTTTCCACGCAAGCGCGTCTTCCTCCACGATTCCAGAGGCGGAGTTCGCTGTCAACACCGGCGATGAATCAGACGAAGATACGACCACCAGCGCCGAAGAAGAAGTAGAGGGAAGCGCCGGGAACTGGATCAGGTGCGCCGCCCTTTCCAAGTTTCTGAAGGCTTTAGAGAAAGAGGGCTTTCTCCCTAAGGGCTTTGGCGCTTCGCAGAAGCCGACGAAGAACCCAATCCTAAAGGAGAGAAAAGGGTAATGCTAGCTGCCCACGTCATTCGAGGTTTGAGATTTCCACCTTCCGCCTTTTTCTTGGATGTCTTAAACCATTATGGCGTCCAACCTCACAACCTCACTCCCAATAGAATACTTTACTTTGCTGGCTTTCAAGCCCTGTTTGAAGGCTACTTATGAATAGCTCCTAGATTAGACTTCTTCCAGTATTGCTTCTATGTCAAACGCAATACCACAGACAAAATACCTTCCGTTTGTGGTACCATTACTTTCAACCTTAGGCGAGGTAGAGAGGAGTGGTTTCCGAAAATCCGGACAAGTGAAAGATGGTTGGGAGGAGTGTCAAGCTTTTTACACCTTTGTTTAATAAAATAAAAGCTCTAGCACATGAGTGATCCATGCTTCCCTCTTTTCGAAGGGCCATTCTTTTACTTTTATGTTGGCCCTCCATCTTCTAACTTTATGCACGGTTGAGAGACCATAGTTGCCATTCTGAGTTTTATGTGCATTTGTACTAGAAACATTATTAATTGATTCATGATGTGTTATTGCTTGTTCTCTAATAATTTATCCTAGTCTTCCTCATGAACTTTGAAGGTGTCCTGACATTTATGTTTTGCCCCACTCTTAAGGACTAGCGAAATATCACTTTGACATGCTTTCTCTATACTTGAAACAAACGTATATCTTTCTTTGCATTGTTATTCATGATCTTTTAGTTGAGTTACTTCTCACGATGAAAGGTGATTGCTATGCTTTATTATTAAAGTTCTATTTATCATGCTTGTGTTAAAGTTCTATGATCTAAACTTACTTATGCTTTTACATTATTGATGATCAAATTTATGTTGGTAGCATGTCACCTCAGAAATTTTGTGTTTTCATTGTTTACCTACTCGAGGACGAGTAGGAACTAAGCTTGGGGATGTTGATACGTCATAAACATATCCTTAATTTCTGATGTTCCATGTTGTTTTCTTATTGTTTCCCACATGTTTGCTATACACTTTATGTCATTTTTATCGATTTTCCGGACTAACATATTGACAAGATGCCACAAAGCCAGTTCCCTGTTTTCTGTTGTTTTTAGTTTCAGAAAAGTTCTTCAGGAAATATTCTCGGAATTGGAAAATTCGAAGCCCGGAAGTCTTAGAATTTCCGAAGGTTCCACAAAGTCCCGAAGAGACCCGGAGGGGGTCCTCGGGGGTCCCACACCATGGGGAGGCGCCCCTGGCCACACCATGGGGTGGTGTGGGCACCCCCGGCCTCCATCGCCTTTGCCCTTTCGCCTATTTATACCCCCGATACGTAAACCCTAAATATATTCCACTTCGTCCCAAAAAACACCCGAGGCCGCCGTCATCGTCATCCCGAGATCGGGAGGGTTCTAGAGCTCTCCCCAGCACCCTGCCGGGAGGGGAATTCATCACCGGAGGGGTCTACACCACCATGCCTTCCTCCGAAGTTGTGTGTGAGTAGTTCATCCCTGGACTACGGGTCCATAGTAGTAGCTAGATGGTTGGTGTCTACACTTTGTACATCATGTTTAGAACTTGTGAGCTGCCTAACATGATCAAGATCATCTTTATGTAATGCTATATGTTGTGTTTGCTAGGATCTGATGAATGTTGAATGTTATGTCTTCTGATTATCAATCTATCATGTTATCTTAATGCTTATGTTATTTATGATCTTGCATGCTCTCCGTTATCAGTAGATGCTCTGGTCAAGTAGATGCTAGTAACTCCAAGAGGGAGTATTTATGCTCGATAGTGGGTTCATGCCTTCTTTACATATGTGCTCAAGTGAAAGAAACGTGACGGATGGAGGATGTGATGTTGCCATTAGGGAGAAAATGAAGGGGTTGTTGCATAGAAAACAAAAAATTTCCTACGTGAGAGACACCCGAAAGGCCAAGATCTAATCTAGGAGACGAAGTGCAACGGGCAAAGAGAGGGTTAAGGAGAACAGATACCCTCGAAGACACAAAGCGTTACGAGATCAAATCTCGTTGTTGGCGTAGTCGTACTCACACCGATCCCGATAGCGAGAAGATGTGCACCGCAATCCGGCGGTGCCTCCGTGATCGGTCACACGTACGGTTGATGACGACCTCTGTTCCCTCGATCCAGCGGGGCGCGGAAGTAGAGGATCCCTCGGAAATCCAGAAGCACGACGACGTGGTGGTGGTGGTGAAGAATCCCACGGTCAGGGCTTCGCCAAGCCGGAGACCATGGAATTGAGCAGCGGGTGGAGAGGGAATGAGGTGGGCAAGTGTGTGGATGAGGGAGAGCTCTCACCCTCCTTTTATAGGGAAATGGGAGGCAGCCAAGGGGTGGGTGCGTCCAGCCCATGGTGGTGCCCCCACCTCTTCCCTCATCATGTGAGTGGACACTCCACTCACACCCACTCATTTTCCCATTATTTCCCACTTGGAAAATCCAAAGGTTTTCCTTTAATAAATAAATAAAACATTTTTATTTCTTATTTATATTTGTTAATTCTATTAACAAACATTTGCATATAGAACCTCGAATCATTCGTTAATTCTATCAATAACCATTCGATGAAAAACCCCTTGAACTACTTCAATTTTCCCCGAAATAATTTCGGTGCTGCCCAAAATATTGTTCGATATTCCGTATCCTCTCAAACACGACATCAAACCTTAAGTGTGTCACCCTACGGTTCGAGAATAAGATAGACATGATCGAGACTCCTCTCCAATCAATAATCAACAGCGGGATCTGGAGATCCGTGATGAATCCTATATATTCAACGATGACTCTCGTGATCGTGTGAACCAACAACGTCGTGAACTATTCCCTTTGTCTCGCGATATTTTACTTGTCCGAGATTCGATCATTGGTATCAACCATACCTTGTTCAATCTCGTTACCGACAAGTACTCTTTTATCGTTCCCATGATATAACATCCTTGTGATCATATCACGTGCTTGCAAGCGGTGTCGATGTGATATCACCGAGAGGGCCCAGAGTATATCTCTTCGCCATTTTGGATGGACAAATCCCACTCTTGATCCATGATCCTCAACTAATACTTTCTGAATACCTAACGGCACCTTTATAGTCACCCCGTTACGGTGTGACGTTTGATGACATCAAAGCACCCTTCCGGTATCAGTGATTGACATGATCTCATGGTATATTGAATAAGTTACTTCGTATGTTTGATATAACAATGTAAACTTAATGACTTGATCGCATTTCTATATTCACTATGGGTATATGTTCATCACATCATTCTTCTAATGACATGATCCCGTTATTAACAACACGACGGCGTGGTGTGGTGGAGAAAACTTCGTTCAGGGCTTCGCCAAGCGCATGAACATGAGGTGGATCAACGGGAGGATGGAGATGGAGATGACACCAAGTTGTGTGTGTAGAGAGAGTTCCAACCCCTCTTTATATAGGAGAGGGAGGCAGCCACGAAATTTTGGTACCTCCACCTCTCCCCTCATAATGTGGGTGGAGTCTCGACTCAACCCACTCATTCTATCATCAATTCCCACTCAAAATTCCAAGGGTTTTCTTTAATAAATAAATAAAACAATTTTATTTCTTTATTTTAATATTTGTTAATCCTATTAACAAACATTAACACTTACCCCCTTGAACTATTTGTTAATCAAACATTAACATGTACCACCTTGAACTATTTCAATATTCCCCGAAACTATTCCGGTGAGTATTTCAATATTCCCCGAAACAATTTCGGTGTTGTCTAAACTTTTCTATGATATTACGTATCCACTCAATCGCGTCATCGAACCTTAAGTGTGTCACCCTACGGTTCGTGAATAATGTAGACATGATCGAGACTCCTCTCCGATCAATAATTAACAGCAGGATCTGGAGATCCGTGATGACTCCTATATATTCAACGATGAATCTCGTGATCGTGTGAACCATCAACGTCGTGACTATTCCCTTTGTCTCGCGATATTTTACTTGTACGAGATCCGATCATTGGTATCAACCATACCTAGTTCAATCTCGTTACTGACAAGTACTCTTTTACTTGTTCCGTGATATGACATCCTTGTGACCTAGTCACGTGCTTGCAAGCGGTGTCGATGTGATATCACCGAGAGGGCCCAGAGTATATCTCTCCGTCATTTGGATGGACAAGTCCCACTCTTGATCCATGAGCCTCAACTAATACTTTCCGAATACCCAACGACACCTTTATAGTCACCCTGTTACGGTGTGACATTTGATGACATCAAAGCACTCTTTTGGTGTTAGTGATTGACATGATATCATGGTCTAAGGATTAGAGTTACTTCGTATGTGTGATATAACAATGTAACTTAATGACTTGATCGCATTGCTATATTCACTTTGGGTCTATGTTCATCACATCATTCTACCAATGACATGACCCTGTTATTAACAACATCCAATGTTCATGATCAAGAAACCTTGATCATCTATTAATCAACGAGCTAGTTAAAAGAGAGGCTTTACTAGGAACCATTGTTTGTTTATTAAACACACATGTATCAACGATTCCGGTTAATACAATTCTAGCATGAGAAATAAACATTCATCATAAACAAGGAATAAGATAATAACCATTTTATTATTGCCTCTCGGGCATATTCCCTTCAAAAAACAACGGTGTTTACCTAGTTTACATTGTTTACATTACACACTTTGCTTACGGCGATAATCTGTTGCTTCCAACTTAATACCCAACGTTTGTTCGGATGATATTCGGAGGGTGGATTATTAGACATAGATGAAGTTGGATGACGGCCTATGTATTTTGTTGTAATGGCCGCATGAATCACATAGTAATCTTTATGTCTTGCATATGCACTACGGCGCAGCCTTCATTTCTATCAATTGCCCAGCTCAACATTGGTTCGAGTGTTATTACCATGCTTCGCATGTGGTAAACATCATAAAAAAGATCTGAACTGTTCAGGTCCTATTGTATTTGCATGTTCTTTGCGTCTACACGCATCACTCATTCTCTAATGAGATGGCTTTGTATATATATGGTCAATCGGTGAAACCTTAATTCCTCAGCTTAAGCCGATGTCACTAACATTGTGAAAATGTAGCTTCATAGTGTTAGCATTCTTGGAAATTCACCAAGTTCCGGTGATACCTTAATTCCTCATCTTAAACTAATGTTACTAACATTGTGAAAATGTAGCTTCATAGTGTCAGCATTCTTGGAAATTCACCAAGTTCAATAAAGAATTCCTTGGCACAAAATACGCTTATTATCAGTTGTCAACACAACGATATACTTTAGCCTTTGTTGTAGTATCTGTCACAATACTTTAATTTTGAAACACTTTCAAATCCAGCATGGAACTTTCTTCCAGCCTATTGTGCTAGACTTCATCACGTATTTTAATTGAGATAAATTTATTTGAATATATGACAAGACTATTAGTGTAACATATTACAACAAATAGTTAGTCATTACTACATAGGAAAACACATCCTTAGCATTTCTAAAATGGCATAAGGATCTCTCCCACTGTTGTCTAATCATCATACGAATTATCCTTCTATAACCTTTTATAGCACAATACTCATCTGGTTGTGTACATAGCATGGAACATGTGACTTAGAAATCTCAATTTCATTACGCTCATCATGTGTCTAAACACTTGAATATTGCTCAATTGTTTTCCATGTGACAAGAACTTCTTCTTTTCATTTCGATATTGACTTACTTCAATATTTCATCTATGTAATTTGGCTTCAATCATATCAGGCGCTTCAATCCATCTCTTATAGATATCGATGCCCGATATCTTCTAAGCCGTTCATCAATAAGAAAATCTTAACCCTGTTAATTTAAAATGCATATTTTCTAATCAACCATATGTCATCTACATAAAGTATTGGAAATATGTCATAGCACTCCCACTTAATTTCTTGTAACTCTACAAGCATCTTTATCATTCATGATGGAATCAAACTCTTTTGATAACTTCATTAAGGTAAAGATTTCAACTTCGTTATGCTCACTTCAACCATTGAAGTGTGCATACCTTTCTAGAAACCTTTTGAATTTTACAAAACTCTCAGACTGTGTCAAATACACATTCTTGACCAAACTTCCTCGAGACAAGAGTTGGTTTTGTTATTCAACTGCCATATCATAATATGTAACTTTTGCTAAAACTAACCGCAAAGACTAAAGCATCACTACGGAAGATCGAAATCTTGTAGTAGTCAACTCTTTGAACTTCGTCGAAAAACAACTTTTTGATAATTACAACTTTCAAAGGATGTAAAATCCATGTCTTTGTCGCTATATAGACCCTTTTGCTATCGTTAGGCATCAAGCCTATCGAAAGGACTACCAAGTCACATACTTGATATTCATACAAGGATACTATGGCGGATATAATGACTCATAGTCAATTTTACGAAGTCAGGGCCCATCATTTGCTTCCTTTATAAGGTCCAGATCCTTCTGTTGTCAAAACAACACTTTACTCTTAAACCACAAGTTGGTCTAAGTAATTTTTTTTTTGAACTTTTGTGGTTTAGTTCGCAAACTCATTTGAAGTATCTAGAATCACATGTAGTGTCTTTTACTTAGTAAAAATAGGAAACCCTGGAACAACTTCCAGTGCTGCGCTACTCTTCACATGGTAACGAAGATTCTCTCATCTCGTTGAGTTTGTACTGTCCTCTCACTCACTTATTTCGCAAGAACTACTTTCTCGAGAAATCAACCCTTTCTGACAAACAATATTTGTCGTTGGTCGGTGATAGGAGAAATACCCAATGGATTCGTTGGGATAACCTTATAAACATATATGTATCCCATTTTGGTTGTAAACATTTTACACATGCTATGCATACCAAAACTTAAGAAAAAGACAATTTGGGTCATTACCCAAACCATATCTTATATGTTGTCAATTTCAATGGATCATGATGGCGCTCTTTTCAGTGTAAAAGGGGTTGTCACTAATGTATAAACTACAAAATTATAATGGAATTTTTATTTATCTTACCATGTCAAACAAGGTTTGATTTTGTCTCTTGAACACTCCAAACTAATGTGGTGTAATTCGAGTAATATAAGTTGTAGAACAATTCTGCAACTTCTCAGATGTTTTGCTTAACTTGTAACTCAAACATTATCCTTTATGATCCAATCATAAATACTTGATTATCTTGTTACAATGATTTTTACTTCATATTAACAACCATTTGAACCAATTCAAAATGTCAAACTCTGTTCTCTTTAAATAGATATACTCACATATCTACTCAAATCATCGACAGAATTTTATGAAGGAAAAATTAATCCACCATACATGACTACACAAAATGGACTATATACATCAATATGTATAATCTCCACTAAATTAGTCGTCCATTCTACTTTGGCCTATGAACGGAATTTTAGTCATCTTTTGAAAGAGGTCTCACAAGCGTCAATTTATTCAAAACAAAATGACTCCGGAAGTCTATCAACATGGAGTTCCTTCATGTTTTCCTTTCCGATACGAACTAAAATGGTGGTGTCACGATTTAAGTGAAACTCTTTTACGTCTTGCAACATTTAGCATTTAGTTTTATAGATGTTTACTTTACCAACATGATTTATATTAACATATCCATCAATTATGGAATATGGTCATAGTTTGAACAATCTCATTTGTTCTCACAAAAGAGCAGAACAAAATAACAACTTACTAAGTTCTTAAAATAAATCTTGAATGTTTGGTTCGATACGACAATGAACATAATAACACTTTATTATTGTTCTTGTCATAATCGATTCCACATCTATTACTAGTTTCTTTTAGGCCCTTATATTTATTGTGTTGCTTTGTATGAAAACTCATACCAACCAATGTGGTATCAAAATACCCAAAAATACTTTGTTAACTAGTAATACATCTATACCTTGTATATCAAGCATATACTCCTGAGCTGGACTTTTCCAGTTATCTTCTTTTTCTGCCATATATCTTTTTGTAATTCTATTTTCAATATTCCCTTTCCTTTATAGAAGAATCATTCAGCATCAAACAATGCTAGTCTTACTAGCTCATTTTCTTTGGCGTGTTAGTCATATACTATCACCCATTGAGTCATACTTTGAGTTTGATTATTCTACTAATATCACCATATTAATAGTATTCTTCTAGATTCCACTCTTAGCAATCTCCAAGTAGGGTAAACAATTTTTACCCATACTTCCATCCCATCATAACAATTTTATGATTAAGCTACTATAGCTTGAAGGAAGGAATTTAGAGGATAATGTATAGCTCCCAATTTCTTGGAATATTCAAACGCATAGCATCTTCAATCATTGCATGTATTCAAATAATATAAGCATACATTGTCACGCTAAATTATACTCAGTCATGTTGCTACAAATAAGTTTTTAGATATCAATATATCTTTCACTTGATTGTTTCTGAAAACAACTCTTTTTCAGTTCCAAAATCACCTTGATCAACAAAACATTCTTTTGAAGATAAAGTAATACGGAAGCAACCATGACTCTGGATTCTAAGTAGGAATTATTTTCTCCCTAGATCAATCAATCATTAATCATATGGAGATAGGTAGGAAATACCAACAAAAATCTACAATAGGACTCAATTTTACTAATACGGTACCAAACTTAAATGGTTTTCCCAGATCATAACAATTATATCTCAATTATCAATCTAAGTGTAAGATAGTTTTGTGGATGCCAATCAATACTACAATATGTGCAAATTCACTTTGATTGGTTGTTCATGATAAATAAGTTCAAGTTAATTCAAAATTATGCCATGAACTCCCACTCAAAAACAACATCCCTCTTAGTCGTCTTTAGTGATTACATGAACCAAATTCACTACACCAAAACCGATCATCACGTGAGATGATGTAGCTTCAAAGGAGAACATCGACATGTTCATCATATCATCCATATGACTCATGCTTTACCTTTCGTTTACGTGTTCCGAGGCCATGTCTGTACATGCTAGGCTCGCCAAGTAGAATCGTAGTATTGCGTGTGTTTCAAGGCCATGTTTGTACATGCTAGGCTTGAAAACACCCGTTGTATGCGAACTTTGAGTCTGTCACACCCGATCATCACGTGGTGTGTCGAAACGACGAACTTTCTTAACGGTGCATACTTAAGGAAGAACACATTATTATCTTGATATTAAGTGAGAGGGATCATCTTATAATGCTACTGTCGCTATCTAAGCAAAACAAGATGCATAAAAGGATTAACATCACAGACATCACATGTAAGGATAACATGATATGATATGGTCCTCCTTGCACTTGATCTCCATCATGTGCATTATGGTATGATCTCCATCATTCCACCGGCGTGGTACCAAGTACCATGGCACCCAATCTTGATTGTCCATCAATAATAAGACAACCATATGTATAACTTCCGGTATATCAAAAATTTACAAAAGAGATCATCTCATAATCAAATTTGTAACATTGACCACATCACATCACATGCCCAGCAAAAACTAGTTAGATGCTTCTAATTTATTTTTTGCATATTTTACGTGGCTTAGGGCTTTCGAGGATAGAACCGTTCATACCTACGAACATCAACCACAACGTTGATAAAAACATTTTTAACAACCCTTCGTAGATTAGATCTTAACTATAGTAGGAGAAACGGACACCCCCTTAGCCAAAAGTGAGACAATTCTCGCGTACATAGTACACGTAAACTTAGTCTGGGACAGCTTCATCCTACTATGCCACTAAGATCATAAAATACTCAAATAGGAAATAACATGATCATCAACGCCCACATACACCTATGTGTTCTACCCGTACAAAACATCTACGCATAGATCCGGCTCTGATACCACTGAAGGGGTCGTTGCATAGAAAAACAAAAAAATTCCTACGCGAGAGACATCCGAAAGGCCAAGATCTAATCTAGGAGACGAAGTGCAACGGGCAAAGATAGGGTTAAGGAGAACACATACCCTCGAAGACACAAAGTGTTACGAGATCAAATCTCGTTGTTGGCGTAGTCGTACTCACACCGATCCCGATAGCGAGATGATGTGCACCGCTAACCGGCAGTGCCTCCGTGATCGGTCACACGTACGGTTGATGACGACCTTTGTTCCCTCGATCCAGCGGGGCGCGGAAGTAGAGGATCCCTCGTAACTCCAGCAGCACGACGACGTGGTGGTGGTGAAGAATCCCACGGTCAGGGCTTCGCCAAGCCGGAGACCATGGAATTGAGCAGCGGGTGGAGAGGGAATGAGGTGGACAAGTGTGTGGAGGAGGAAGAGCTCTCACCCTCCTTTTATAGGGAAAGGGGAGGCAGCCAAGGGGTGGGAGCGGCCAGCCCATGGTGGTTCCCCCACCTCTTCCCTCATCATGTGAGTGGACACTCCACTCACACCCACTCATTTTCCCATTATTTCCCACTTGGAAAATCCAAAGGTTTTCCTTTAATAAATAAATAAAACATTTTTATTTCTTTATTTATATTTATTAATTCCAATAACAAACATTTTCATATAGCACCTCGAATCATTCGTTAATTCTATTAACAACCATTCGACGAAAAACCCCTTGAACTATTTCAATTTTCCCCGAAACAATTTCGGTGCTGCCCAAAATATTCTTGGATATTCCGTATCCTCTCAAACGTGTTATCGAACCTTGAATGTGTCACCCTACGGTTCGTGAATAAGATAGAAATGATCGAGACTCCTCTCTGATCAATAATCAACAGCTGGATTTGGAGATCCTTGATGAGTCCTATATATTCAACGATGACTCTCGTGATCGTGTGAACCAACAACGTCGTGAACTATTCCCTTTGTCTCGCGATATTTTACTTGTCCGAGATTCGATCATTGGTATCAACCATACCTTGTTCAATCTCGTTACCGACAAGTACTCTTTTCTCGGTCCCATGATATAATATCCTTGTGATCATATGACGTGCTTGCAAGCGGTGTCGATGTGATATCACCGAGAGGGCCCAGAGTATATCTCTCCATCATTTTGGATGGACAAATCCCACTCTTGATGCATGATCCTCAACTAATACTTTCCGAATACCTAATGACACCTTTATAGTCACCCTGTTACGGTGTGATGTTTGATGACATCAAAGCACCCTTCCGGTATCAGTGATTGACATAATCTCATGGTCTAAGGAATAAGTTACTTCGTATGTTTGATATAACAATGTAAACTTAATGACTTGATCGCATTGCTATATTCACTATGGGTATATGTTCATCACATCATTCTTCTAATGACATGACCCCGTTATTAACAACATCCAATGTTCATGATCAGGAAACCTTGATCATCTATTAATCAACGAGCTAGTTAAAAGAGAGGCTTTACTAGGAATCATTGTTTGTTTATTAAACACACATGTATCAACGTTTCCGTTTAATACAATTCTAGCATGAGAAATAAAAATTCATCATGAGCAAAGAATAAGATAACGACCATTTTATTATTGCCTCTCGGGCATATTCCCTTCAGAAATCAACGGTGTTTACCTAGTTTACATTGTTTACATTACACACTTTGCTTACGGCGATAATCTGTTGCTTGCAACTTAATACCCAACCTTTGTTCGGATGATATTCGGAGGGTGGATTATTAGACATAGATGCAGTTGGATGACGGTCTATGTATTTTGTTGTAATGGCCGCATGAATCACATAGTAATCTTTATGTCTTGCATATGCACTACGGTGCAGCCTTCATTTCTATCAATTGCCCAGCTGTAATTTGTTCACCACACATGTTATTTATCTTTCACGGAGAGACGCCACTAGTGAACTATGGACCCCGGTCCTTTTTCATCATACTGATAAAACACATAGTGCTTTCATATTTCCTTCATATTGTTCCTAGTGTTTTCCTACTGTTTACCATACTATATGTTTAACCTCTTTGTGTTCAGCAAAATCGTGAGATTGACAACCTCACTGCTACGTTGGGGCAAAGTGATTTGATTATGTTGTGCAGGTTCCACGTTGCTTCTGAACCGATAGTGCGCCCTTCCATCTCAACTGCTTCAACCTTTTGAAGTTACTCCTTCCTCCTACTGGTCGATTCAACATTGGTTTCTTTTCCGAGGTAAAACTTGCCGCTGCACTCTTCATAACCTTCCACTTGGGGTTTACAATGTTTGCATCAAGAGTTTTCTGGCACCGTTGTCGGGGAACGAAGTTTTCGAGAGGAAGCAGCCTCCCGTCAAGGCACCCATCACTGACTTCATTGAAAATTCCAACAGTTGATGGTTTTGGTACAAACTGGGGGCTGGTCTTGATTTAACTAAGCCACACCACAAAGTCTAAGGGAAAAGAAAAGAAAGGGGAGAAAAACTTGGAGAGAGATATGTGGTTGGTCTTCTTGAAGTACCTCTTGCTTTTCTTCTAAGTGCTTCTGCTTCTTGGGGATGCTTCTGAAGTATGTTTTATTTGCTAAGTCCTTCATTGGCCTTCTGGTGGTTGCTTCAGTTTGACTCAAACGGTGACAAAGGAAACATCTTTCTTGCACTTCATGGTTTTCACATCTCCTTACTTAGTGGTTTTCAACTAGGAGGGTCATCTAGAGCAAAATTTAATGGAATTGGTTTCACGGTGCCCAGTGTCTTAGGTTTTGGTCTCTTTACTCTAAGGTTAGTACTTAGAACAAATTTGCTAAAGAAAACATATTGTAATTATTTATAGAATTTAAACTAAGTAAAAAATACTCAAAAAGGCCAATCAAATCTAAATTCAAATTTAGTTGGTTCAAAAATTATTTTGAGACATAGAATATGATAGTACACATCCTAAGGTTTCCAAGGATATTTTATTTGCAATTTTTAGATTTGTAGAATTTAAACTATGCTAGAAATCATCAAACAAGCATATTTAAATTTGAACAAACTTTAAATAGTACTCCCTCCGTTCCTAAATATAAGATGTTCTAGCTATTGTTCATGTTGACTAGGTACACACTAATATGAGTGAATATATACACTAAAACTTGTCTAGATTCATATAGATATATGTGAATGTGGGAAAGGGCTTAAACATCTTATACTTAGGAACGGAGGGAGTAAAATTTAAATTTGAAAAGTGCTAAAAGATTCTACATGTTCAGGGATTTAAAAAATTCCAAGTTTTCTAAATTTGGAGTTGTGGTTAAAAATTATGATAGATCTAAGTTACAGGGGTGTTTCTGGAAAACTACCAAATTGATTTTGATTCGGAAAAGAAGTGGATAATGGTGGGCTAACGTGGCGCTGACTGGGTTCTGACTCAGCATCGACTGGGCTGCCAGTTTGCGCTATGTGATTGGTTGTACCATTTCGATAAATGATTTAACGTGAGACGTCGAATCTACATCGCACGGTGTTAGATCTAGGGTTTTACCTCGCCGGTCGGAGAGATGCCAAAGAAAGTCCCTGCGATGGTGCTCCGGTGAAGTGCGGCTCGAAAACAACGACGACGATGCTCCTATGGTTCCCCGGCTCGATGGAGATGACGATGAGGTGCGGCGCAGGGAGAGGAACTCGATGGTGACGGTGGCGTGCTAGGGTGCTGCTTCTCGCGGAGGCGACACACGATCGGAGAACAGCTCTGCTTCGGTGAGCCTCGATGTCGATGGCGCGGCCGATTTGTTGCGCAATAAAGCAAAGGAGGAGCATTAGTGGGGGCGCAACGTTACGGGGAAGTGCTTAGGCATGGACTTAGATATTCGCCTGGCAGGCTTCAGATATGCCAGGAATACCCAGGGAGTTCGCCGAGCACTCATTGGGCTACTGATGAGGGGATGACTCTAGGACTTATCGGGTGAGCCTACCTAGTCCATGGCCCAACACTGGAGCCCAGCACAAAGGACTACCACGTGGCTCTAGAAGGCCCATCAGCGGCCCACCCGCAAGATTTGCGGGGCAAGATGGAAAGCCTCCACCGACTAGAGCTAGGGTTTGTAACCCCCTCGAGTACGGCTTGAGACCCACCCTCCTATTTAAAGTCTGGGAGAGCAACCCGAGGGGGCATCCAATCTTAGTTTTTCTACCACCATAGCCATAGCTCGAGATCCAATCTCTCGGCCAAGGCACCCACCATTGTAACAATCCTCATAATACAAAGACAGACAAGCAGGAGTAAGGGTTTTACCTCTACGAGGGCCCCGAACCTAGGTAAATCGTGCCCCCTTTTGCCGATGTTGTCACCAGCGCCTATCTCGTTCTCTTACTTGAAACCCTACCGAATCATCCGAGGAATTTGCTGATAAGACTAATCAACAATTGGCGCCGTCTGTGGGAACGGCAGGCGCTGGATCCACGACATCATCGGCCTCATCTTCATCGAGCTTCAACTGGAGCCCGGGAACCTCGGCTCCTTCAGAGCCGATCTGCTTCGAGTCGTTCATCTACACGACCCACTCGCCGGCATATCGCCGGGCGTTCAATGGACTCCAGGAAGGCGTCAACATGACGTTTGGTGATCTTCGCTTCCGTGCTAGCAAGGACGGAATCCTACGCTTCCCCGGCCAGATCGAACTCGACGGATCGTACTCCGAGTCCGTCTCGAGCCCGACGACCCTCGAATTGCCATCCGGTGACACCAGTTGCGACCTAGCGCTCAGCGGTGGCTCCATCCGCTGCAATACACGCATCTTCCATACAATCGCGACTGAAGAACCCTCGAAATTCGGCGAAGAGCGCTGGTCCACGCCAAAGACTCACGAGCCATACCTGGCCAAGGTCTACATGGCAGACTCAGCTAAAGAACCTGTCGAAACGGAGGAAAGCCTAGCAGCGCGACAACAGATCGATGTTTTGTGACCCGCTTTTCTCAAAGCGAAGGCAGCGGTACAATCGGGCCACCCGATAGAAACCGGGTCCTCTCAAGAAGACCTAACCGCATACCATTATCGCCTGTTGCTGAAAAGTCGACAGCTATTAGAAGCCCGCAAAGAACTAGAATTGCGGAAGCTAGCAGCGGAGGCCTCACATGCGCGACGCGCGGAGCTTTCCAAGACCCACTCGACAGGGAACCAGCCCCCAAAGAAGGGGAAGTACGACTCGAAAACCGCTCGCATCTACCAAGGGTCCCTCAGCGAGGTCAGCAAGACCCTCGAGACCTCCCTCATGCATGTTCACGACGAGGGAAACGTGCACCCGACGACTCCTGTCGACGCGGTCCTGGCCGCTGCTACGTACTTGCAGATGAACCAGCCAACCGAAAACGAACCCCGCGCTGAGCAACACCGACAGGTCCAGAGGGACTAGGCATGGCTGGAGCGGCAATCGCCGCCCAGAACCTCAAAAATACGACACACCCTGAAGCTGATAAAACACCTCGGGTGGACAGAACACCTCGCAGACGTGAGAGTACGTCACCAAAAAGAGGGGGATAAAGGATCACCCCGTCGCCCTAGGGGCAAAGAGGCCAGACGTCGTGGCGACAGCCCGCGCAGCGATGACGACATCCCGTGAAACCGTGACAACAGCCCACGGCACCACGGAAGCCGCTCGCGACATCGCAGCAGGGAACCGCGGCAGGAAGATAATCGCGATCGAACTCAATATGACGCACGTGGGGACATCATGCAGAGCAAGGTTGACAAAGCTCGAGCGCGCAGGAACCGTGCCCGATCGCTCTCCACCTCCTCCGACGAGGAAGCTTGCGGAGCGATGTGCTTCAGTAGCAGCATCCACGAGGAACCAATGCCCAAGAGGTTCAAACTCACGACGAAAGTCCCGAAGTACGACGGCTCGCAAGATCCCAAAACCTGGCTCTCAGACTACCTGACCGCGGTGAAGTGTCAGCACGGGAACAAAATTACAGCCATGCAGTACCTAAACCTGCACCTCGTTGGCGCAAACCGAAGCTGGCTCGAAGGAAGACCGCACACGTATTACAGATCCTGGGATGATCTCACCCGCGACTTCGGGAAGAACTTCCAAGCGACATACAAGCGTTCAACGTCTATCGAGGAACCGCGAGCCTGTAGGCAGAAAAGCGGCAAGTCCACCCGCGAGTATATCCAGAGATGGACCACACTCAAAAACACGGCGGGGAACATATCAGAGGAAATAGCGGTCGAGGCCTTCACCAAGGGCGCTCGATGCGCCGCCTTCCGAGAAGAACTAGGGAGATCCGCACCCAAATCAATCGGGGAATTAATGGTGATAGCAGACAGATGGGCGAATGACGAAGAATCCCTGCGCAACGAGAAAGCTTCCTCACCCGCGCATGACGAGGACCGCAACGGCGACTGCCGGAAGAAAAAGAGAAAGCACTACGACCAGGATGATCAATCGGAACTGGTAGCGGATGAGTTCATAAGAAACCGCGTCAATGGATTCCGCAGAAATCGCGAGTGGAAGCCAATACCAAACGACCAAACCCCCGAGGAAGACCTTGATGGATACTGCTCTCTGCATCTGTTCACAGATATGCGCACGGGCAAAACCAAGGACACTCACCTCCTCAAGGACCGTCGAAAGTTCCAAGACATTCACGAGGCGTACAGGAAGAAGCATAGGGCAGCCATCAACCAGGGATACCCGCAACTGCCGGGAGGACACCAACCACCACCCCTGCCTCCGCCCGCAGGTCACCACAACATGGCTCTAGCCGCCCTTCCTGCACCAGCTAATCCAGCCGTAGAAAATCAAGGAGGAAATGGCTACCCAAACCCCCACGGGCTCCTAGGCATGATACAGAAGGTATGTCCGTCCTGACGAGTTCTGAAGACCAACACTAGCCACGTTAACACGGCAGTGCAAGCACCACCGTCCAAGCCTGAATATCTGAAGATGTCCGAGCACCCGATAACCTTCTCACGAGAGGACCACCCTCCATGGGTGCATCGGCCGGGGCATGCGGCGCTCGTCATCTAGGCGCAAATAGGCAACTACGACCTAGCCAGTGTGTTCATGGACGGTGGCAGGGGAATCAACATCATATACGTGAATACACTCCGTAAAATGAACAAGAACTTGGAGGGACTCGCAGAATCAGAAACATTCTTCCACGGGATGGTACCGGGTAAAGCGGTCCGACCACTCGGAACAATTAACCTGGAAGTGATCCTCGGAGATCCGTGCAATTACATGAGAGAATTCCTCGACTTCGAGGTAGTCGACTGGCCATCTCAGTACCACGCCATTATCGGCCGAACAACGTTCGCGAGATTCATGGCAGTACCTCATTACGCCTACCTCAAGCTGAAACTCCCAGGAGAATACGGTACAATCACCGTAAACAACAACTTCTAGAAATCAGACAAGTGCGACAACGAATTCCATGAGATCGCAAAATCTTTCGGGATGCAAGAGGAGCTAGAAGAATTGGCAAAAACCACGGATAACTCCGTGATGCCACTAACCAAAAAGAACACCCCAGATCTCGAGTTCAGCCCGAGTAGCAAAACTCAAAAGCATCAAGTGCACCCGACACAATCCGCGAAGACGGCGATCATGTCCACCACCCTATCACCCGCATAGGAAAGCGCGCATGTCGAACTCCTCCGTGAGTACTGGGAGATTTTTGCCTGACAGCCTTATGATATGCCAGGAATACCCATCGAGTTCGCCGAGCACTCATTGGAAGTGTTTAAAGATGCAAAGCCGGTCAACCAGACCACTCAACGCTTCTCCGAGCCAAAACAGAGAGCACTCGGAGAAAAGGTAAACAGATTACTAGCCGCCAAGTTCATCAGGGAAATCAAGATATCCACCTGGCTGGCAAACCCGGTGCTAGTCCCGAAGAAAAGTACAGACATCCTTCGCGTGTGCATCGACTACATGTCGTTGAACAAACACTACCCCAAGGATAATTTCCCGCTCCTGCGGATCGACCAGATTATCGACTCCACGACAGGTTGTCAACGCCTCTCCTTCCTGGACGCCTACTCGGGCTACAATCAGATCAGGATGAAGCAGGAGGACAAGGAAAAGACAACATTTATCAAACCACACGGTGTATACTGCTACACGACAATGTCTTTCGGTCTAAATAACGCAGGCACAACATATCGGCGCTGCATGCAAAAATGCCTCGCCAAGCTCATTGGCAAGAACGTACAGGTGTAAGTTGACGATATTGTCATCAAGACTCTAGTGCAGGACACACTCCTCGAGGACATAAGGAAGACATGGACGCACTGGACGAGGCCAGAGACGTCACACTCGCAAGATCCGTCGTCTACCAGCAAGCACTACTCAACCACCACAGTCGTCGCATCCGCAGCAGATCATTCGTAGTAGGCGACTTGGTGTTGCGACTCAAGCAAGAAAGCGGACATAAGCTCGAGTCACCATGAGAAGGACCCTTCATCATACACGAGGTCATTCCTGGAGGCGCCTATCGCTGGAAAAACCCCAAAACAGGCGGCATCTACTCCAACCCATGGAACGTGGCGCACCTAAGGAAATTTTATCCCTAGGAGAGTACCTTTACTCGCAAAATAAGGCTGTTCCAGGCACATTATAACCCGAGCAAATGCATGGCTTCTCAGCCATCGCAATACAAACATGGTTTCTCAACCATAGCTACAAAGACTATCCAGTCGCACTTTTATTTTCTTTTTCTTCTTTTTCTTTTATATGCTAAACAAACGGTCACACCCCAACACACGGGGGCTACGCCAAACTAGCATCAACAAATCTTCAAGTGACTACGCACGACAGATATTTTACAAGGTCACAAGGTACACACCTTAAAAACACCTTAACTGACTAAACTAACATACAAGGTTACAAGGTACACACCTTAACACACCTTAAATTACTCGAATAAACATACAAGGTATATACACCTTATCAAGTACAACTATCACCGAGCAGCAGCCTCTTGAAGCAGTCGCTCGGTCTCTGCAGCGGTCAACCGAATGATCCGCTCCACCGCGTGAGGTTTGGAACTGTCCGATTCACAAGCAACGTGGTTATCTACCCAGTGACCCTCACACGCTCCATCAGGTTCAACAACTACATGGACAGAAAACGCATCAGCTCACAAGCAAGAAAAACACCGAAATCACTCGGGGGCTTATGGAACTTACAAAGCATGCTCTTTGCGACGCTCACAAGCTCCTCCATCACAAACTGCTCGCGGTCTGCAGCAAGCTTCTGCTTGGACTTGGTAACATCCTCCACACCCTGTAGAGCCTTGAGTTTACGCTCACCATCCGTGACGTGGCCACGGACCGTGGCAAGCATACTCGCATTATTAATCAACGACTCAGTCGAAGGAGCATCACAGCTCGATGAGCCACCGCCAGAATATGCAACCTAGGAAGAACAAAGGAAACACGACAGTTTCAGTCAACCACGCCCCACTCGACGATTCACAACAAGACTCATCTTCGAGTGCTCAGGGGCTACTCCCATTGGGAGAACACAAAGTAAGCCACAATAACAAAATACTGACAGTTTTAAAAACATCTCGATTGAAAGGAAAAATATGGGATACTTCCCTAAGTTCATTACACAGACTGGCATACAAAAGAAAAAAAGGGGCAGATCCTAAGGAACTCTGGACTTTCCAGAGGTAGCTCCACTCGCAGCAGACTTTGCACCATGGCAGCGAGAAACTACCTCGGAGAGCGTCTTCGCTAGCTTCCCCGCACGATCGCCAAAGGGTCGAAGCACTACCTTTTTGCCCAACGCATCTCGAGGGAGCTCCGACTACACCTTCTCCGGGTCACCCGAGACGTTATGCGACAGGGAAAACTGGATAGCCGTCTTGGCTCCACACTCGGTCTGCGCGAGGGTGTACTCCTGAAGGGGATCGGCTTCGCCAAGGAAGACTTGCAGGAGGCCCCCAAGAGTCGGCGGAACCGACGCCCCCACAAGCAACCGGTGGTGCAGCTGCGACAGCACTCGGGTAGCATCACGCGGGGCAAATAACACCTTTTTCCGTGCTCTTGCAGCTGAGTGCACACGTCAGCCAGAGCGTCACCTCGGACCCCTCCTTGCAGCACCAAACCAACTCCAATAGCATCTAAAAACAGAAATGAAGAGAATCAATGAAGGAAGGAGAAAGAAGCAAGTTGCAAGCGAAAGAAACTTGTGGAAACCTACCAGCCAGAGCCTGGGCCAGAGGACAGAGGATGCTGACCAAATCATTGTCATGTGCTGCACCCACCTCCTGCAGCTGCTTCAAGGACTCGGGAGATTTGGCGAGACGGTCGGCTGCATCCTTGCGAGTGGACTCTAGCTCCTTTCGGGTAGACTCCAGCTCCTTCTCCAGATCCTTTACCCGAGAATCAGCCTCGGCCTTCTAAGACTTCAGGCGGATCACCTCGTCTGCAGCATGAATTGCACGTGTCAAGCAATAGTCGTGGCCAGAAGAAACAAACCCAAAGTAAGGAGCATAATTTAACTTACCCAACAAAGAACGGGCATCCTGAACAACCTGGTCACGCTCTCCTCAAAGAGAAACGCACTCCGCCTCGGCCATGACAAGGCGGCGCCCAAAGCCAGCCAGAGAATCGAGGATAGCCTGTAGAATTCTCTACGGATTAGAAAGTTACCGCTTGAGCCTATGCACGACTGTACATAGTTGAGTACAGCCACGGGGGCTACTCCGATCGGGAGCACTGCCGTGCACCCGATGAAAATCAAGACCAAGAAGCAAATAATGAAGCAAAAAAGTCTAGACTTGAGTCTATAGCCAACTGCGAGCAGTTGATGCATGTAAAATGCATAGATGAATTTTGCATATTTTCACATGGTTTTCTATTACATATTGCATCATATAAGGTTATAATTCGATGTTTTATAGTATTTTGGGGTTAAATTACAAATTCCCCCAACTTTTATGGAATTAACCCTGCCTGTCAGAAACCCCGTTTTCTATATTTTTGACGTTTCAGGGAGCAAACTTCCGCGAAATCACCTGAAATTCTGCGGGGGTCATTTTCTTGGAAAGATAAGACTTGCGGGAGAAGGATCCACGAGAATTGGGCAAGGAGGCCCAAAAGAGGACCCTCCACGCGGCCAGATTCCTTGGCCGCGTGAGAGGCCCCCTTTTGGCCCCTGTGGCCCCAATTCCTTCCATCTTCGACTTACCGACTCCGTCTTGACCTAAAACCGACTATAAAAAGGGTCCCCCGTACCCTTACGGAGAGGAGCGCCGCCAAAACACCGAAAACACCGAAACAGAGACTTGGAGTTCCAGATTGGAGGGGGAAAACTCCGGCGGGGCGCCGCCGGTGTGATCTCCTACCCCTCCAACGTCATCTCCATCGACATCTCCATGAAGAGGGAGTAGTCCACCCCAGGGCTATGGGTTTGTGGAAGTAGCACTTGTATCTCTCTCTCTATGTGCTTCACTAATTAGATCCGTATGAGATGCCTCACATGATTACGGGCACCGTTGTAATTCCTATGTGGTGGATCTTTTCTATGAGTTATTGAATCTGAGATTGCAATTGTTTCTCTTGAGTTATTTGAGTAGATGTATCTTATGTACCCCGTTCTTATTTGCTAGCTTTGATCAATCTAGTTCTTGAGAGCGTGTGTGGGGTGATGGGTGCATTAGTTGGAGTAACGGGGGGTGGCTAGTGCTGTGAAAGTGACAGAAGTTCAGCGATCCACTTAGGTTTTGCTAAACCTTTCTTAGTTACCTCACTAGGGATAAAAAGGAGTACCTTGTTACCGGGGATTTGAAGTGAAACTAATCAATCTCCATGACTAGATCTAGCAAGTTCTTACTTCAACTTCATGTCACATTGCTTAAAGTTATACTCTGGTTTTTCCTTAATTATCGAGGTGTTATGATTTATTTCGCATCTTGGTGGAGTATAAGAGGGATCAATATGACCGTAGAGATCTCTATGCTAGGACGTGATGCCCATATGAAAGTACACAATGTTAAACATGTTATTGTAATCTCACATGTAATTCTTTATGTCCACCGTATACTACTTTATTTGAGAGAATGCAAGTGTGAAACCATGAACCCCGGTCCTATTTTAAATATAAGAAAACACTCTAATTACTTTTCTGCAATTTACTTTACTTGCATCTCTAATTCGAATTTACATTATCTCCATCACCACTTGCATCACAAAAATACAAAAACAATCCATTGCATATTTATTTTCTCATTTGCATTTAGTAGTAGATTTAATTATTGCACATTTACTTTCAGTTTTGCATTGCAATTTAGAAGTCTCACACCTTGTGCTTGACAACCACTTGGTGAGGTTGAGGGCACAAAACTCTCTATTTGTTTGCAGGATCCTGGAGGAAGCTTGGAAGACAACTGCTGAAATACTGGCTCCCCAAGAGTTCGATATAAACCCTCGAGTCACCCTCGTGGGGAAGAAGGTTTGCCACTAGCTACACACTCTGCACTTGGAGTCTCAACCTAGCCATCAAACGTTTTTCTGGCGCCGTTTCCGGGGAGCCATAGGTGAAGGAGTTGTCCAAGGGAGCTCACAAGAAGTCTTCATCACCAACAAGGTGTGCAAACACCTAAGCTTGGGGAGGTTGCACCTATGTGAGTACCTTCCTTTCTATCTCCACCTTCTTTCAAGTAGATTGTTTTGTTTCTTGTCTTGTTTTTGTTTTTGTTTTGTTTTTGTTCTTGTTTTTGTTTTGTCTTGCATATTTTATTTTAGTTTGCATTTTAGTTTTGCATTTAGTTATCTAGTTTATTTTAGTATTTCGAATTTGCTTAGTTACTTTACTTTTGTTTTGCCTAAAAAATTTAAAACTACATAAAAACTTGGAAAATGGAGCAGAGAACTTATTGGCCATTCAGTGTTAGGAATTTCCCTCAAGAGCTAAATATTCCCGTTGAAAAATTAGAGGTAGATACTAGTGTTGTTAAAATGATTTATGAATCTTGTTTCTATGGAAAGCCTAAAGAAGACCCTTTGTTCCATCTTAAGAAATTTGATGAAAGATGTAAAACTTTGAACTTGAATCATGCAAACATCAACACTACTAAAGTTAAACTCTTTCCCTACTCACTAGGAGGCAAAGCATTAGATTGGATATTAAGATGGCCTCCTAGCAATTTTACTACTTGGTTCAACTTAAGGGCTGTATTTATTGAAAGGTTTTGTCATGCTGAAAAGAATTACAATGTTAAACAATTGCTCATTACCTTTAAACAAGAAAAAGATGAATCAATGATACAAGCATGGGAGAGATTTAGAAGTAGAGCATATGGAATAGGGCATGGCTTTAGAGATTGGATACTTATGCATATGTTTTATAAGGGACTTTCTGAAACTTCTAGAGCCTTTTTAGATAATGAATGTGGGTGATCTTTTACTAGTACTAATTCTGCAAATACCCATGTTTTGCTTGAAAGTTTGCTCTTAGAGGTTAAAATTAAAGAGAGCTTAAAAAAGGCTGAAGTACCCGAGGATATTTTTGATGATCGCTATGAGATTTTTAATATGCATAATAGAAAAGGAAAAGTAGAGGAAATTATGATGCTTACTGAAATTAAGGATCCATTGCTTGATTTAGAAAAAAGTAGCTTGCAAGAACTTATTGCTACTCTACAAAAATTTGCTAGTGATCCCACTATAAATGTTAATCAACCTGGCTTTGGATCTTATATTGCTAATCATGTCTTGCAAGAAAAAATTGCTAGGTACAAGAATGAGGCCATGATACCTCCTAAGCTTGGGGATGCATGGATCCCCAAGGTGCTAGTTTCAATTGGAAAAGAAATTCACCATGCTATGTTAGATCTAGGTTCTAGTGTATCGGTACTCTCTAAAGAATTATATGAATTGCTAGAACTAGAAAATTTAGAAAAGTGCTCAAGTGAATTTGTCCTTGCTGATAACTCTACTAAACATGCTGTAGGACAAGTAAAAGATGTTATGATTGAATTTCACATGACTTTCGTACCCGTTGATTTCATTATTATGGATATGGGGGATAAATCCCCTAATCCTATTATTTTGGGTAGACCTTTTCTTCGTACTACAGGTGCAATCATAGACTCCAAGGAAGATAATGTCAAGTTTCAGTTCCCTCACAAGAAAAGTATGGAGCACTTCCCAAGGAAGAGGGGCACGCTGAAGAACAAGCTCCCTCATGAGCTTTATCCCTCTTGATTATCAAGTAAGTAAAGCCTAGCTATATGGCTATAAAGAAAGCGCTTTACGGGAGGCAATCCGGTTGTTTTTGTTTGGATTTTCCTAGTGTCCTCTTTCTGTCTCAAGAGATTAGTTTTTTTGTTTTAATTCTGGAGTTTTCAATAAAGAGTCAAGTCAAACCCATTTGGACTTATAAGTTGCTATCCTAGTGCATGAAATTTCTGTTTCAGCACGAGTCTGCTCATCGTATGATTTTACGTTTTTTTTTGGTATGTCGGATTGAGCTAATTTTTTAGTATGTTCTTCAACTTTTCGTCTTCTGTAAGCACAAAAATTGGCTTAATTTTTTAACGAGTCTAGCTTAGGGAAAAACGTTCGTTTTTCTGCTGCTGCTTTACTGGACAGATTCTGCCTTCTTTTGTTTTATGCACTCTTTGGGCTTGGGAATCGAATTTCCATGATTCTTTCAAGAAAGAGAGGGAACATATAACATAATGAACCTTATTTTCTATCTACTGGATCATTTGATTTGGAATTTTGCACAGCAAGCATGTGATTTGTTTGTCCTTGCTAATCTCACCCCACAGAAAAAGAATGGGAGAAACATGTTTTGTGAAGTTTTTTCACAGGGAATAGAGGAGCTGCGCCTCAAGACATCCAAGAATGGTGAAAGCCATAATATTGGGGATGTGATGAACACCCCAATGGAGCTACACTCTTTTGGTTAGCACACGTCTACTTTCTTTTTTTCTAAGCAAAGCATTTATCGTAGAGACTTGAAGCGTCTAGTTTTTGTTTTTATTTTTGTTTTGATAAGACCACCACCGTCATTTTATATGAGATTGAGCAACTGAGTTTGGGGTTGGAATGTATTGGATGCTAGTATTATGACTTGGAATAGGGATGCCATGGTTGATTTGAAGAGCTACATATGTTTGCATGATTTATAGGCTTTTTATGTGTAGAAATTTGCAATAATGTTGTCTTGAGCTATCTCTTATTCATGTCCTTGATGTTAATTGCTGGTTTATTTAGTTTGTCATGAAATTAGTAGTTCTATGTACATATGCATGCATAGTAGTTGTTCAACTATCTCCCTCTTGCTAGCCCAAAAATTTAAAAATTCCAACAAGTAAAAACTTGTTTTCCAACACTCCTTAGCCAAGTATTTCCAGTGAGTCCACCATATCTTCCCATTAGCTTCATTTCTATTCCGAGTATGTTCACCATGTTATTGTGTTATTTATGTTCTAAATTAAGATATTCACTTTATTAATTGTCATGGGTTGAACTTGGGATAGGACTCTCACGAACTTTTGAAGGCACACTTTACTTTTTATGCATCTAATAAACATGACCCAATAATGGGAGCCACAAGTTTTGCGTTTGACAAGTGTGTGGTTGGGAGCTAGCTATAAACGTGTATCACCGGAAAGCTTTCAACATTGCACAAAAAAAATTACATTTGGTTGATATCATGTACTTTTGTTTTTGGACTCCTGCAATGCCGAAATGAAATAGAGGAATAGTAAGTTTTGATGAGTAAGTATCTATATGACTAGAGAAACGCATTGGGCCGCTAACCCAAGCCATGCTTTATCATGGTGGAAATTTACTTACATCTTGAGTGACTCTACAACACATCCTATAATAAAATAAGAAGCTATGCATAATAGTGAATGAAAATAAAAAGGATGATGAGTCTACTCCGTTTGTTCATCTTGTCATTGTAACATGGGCTTGTTTCCATGTCATGGGGCAAGAGGTACCTCTTTGCGATTCTCTATGATGTCATTAATACTTATTATGATTGTACAAAGCTTATTAGGAATCTTAAGTTGAGTAATCATGGAGTAGGTTTTCACACTCACGGGGCATGAGGCTTTCAACCACTTTGTCATTCTCATTACTTCAATACTCACAATTTTAAGATGCTAGTGATAAATGGGCAATGAGAGTCCTAGATCAATGGATACCACATTTCAATTAGTAATTTTAGTTGAATAATTTAGAGGCTAAATAAGACTTGATCATGTTTTACCTCTACTCAATTTTCTCCAAAGTGTCCACCATATTTTCTATTCTCCATTATGCTATTCTTTGACCAATATAGGATTTTATTTTTCATTTTGTGTATGCATTTGGTCCATAGTGATTTTATTTCATTATACACTTTGTGAACTTTCATGAAGCATCTTTGCTTGCATATTTGATATTTCTTACAACATGAATTGTATATTGCTACTCATTTCTAGTATTAATCATTTTATTATATGTAGCATGAATAATCCTCCTTGATATCCCATGATTGTTTCAATATGCAAAACCCATCTTAGTTTTATCACCTTCATACTCGAGGACGAGCATGGGTTAAGCTTGGGGATGTTGATGCATGTAAAATGCATAGATGAATTTTGCATATTTTCACATGGTTTTCTATTACATATTGCATCATATAAGGGTATAATTCGATGTTTTATAGTATTTTTGGGTTAAATTACAAAGTCCCCCAACTTTTATGGAATTAACCATGCCTGCCAGAAACCCCGTTTTCTATATTTTTGACGTTTCAGGGGGCAAACTTCCGCGAAATCACCTGAAAATCTGCGGGGGTCATTTTCTTGGAAGGAGAAGACTTGCGGGCGAAGGATCCACGAGAATTGGGCAAGGAGGCCCAAAAGAGGACCCTCCACACGGCCAGATTCCTTGGCCGCGTGAGAGGCCCCCTTTTGGCCCCTGTGGCCCCAATTCCTTCCATCTTCGACTTACCGATTCCGTCTTGACCTAAAACCGACTATAAAAAGGGTCCCCCGTACCCTTACGGAGGGGAGCGCCGCCGAAACACCGAAACACCAAAACAGAGACCTAGAGTTCCAGATTGGAGGGGGAAAACTCCGGCGGGGCGCCGCCGGTGTGATCTCCTACCCCTCCAACGTCATCTCCATCGACATCTCCATGAAGAGGGAGTAGTCCACCCCAGGGCTATGGGTTTGTGGAAGTAGCACTTGTATCTCTCTCTCTATGTGCTTCACTAATTAGATCCGTATGAGCTGCCTCACATGATTACGGGCACCGTTGCAATTCCTATGTGGTGGATCTTTTCTATGAGTTATTGAATCTGAGATTGCAATTGTTTCTCTTGAGTTATTTGAGTAGATGTATCTTATGTACCCCGTTCTTATTTGCTAGCTTTGATCAATCTAGTTCTTGAGAGCGTGTGTGGGGTGATGGGTGCGTTAGTTGGAGTAACGGGGGGTGGCTAGTGCTGTGAAAGTGACAGAAGTTCAGCGATCCACTTAGGTTTTGTTAAACCTTTCTTAGTTACCTCACTAGGGATAAAAAGGAGTACCTTGTTACCGGGGATTTGAAGTGACACTAATCAATCTCCATGACTAGATCTAGCAAGTTCTTACTTCAACTTCATGTCACATTGCTTAAAGCTATACTCTGGTTTTTCCTTAATTATCGAGGTGTTATGATTTATTTCGCATCTTGGTGGAGTATAAGAGGGATCAATATGACCGTAGAGATCTCTATGCTAGGACGTGATGCCCATATGAAACTACTCAATGTTAAACATGTTATTGTAATCTCACATGTAATTCTTTATGTCCACCGTCTACTACTTTATTTGAGAGAATGCAAGTGTGAAACCATGAACCCCGGTCCTATTTTAAATATAAGAAAACACTCTAGTTACTCTGCTGCAATTTACTTTACTTGCATCTCCAATTCGAATTTACATTATCTCCATCACCACTTGCATCACAAAAATACAAAAACAATCCATTGCATATTTATTTTCTCATTTACATTTAGTAGTAGATTTAATTATTGCACATTTACTTTCAGTTTTGCATTGCAATTTAGATGTCTCACACCTTGTGCTTGACAACCACTTGGTGAGGTTAGGGCACAAAACTCTCTATTTGTTTGCAGGATCCTGGAGGAAGCTTGGAAGACAACTGCTGAAATACTGGCTCCCCAAGAGTTCGATATAAACCCTCGAGTCACCCTCGTGGGGAAGAAGGCTTGCCACTAGCTACACACTATGCACTTGGAGTCTCAACCTAGCCATCAGCAGTCAACCATAAACTCGGGGGCTACTCCCATCGGGAGCACTGTCGTGCACCCGATAAAAAAGGACAAAACCACGGAAAGGTAAAGGGACATCACCTTGACCTGCGGGGTCGAAAAGGGGTCAGGCGAGCTAGCCGAAACTTCCTTGCTCGCAGACGCCCCGGCATCCTCGGGTTGCCCACCCGCAAAGCTAGGGATCATCCTCGCAGGGCTCGAAGCTCGTCGAGTGGAACTCGGAGCTGGAGCGGGGTCCGCAACAACCTCCTTCTGTTTCACAGACGGGGCAGAGGACGCGAATTGGTCCACGCTGATGTTCACCAGGCTAAAACAAAAGTCAGAATCTAAAGAGAAAAATTAACCCCATATCAAAGAAAAAACACAGGACTTACTCGTCCTCATCGTCGTCGAGGTTGTCCGGGTCCCAAGCAGTGGGAATCTTTGACTGCTGGATGGCGGGAGGAAGCACGCTGAGAGTAGTCGCCCGGATGCGCCTAATCTCCTCGACCATGTCGTCACTCAAGGAGTTATCCTTGGAAGTGACCTCCGCCGTGCGATGCTTGCGGCGAAGAAGTGGTTGCTCCTCTTCCTCTTCCTCCACCTCCTCTCGTTCATCGCTGGACTCTGTGCCCGCAACGCTGGCTTCGGGTGGAGCCTCCAGGTTGCTCGCCAGAAGATCCGAGACGCCGTCATCCGCAGAAAGTGGTGGGTAGCACGTCACCACATCCTGGTTCTACAAAGGCAAAGGGAGAAAAGACGGCGGCTCAATCGACGAAAACCAAAAATAGAAAAAAAAAATACAGAATAAAGAAAAATGATAAGAGATTTACCTCACTCGGAGGGTTCTCGGCATCAAAAGGGGTGAGAGGGCTCGGCGAGTAGCTCTCCCCTTTCTTCAAGCAGGTGATGGCAGCAATCTTCTTTTCGAATTCCGCATTCGAAAGAACGTTGTTGCACGTCCGGCTCCGATCATTGACACCCGTAAACTCCCACAATGGGGTCGGCCTGTCTTGGAGCGGCTGGACCCTCCGGCGCAGAAACACACCCGTGAAACGTCCTAAACGTATCCTTAATTTCTGATATTCCATTTTGTTTTCTTATTGTTTCTCACATGTTTTCTATACACTTTATGCCATTTTTATCGATTTTCCGGACTAACTTATTGACAAGATAGCACAGAGTCAGTTCCCTATTGTCTGCTGTTTTTAGTTTCAGAAAAGTTGTTCTAGAAATATTCTCGGAATTGGAAAATTCGAAGCCCGGAAGTCTAAGAATTGCCGAAGGTTCCACGGAGTCCCGAAGAGACCCGGAGGGGGGCCTCAGGGGGGCCACACCATAGGGCATCGCCTCCCCCCTTGTCCGCGCCGGGGGGTGGTGTGGGGCCCCCAGGCCTCCACCGCCTTTGCTCTTTCGCCTATTTAATCCCCCCGAGATGTAAACCCTAGGTATATTCCACTTCGTCCCAAAAAACACCCGAGGCCGCCATCATCGTCATCCCGAGATCGGGAGGGTTCTGGAGCTCTCCCCGGCACCCTGTCGGGAGGGGAATTCATCACCGAAGGGGTCTACACCACCATGCCCTCCTCCGAAGTGATGCATGAGTAGTTCATTCCTAGACTACGGGTCCATAGCAGTAGCTAGATGGTTGTTCTCTCCACTTTGTACCTCATGTTTAGATCTTGTGAGCTGCCTAACATGATCAAGATCATCTTTATGTAATGATACATGTTGTGTTTGCTGGGATCTGATGATTGTTGAATGCTATGTCTTATGATTATCAATCTATCATGGTATCTTCATGCATATGTTATTTATGTCTTGCATGCTCTCCGTTATTAGTAGATGCTCGGGCCAAGTAGATGCTAGTAACTCTAAGAGCGAGTATTTATGCTCGAGAGTGGGTTCATGCCTCCTTTGCATCTGTGCTCGAGTGACAGAAACGTGATGGATGGAGGATGTGTTGTTGCCATTAGGGAGAAAACAACGGTGTTTACCTAGTTTACATTGTTTACATTACACACTTTGCTTACGGCGATAATATGTTACTTGCAACTTAATACCCAACGTTTGTTTGGATGATATTCGGAGGGTGGATTATTAGTCATAGATGCAGTTGGATGACGGTCTATGTATTTTGTTGTAATGCCCGCATGAATCACGTAGTAATCTTTATGTATTGCATATGCACTACGGTGCAGCATTCATTTCTGCAAATTGCCCAGCTGTAATTTGTTCACCACACATGTTATTTATCTTTCACGGAAAGACACCACTAGTGAACTGTGGATCCCAGTCCTTTTTCGTCATATTGATAAAACACCTAGTGCTTTCATACTGCTGCTACTGCTTTCATACTGTTTTCCACACCATACGTTTAACCTCTTTATATTCAGCAAAACCGGTGGGATTGACAACCTCACTGCTTCGTTGGGGCAAACTGATTTGATTGTGGTGTGTACGTTCCACGTTGCTTCTGAACCGGTAGTGCGTCCTGCCATCTCAGCTGCTTCAAACTTCTGAAGTTACTCCTTCGTCCTACTGGTCGATTAAACCTTGGTTTCTTACTGAGGGAAAACTGTTGTTGTGCTCATCATACATTCCTCTCGGGGTCTCCCAACGAGTGCAAGACCTGCACCATCAACCCGCCAAATGTATCCCGTTTAGCGGGGTTCACTGCTCCTTGTCGCGGAAACGCGCCACTTTCGCGAGCAGAGGAGAGGCCACCTTGGATTTCTCGGCTGACAGCGCGTGCGACCAAGACTTCCTCCGCTTCAAGACGGCGAACGGGTGGAATTCCGGAACGCCACCCGCGTCGTTGTCTTCGACGTAGAACCATCTCCGGCGCCACCCTTGAGCCGAGTCGACAAAATTCATCTCTAGATACGGAAAGTACTTATTCGCCTGGATCCTGAAACCGCCGATCGTCAGCGGCTCTCCGATCCTTTCGCCTGGCAAGGGCTTCTCCCGAAAGATCCGCACCTGTAAGATGGCCTTCCAGAGCCCCCAGTGCGGGCGAATGTCGAGGAAGCACTCGCAAAGCACGATAAAACACGAAATGTGTTGGTGTCAAAAAAACACGAAATATGTTGTGACGCGTTAGGAGGAAGGTCGTGCAGCTGTATGCCATAGACATACAGCAGCCCGGCGAGGAAGGGATGGATAGGAAACGACATACCTCGGGCAACATGCTCCCAGAATGTGATGCGCTCGTGGGCCTGCGGATTGGGCATCTCTTCCCTCTTCGTCGACATCTGGACGCGCTTGGAGTCCTCGCGAGAGAGAAGCCCCTCCCTCTGCAACTCGATGATGCTTTTCTTCATTGCGTTAGATGGGCGCCACTCGCCCGTCCTCTTCACCGGGGTCGCCGTGGAGGCGTTCGCTGCTTCCTTGCCGGATGTCGCGGTTGCGCCGTGCTTCTTGCCTCCAGCCATTGGAGTTTGGTTCTTTCTCGTGGAAGGGGAGGAGTGCGCTAGAGGAGGAATAAGGTGAATGAAGGCCGGGAAAGCTACCGTTTCCCTAAGGCCCATTATTTATGCCAAGGCTAGGCCACTGTGAGCCGCTGATCTACGGACGTGGAACTCATCCCCGTCGCCACGTGCGGAGCGGAAACAAGGAGACGGGGGGCGGTTACCCTCGCACGATCTTTTACGCAAGATCGTGCGTAATTACTGCACGTCCAGCGGAGAAACCGTCACGCGACGGCTCATTTCCAGTCAAAAAGCTGACAGAGTGGGCCCTACGTGCCTTGCCCCACTGCGTCACGTCCCATCGGGAGCAGGCGAGTGCGGGATGACGTAATTGTACACATCATAACACGAAATTTCTTTCATATAAACATCATAACACGAAATTTCTTTCGTATGAGCATAATGACACGAAATTTCTTTCGTACAGATCAAAGGAAAAAAAATATCTCGCTCGAAAAATCGCACAATGGTAACAATGGCACTCGCCATTTTTCAGGAAAAGACGATAGCGCCCGCGGTGCATCCAAAATAAAATCGCGAGTACGTGGCTCCCGCAACTCCTCGTCACGATGTACTAACACATCATCTTACCCTGCATCGTTTGGCCGACTAGGCACATCCGGATGCCGTGCTCTTCGAGTACGAAGGTAAGACCCAAGGATCTCTCCTATGGGCCCGGAATCGCACTCGAGGTGCGTCTTCTATTAAATTTTCCGTGTCAACAACACGAAGAAAAATCCTAGCGGACGCGCTGGGTGCCCCTTTAAGGTTAAGTTCGACTCTATAAGACCTCCATGGACCAGTCGCAATGATCACCTCGCCGAGTTCGAGTCGAAGGTATCGAATTCATGTAGGCCAGGACTGTTTTTTCCCGAGAAGCAATTAATTGGCCCTGATCTTTCAAGAGAGCCAAGCGACTGAGCCATATCCTTTGGCGAAAAAAGCCAAACGCAAGGCGCACTTACCGTTCGATACTCGAGTACATCTCACACAGGGTACACACCCTTCAGGTCAAGTATTCAACTGACTCAAATCGTAAGGTCCAGAAACAGATTTTGAGTGCTTACTCGACTATTCTCAGTCGAACAAGCACTCGGGGGCTACTGACGAGGGGATGACTCCAGGACATATCGGGTGAGCCTACCTGGTCCATGGCCCAACACTGGAGCCCTGCACAAAGGACTACCCCGTGGCTCTAGAAGGCCCATCAGCGGCCCACCCGCAAGACTTGCGGGGAAAGATGGAAAGCCTCCACCGACTAGAGCTAGGGTTTGTAACCCCCTCGGGTACGGCTTGAGACCCAGCCTCCTATTTAAAGGCTGGGAGAGCAACCCGAGGGGGACATCCAATCTTAGTTTTTCTACCACCATAGCCATAGCCCGAGATCCAATCTCTCGGCCAAGGCACCCATCATTGAAACAATCCTCATAATACAAAGACAGACAAGCAGGAGTAAGGGTTTTACCTGTACGAGGTCCCCGAACCTAGGTAAATCATGCCCCCTGTTAGCCGACGTTGTCACCAGCGCCTATCTCGTTTTCTTACTCGAAACACTACCGGATCATCCGAGGGATTTGCCGATATGACTAATCGACATGGGCAGTCTCACCTTGGCGGAATCGCGGAAACACGGCGGCGGTGCTATGGAACTCCGACAAGCAAATTCACGAGCGTGGTCGCGAGATTCCAAGAAAATCTAAAGGGGAGACATAGAGGGGATCTCGGGCTATATATGGGTGGTCTCGGGGCCACAAAAAGTTCCTTAAATCGAACAAAATCGGGAGAGAAATCGTACCCTTATCGGACTCCTTTTTCTTGCACGAGAGGAACAAGGAGGGTGACATCACACTCGCATCAAGGTGATGCCTAGATCTCCCTCCTCAACCAACAAAACTTGATGCCTTTCAAGGATTTGGTGGAGAAGACCTAGATCTACATATTCACCGAGCCAAAAATCGATTTCCCCCAGTTTCCCCTTTGGGATCTTGTAAATCTCTTGGTTGCTTTGTCATCCTAGAGAAACCCTAGTGCTTTAAGCTTCCACCTTGTTGCAAGAAGTTTCGGATCATTGAGAGTCTCCATCCAACTAATTAAGTAGCATCAACCTTGTATAAAGGTTTGGTCAATGCCTTCAAGTCGATCTCATAGTGGAAACGAGAGTCTCCCTCACCGTAGAATCTCAAGGAGAATAAGGTGTGCACATCTGTGCTACTGAGGAGCGCCTAGGTGGCTCCCCACCTCTCCAACGTAGACATACTTCTCTTGAGAAGGAACTACAGGAAACATATCTTTGTCTCCTTGTTTACACTTGTGGTTATCTTGTGCTTTACATATTGCTTCCGTTGCGTACTTGTTTTCATACTACTTAGGGTGTTCATCTAGTTGCACATCAAGACAACCGTGTCTTTTACTTGCTTAGCATAATTAAAAAGGCAAAAAGATTAAAATTTGAAGGTCACCTATTCAACGCCCCCTCTAGTTGACCATATTGCACTTTCAACATGCTACATGGCAATGGCTATGCGCCCGCCATGCAGTCAATGCGCGCCACGCGGAGCGCATCTGGCGGCGTTACCGTTTGAGGGTAATCCGTGCCATTTTTCCTATAAAAGGCCTCTCTAGCGCATTGCCCCCCTCCTTATTCTTCCTTACTCGTACCTTCCTGCTCCAACCTCCATTGCGCACTGCTCGATAGCTTCACCGAGAACGAGCGCCACACCCATTCAGTGACCAAGCAGCGGCGGCGCAAGAACCAAATGGCTTCCGGAGATGTTCATTCTGGCGGCGATGGGACGTCGGCGGGAGAGGGATCTTCTATTTCTGCGGCGGCGACGACGGCTACATCGAGTGTGGCACACATTTCTCCTCCTTCGTCCCCCTCAACCTATTCCTTGGTTGGGGGCTGATGACCCACAAGTATAGGGGATCGCAACAGTCTTCGAGGGAAGTAAAACCCAAATTTATTGATTCGACACAAGGGGAGCCAAAAAATATTTGTGAGACTTAACAAGTGAGTTATCAATTCACCTGCACCCGAAAGTACTTTTCTTCGGAGTGGTTTATCAGTAGTAACAGTTTTATAGTAGCAGCAGTAGTGAAATAATAGCATCAGTGGAATGGAAAGAGCAACAGTGGTAGTGTTTGAAGTAAACAGCGGGATTAAATACTGTAGGCATAGGGATGGATGAACGGGCGTTGCATGGATAAGATAGTTCAAATAATGATCAAGTCACGGGCATTGCAGATAAATATGATAAAGCATCCAAGCACTAAGTAGCCATAGGCGTGTGTTTCGTAAATAGTCGTACGTGCTCGCAATGAGAACTTGCACAACATTTTTTGTCCTACCAGCCCGTTTTCAGCGGGGCCTCAAGGGAACTACTGGTAATTAAGGTGTTCCTTTTAATAGAACACCGGAGCAAAGCATTAACACTCCATGAACACATGTGATCCTCACATCGCAGCCACCCCCTCCGGTTGTCCCAATTTCTGTCACTTCGGGGCCTCGGGTTCCGGACAACAATATGTGTAAACAAGTTGCAGGTATGATCAAGAAATAATAATTATCATCGTGATTCCATAACATGTTCAGATCTGAGATCATGGCACTCAGGCCCAAAGTGGCAAGTATTAAGCATAACAAGTTGCAACAATGTCAATAGCACTACTAGAGGATACTAGGCACTATGCCCTAACAATGACGACATTATTACATGAACGATCTCATCCAATCCCTACCATCCCGTTCGGCCTAAAGCAGGGAATTACTCACACATGGATGGGGGAAACATGGATGGTCGATGGAGAGGCGTTGGTGATGACGATGAAGATGATCTCCTCCACTTCCCATCCCGACAGGGTGCTAGAAAAGGAACTTATGATCCCCGAATCGATGTTCGGGATGGTGGTGGCGCTCTGTTGTGTTTCCGTGGAATATGACGAACCCCCTCGGGTTTTAGGGTTGGAGGCTACTTGTAGTAGAAAGGGGAGTCCGAGTGGGATCTGGGGGGCCACACCATATGCTAGCGTGGCCGGGGGGACCCACGCCAGGGGGTGTGGCCACCCTGTGGCTCCTCTCCTGGCCCCCTTCTGGCTCCCGGGGTCTTCCGGGGTGAAAACATCAATGGGGTATTTTCTGGGCAATTTCCGGAAAGTTGATTTTTTTGCATAAAAACAAGAAACCAAAGTAATTCTGCTAAAAACAGTGTTAGTCCGTGTTAGTTGTATTCAAAACACACAAGTTTAGAAGAAAACAATAAGAAAAGTGTTCGAAAAAGGAGATACGTTTTCGATGTATCAGGGGTACGGTGGAATCTGCGCCTTCATCTGTGATTCCCACGGTGGTGAAGGGCAAGGCGAAGGCCGCAGACGACGACGCCGCCCTGGAACTTGATGCCGGCACTGAGGACGACGGCGACAGCAAGGAAGAAAGTGCCAACGGGTACTGGCTTCCTAGTTCCGTCACAACGGTGGAACTCCATAAATATGAATACGACGGATTCCTCCCGAGGAAGTAATGGCGGAGCGCGGAAGGGGACACAGATCCCAAGCCCCGAGACAGCGAACGCGTCGTCCTCCTATCGCGGTTGCAACGCGGGTTTGGATTTCTGCCGTCCACTTTCTTTCTCCCCCTCTTAGATTATTACGGCGTTCAGCCCCACAACTTGACGCCGAACGCCATTCTGTACATAGCCGCCTTCCGTTCCCTCTTTGAGGGTTATTTAAGGATAGAACCTAGCCTAGATTTCTTCAAGTACTGTTTTTACGTGAGGAGAGAGCTGGACGGCGAAGGGGGTTGAAGGTTTGTGGTACTATCAACCTCAGCCTTCGCCGGAAGAGGGAACTTCTCTTCCCTAAGGTTCCAAAGTCAGAGTTTGTCAAGTATTGGTCATCCACGTTCTTCCGAAGAAGGCGACGGCGCCTCTGTTGGGAATATGCCCTAGAGTCAATCATGTATGATGTAATTCCCACTGTATTCATAAAGTTATTAAGTTGTCCTTGTTTTGAACATCTGATATATGTCATTGAATATGTGATTCGATTGTGGAACTATGTATTCATGTTGTTCATACTAGATTGTCTTTGGTCATCAAGGTTGTGCTGGACACACACCCTAGACTAATGTGAGTGTTGGCTGATGACATGGTTCCACTTGTCATGGGCATGGTGATGCCATTCCAACGTTCACGGACTTGGCTAAAGAGTTTAGCAAGTCGGACTGACCCACATTGAGATGCAACGATCAAGTCGTCATTTGCATGTCTCAATCAATGTAATCCTTAGACCTGAGGTTGTCGCACAATCCGAGTTGTGGATCACCGACTTAGGTTCTGTCAAACGTTGTTCTGTGACAAGGAAACTATAAAGGCAGAGTTCGGGTCGAATGAGAAGCAAACTGCGTGATATGGATAATCAAGATGGGATTTTGCCCATCCAAATGGAGAGATATTCTCTGGACCCTCTCGAGTGATATGATTCAGGAAGCATGTTCATGCGCGACTCAGTTAAGTGTTAACTGTGTCGGTTAACTAAGAGTTAGTCATATGAATCACATGTCACAGATAGAGAAGAGAGTTGAGCTATTTAAGGGATGACGATAAATCGCCTATAGCTCGACAAGGTATATCGTGAGGCAAAAGGGACTAAGATGAATATCACATTGAAAGGTATGTCTTCATGACTCAATGGTACTTGGGAGTCGGCACGTTCTGCTAGGAGCCGCTACCGATTGATCGATTGGGAGTTGGACTCCAATCGTGTCCAAGTCGCCATGAGCCTGCAGGGTCGCACACTTAAGAGCGGGAGCAAGTATTGGTCGGGTTGGACCCGAACCGGAAATGGACTGGTTTTGTGAGTCGGACTCACAGAGGGAATGGGCCACAAGTGTTGTGAAGCCCATTACCATACGCTATATAAAGAGGGGCGCAGGTTGCCCAGCGGGCACGTTAGTCCACTCTCCCATGCGTTGGGAACCCTAGCCCCACTCGGTCCAGCCGCCGCACCGGACCTAGCAGTCCGCCGTCGGAGCTCCTCCTCGTACGTGTGGATACCGGCAGAGGTGTTGTACGTTCAGCACTTCGACGTTCGAGGGATTGGATCGGCCGGACCGGATCGTGGGACTGCACTGCCCCGACGCGCTGCATCGATAATCCGCACCTGCGCGTCTAGTGGTAATACTCGTGGCCTTCTACCTCGGCTAGATCTTGGAAGCATCGCGTAGGAAAGGTTTTTGTTTATCTCTACGCGTTCCAAACAGCCTCTGCCGTACATCAATGGCGCGGCTGTTCCCAGGGACAGCTGGAAGGAGGACGTCATGCGGACATTGCCGACAGATCTCGAGAAGATCAAACGGCGGATCACCAAGCTCACAACGACGGAGCCTGACCTTAGCGGAGCACACACCGTGCTCTGCTGGTTCCATTGTAGGATCCAGTCGCTTGCCCACAGGGATGGCAAACTGCTCTGCCAGTATTGCCGAAATGTCGGATCCCCTGCGCTGCACGCCGAAGAAGCTGGAGTTGTCAGAGCTCAAGCAGTGTGTCAACTTGATGATTAGTATTCGGGGCCCGTACAACGAACTGGTGCCCATGTACTCCGTGGGGAATCTGCCACCCGTCGTAAGTTCTTTCTCCCTTTGTCCTTTCTTGTCTTTGCAATATATATATGGCTATTTATTGCGATTAACTTGCATCGCTAAACTTGTTTGCAGTTTGCCGAGCTTCTGGATGAGCATCTCTCCTCTCCAGGGGATCTGGTGGCAAACAAAAAAGCGGAAAGACAAGGCGTCGTCCGATGTCCTGGACACGCGAAAGCACGCACGCCGGATCCCGGAAGGCGCGCAGGTTATAAACCTGGAAGGAGTGCGCATCGTAGCTTCCTCGTAAGTTTACTCTTTCTTGTTTTCTTTCGTCATTCGCCATCTCCTTGTTTTTGCCTTTTTCACCATTTGTATTATGGTTTTTTCCTTTTTCTTCTTAGTCTCTAGCCCATGTCTCTGAAAGGGCGGAAGAAGAAAGTTTCCACCCGCGGCACGCGCAGCTCCAGGGCGTTCGACGAAATCCCCTGGATCCCGTAGAGCCCAGCCAGCCGAGGCTTCCGACAAAGAGGCCTTGGACAGGGCGTCTGATGCGGGAAGATCTTTCATCCGTCAAGACGAAGAAACCATGGATCTTCTGGCGTATGAGGAATCTCTACGCTGGAAGGTCAAAGAAGAATGCTTTGACGAGCACGACTGCATGCTCCCTGGGTACGAGGACCAGTTTATTCCCTTCATGTTTCCATCGTCCAGCAAAGGTCCAACGGGTGCGTAAATCTACTGGGAGGGGTTTACCTTCCGCCCGAAGGAGGTGATAGACGAAGGCTTCTCTTATCTGGAGAGCCAATTCCAGCGTTACAGGAAGAATTTTCTCCACATGCTGGGCCGCGTCCGCCATATGAACACGGTAAATGTCCTTATCCCTAGACCCCGAGTATCTTTTCGATCTTTTGTCGGATAGTTATTCTTATTTGTCATTTGGATTTTGACGGATCTTTTCTTGTTCTTTTTTTCTTTCCGCCCTAGAAGACGGCGGAGCAGGCGAACAAAGAAGTTTTTTCCGCTTTGACGGAAAGTAACAAGAAGATGCGAAAGATGGTAAGCCTATTTAAGGACAAAAACCAACAATATTCCGATCTTCAGAAAGAAATGATGAACAACCAAGGATGCCTTTTCCTTTTGGCTTTCATCTTTCCATTCTGTCTTTCGATTTTGCCATTTCATTTCTATCTTTCGGATTTTCTTTTCTAATCTGAGTTTTTTGACGCTTCCCCTTTCTTAGCCATCATTGAGGCTGCCAAGGAGGCTCTCGCAAGCGGTGGCAATGCCCAAGGGCTGCACGATGAGAATCTTCGCCTTGCGGAGGACTTGGAGAAATTCGACAGAGAGATCAAGCTCTGTTAGAAATCTCTTCGCGAGACGGAGAACAAAATAGCGGAGCAAACAACAAACCCCGACATAGTACACAATCTAAATGCACATTTATTCATGGATGGAGTGAGCAAAGGCCAATGTCGAAGCATCAACCTCCAAAAAGGGCTACCCTATCGACAAACACAAAGAAACTAGCCCAAGCTTGCAACAGGCTATAAATAGTATCGGCTTGTTTATTTTTTCCTCACTTTGGCAGTAGCAATGGTACTTGCAGGCCCAAACAAAGCCTATCGAGTCTATCAAATTTCGCGTGTGTTTAGAAAGAACCTCCTATACGACGCTTCAAGAGCCCGTAGAACGGACGCTCCATATAACCGTAATAACCCTACTAAAAAGTCCAAAATAAATTCATATGCATAGATAACAAAACAAATGTGCAACTCATTACTTTCGTGACGAATTTGTATTTACTTTGGCTATGCAAACAAAGGAGGTTTTATAGCAGGATTAATGTGACATATTTTTGTCTTTTCACACACGCTAGATGAAAAGTCATTTCTCCACGAGATTTTATACGCACACATAGTACCTATAGATCTACGCGCCCAAATCTTTCATAAATTTTGAACATTTAGAAAGTGCCTTTTCAAGGCAGAAGCATATACACCCTGATTCACACATATTTAGTCAAAAAAGATGATATGACACATTATTAATGAGAAAAGACGGTTGTGGTAACATAATCATATGTTACCGTAACATCACACATTTCGATAGTCTATAACCTAATAAATAAACCACTAAATCTATGTTACTCCCCACTATTAAGGTACTATCTCCATTCCATAAAAGAAGGCGTATTTTATTTGCTTTGACCAATGCTTTGACCAATAATTAGTCTATTTATATATATTTTTTTTTGACATATAATCAGTATCATTGTATTCCTATTCAAAAATACCGCACTATGGTTATGAGTTCTATCACATATGTCGTATATTAAATTCGTAATCCTTGGTCAAAGCTTCGGTGAGAAAAAGCGAAATAGGCCTTTTTTTTTGGAATGGAGGTAGTAGTAACATACATTAATAACATTTGCATGTTATTACTCTATATTACTCTCCACTATGACCAGCCTAAGCCTAAGGTACTTCCTCTCATTAAAAACTAGAAGAATACCCCGCGTGTTGCAGCGGGTATCTCTTTCAAAAATATTCTATAAACAAAATGAGTATAAGGTGTATGAACTATTCCATTATCAAGATTCAATTGATCACATAATCGGTATACTAAATTAATTTGTGTGAAATCGTTGTATATTTTGAAAAATAAATATCAATGACATGGATAATTATATGGTTGAAAAAAGATGGCATGGTTATGTGGCATAAAATATGTAATATCACGATTATTAGTGGAGATGACATGGATAATTGATTGGATAAAATGGTGGGTGATGTGGATAGCTTGCATGTTGAGATAGAAAATACCCCACGCGTTGCAGTGGGTATCTCTTTAAAAGATGACATGGTTATGTGGCATGACATATGTAATATCACAATTATTAGTGGATATTACATGGATAATTTATTAGCTAAAATGGTGGGTGATGTGGATAACTTGCATGTTGAGATAGAAAATAACCCACGTGTTGCAGCGGGTATCTCTTTAAAAAAAATTCTATAACGAAATGGGTATAAAGTGTATGAAATATTCTATTATCAAAATTCAATTGATCACATAATCGATATTCTAAATTTAATTCATATGAAATTGTTGTATATTTTAAGAAATAAATATTAGTGGCATGGATAATTATATGGTTGAAAAATGGCATGGTTATGTGGCATGAAATATGCAATATCACAATTATTAGTGGAGATGATATGGCTAATTGATTGGCTAAAATGGTGGATGATGTGGATAGTTTGCATGTTGAGATAGAAAAATCATAAATACAGCTTAGTGGGGTTTTGCCTTATAAGAAGTATAGATAAGTGTGACAAATTTAGTACAAATCATAGCGAGTGGTACTTTTTATTTTTTATTTATGTATAAAGAATGAACATTATTTTCAACCCATGAAAAATTATTCCGAACATTGTGATTTATTTGTATCTATGTACGAAGTATATTTTAATTGTCAAGAAAAAATATTCGCGTGATTTAAAAAAAATGTTCGTATTGTTCAAAAGAAAAACGTTCATACAAGTTATAAAAAATTGTACACATGTTCAAGAAAATATCAGTGCCCATAAAATATTTTCGACAAATTCAAGAAAATGTCAGCGCGAGCCTATTTAAAATTCTTTGCTAGTTCAAAAATATGTTCATATAATTTACAAAAAATGTTCACAATGTTATAAAAAAAAAATTCAAGGTTTTGAAATATATGCGCACGATTAAAATAAATTCATATGATTTTAAAATGATCACTTGTGGAGATATAGGCCGATATGTCTCCAGCTTGTGTTTCAATCACGGGTAACATAGTCGAGCTACCTGCACCTGTCTGGTCCGATCGTTTAGCGGCTCTTTCTTATGTATAGGAAAAAAAATACACATAAGACTTTTTTCAAAAGAATGAAAAATAAAACATAGAAAAGAAAGGATAAAACCAAAAAAGGAATGAAAATAAATACAAAATGAAATAGAAAATAAAACTAAAATAAAAAACTAAAAACGGGAAAAGTAAATGAAATCAACAAAAAGAAAAAAAGAACAAAAAGTACCGTGAAATAAACAGACAAACTGTACGTGGGCCGGCCCACTACAAAGGAGGCTTCAGGCGTCCATGGGCTAACCGACGCTGAAGGCGTCAAGTAGAATTTTCCCTACGGGTCCTGAAGCCAACATGGCCTTGGAGTCCTATAAAAAGAACAGGCCTTGGAGTCACGGCCCTCTCGAAGACTGCAAGGCCACGAGGCAGAACAGTGTCTCTAGTACGGCGGGAGCAAATCACGCATTCATTCTTGCAACATGCACGCATGGCATGTTAACAGCGCGCCGCACGGTGCGCCCTGTGCAAGTTTACAGACCGTCTACTGCTGCCTACCCATCCATCTCATCATCGCCGGTCAGTTTGGCACTGCCGCCGCATGATGGTGCGCCTGCTGCTCCATGCGATGCGGCGAGCGGGCAACCGGAGCTTGCTACAGCGACGTCGTCGTTCCTCTTGGCCGGCCGTGCCCATGTCTACCACGGACTACGATTCTTATCTTGCAAACAGCGGCAAGGGAAAATGGATGGTTTGAATTTGGAAGGAAGCAATTCGTTCTGTTTGTGTTTGTGAAACGGGAAAGGAGTCCATTGGATTCGCGCTCTTTTGAATGGTTGACTATGTAGTCTGTTTTCTGCGTAGTACTCACTCGAAAGGGTGGATCGCTGAAGCAGGGTCCCTCGTCAATTTCCTCTACACGTACGAAAGGACTAAATTTGCAGGCATGCATCGCCCTACTTTCGGCTCAACTTTGATTGACTTTTCAATTTTATAGCGACCTTCCGGAGAAACTTTCGCCTTTAAAGTTTAAAAAATTCTCTCGCTCACGCACACACACTGACACACATCTCTCTCGCACACGGGGAAAAGAGGAAAGAAAGAGAGCTCAAAAGACTCGAAAGGGGAGGCGGGACTGTGTCTGTGTGGTGCCTAGTGCGAAAGGCATGCAGCAATGCACGAGGAGGAGAAGGGCCTAGCCTTCTGACACGTACGGGCCGGCACTTTGACAGCAGCAGTCAAACACTAATGAATTATTCCATGCTGCTTTTAACCCCGTGAATCCAAGTGTGCAATCGGGTGATAAAGCGGTTTTTGGGCACTGCCGCTGCCCGATGGGATTTGGCCAAAGATATTGTCCCTTGTCTGCGCGTCAAAGCGGACCAGCGGCTGCATGCTGCATTTCGGAAAAGCATAGCCACATCCTGGATATATATTGCTATAAGCACAATCCATGATGCTACACACAAACCTACAATACGTCAGTTATATGGACAATCTATTTACAGACAGAAAATGCTGTATTTTAACGGGGCTTGTCGGAATTACACGTCGGGTAGATATTACTACTCCCTCCGATCCATATTAATAGGTGCTGAAGTGGATGTATCTATTGTTAGATACATCCACTTCAGCACCTATTAATATGGATCGGAGGGAGTACTACAAGAATGCAGGAGAAAAAAGTGATGTCACGTGATACCTGAATAATTGGGAAGACAAGGAAAAGCAGATAGTAAACTAGAAGGTTTTTGGATGTTCCTCCAGCGTGGAGACTGAAATGTATGGGAAGCTGCAAACAGACAAACAAACCTGCACCGACCTGGCCCAGTATCAACCATCCATCGAGAATAGAGGGAGAGAGAAAGAAAGAGAACAAGATTACTACACAGTGAGTAAGGAGAGTAATAATCCTAGTAGAATATACACTCTAGGCAACAACCACGTTTTTTTTTTCGAAATAGGAGTCTTAGATCCAGTATCTACATCAAATTGATGCACACGTCCGATATTTATTAATAAAAAGAAGAGTGTCGAACTGTTTGTGAGTTCACCCTCTAGACAAATTCATTTGCTTCCCTCGGATAATTATTAACGAAACACTTCCAAATAGTACCAACACGACCAGCAAAGGTCGCTGAAGATTCACCCCACAATACTTCTTCACCTATGCAAGACTCAATAATTTACACGGAGTCTGATTCTGCTATAACATTGTTGCATACAAGTCGATTAGCAAGAGCTAACCCACTCTATAATAGCTAATGCTTTAGCGGTTGCACTTGATGCTATGTTTAGTAGAAAAATAGTTGATGATGCAGTGAAGTAGGGGAAATGGCGGATACTACCGGAAGAATTCCTGATAGGTCTAGTACTAGTACTGTTGTGATTAGTTTAGTAGGTGTTTTATTTTACCGTTCATATTCTGAATTGGGTTGCCTACATCAACATTCAGTATTTCTTGCCCTAAAGCCAAACTACGTGAGCACTCGGTCCATTGTGAGTGGGATCACTTAGCCACGCTTCATAATTGGAAAAGAGTACTTCTACAATACCCCCAACTAGATATAGGCCGTCTATTTTTGTAGATCTAACAGTCTCTATTAATTCGTATTAGTACAAAAAAACTTGAGTAGTATAAAACATACTACTGCCTAAAAATCGGAGTAGTAAGAATGCATGCAGTAAAAACGGAAATAGTCTATATCTGCAAAAGGTAACAAATCCCCCCAAAAAAGGAAACCATCGTAATCACCGCATGCATGGCTGCAAGGTCTAGGCTACTTCATGGCACGGTGGTGTTTTCAACTGAGACTACCGGAGCCTTCAGATTTTGGATTCCTACAAACTAGAACTAATTAATGGAGAGTTGCCCAAAATGAGAACTATAGGATTTTCGAGAGATCTCATCTAGATCACCGATATGACCAGATTTCCTAGAAAAATATCGAGTTATTGGGTCGATGAACTTCTAGTTTTAATCTTGGCAAACTTATAAATAATGTTACTATTGTTTGCAATCATTAAAATCCCACATCAGAGTCATGCGGCTCCCGATCAAAAGAAAGTGTGAGTTCGCATCTAGTGGTTCAAATGCTCGAGTGCCATATGCTCGTGGAGGAAATACCGCAGTTGGCTGAAAGACTAGTTATACAAAGGTCATGCATGTATTCCCAAATTTCGGAAAAAGGAAGGTATTGGTACCCCATATGTTTGTCCATTTTGTTTGAACAGGGTTTATACATCCATATTCGTGTTTAAGTACTACTCCCTCCATCCCGAATTAATCTTTGTGGATTTGCCCATATTTTGACAAATCCGTATTAATTTGGGACGGAGGGAGCAGTAGTATCCGGCGTAGCAACACAAGGAATCATCCACGACCATCAAATGCGTTCCAACGTCCGCTAACCAACCAAGCCGAGTAACCAACGTGCATAGCCTTGAGCCGTTGTCGTACCTGCTTGGCGACGCCCTGGTCAGAGAAGGCAAGGCAGTAGTCGTGTCCATACCCCGACACGGCCATACCCGTAGATCAAAGAGCTATATACAAATTTTTCAGCCAGCTCCACGTCCACGGCTGTCCTGGATCGATCAGCAGCTTTACATGGCATGATCATCTTCGCTCAGAAAAGCCTGATCCGATCCATCCCGTAGACTGCGCCAGGCGAGCTACAGTACGCGGCCACTGTGCATACGCATTCAGCGATGCAGCAGCCAGATTCGATCGTATGCACGTAGACTGGGCGGTCAAAGCTCGATTAGCCTGCCTGCCGCTCGGCTAGCTACACCATCCATCGCTGCAACCTACGCATGCACTCGATGATCAGTGTAGTACATACACGGCCCAGCGCCCAGAGCAAAAGCAAGAAAGGAAGATGCTTCAGAGAAGAAGAACGAAGAAGAAGCTTTGTGCAATGGGGGGTAATTTCAATGGATCAAGATCATCATACAGAAACATGGAGGAAATGATGAGCGAGGTTAGCAAGCAGGGACTGTTGCGCAGTTTGAGAGCAGCAGCAGGAGAACAGTCGAGACAGCCTCGGGAGTCGTGCGCTCTTGTAGTACTCCCTCCGTCCACTTTTATAAGGCTCACTTCTTACTATTGAAATGCTAAAAAGTGAGACTTATAAAAGTGGACGGAGGGAGTATTTATTATTCGTAGTTACTACTGGCCTAGTCAGTGGTAGGCCTATAATGAGATGTGGTTGCCATCAGAGAAGGATCTCCTCCTCTCCCTCCTTTTTTTTTGGTTTCCGATTTCTGATTCTTTGTCCATGGTAACGGCCTTGGAATCGGGGCCGTTGATTGTTCCGTCCTCTTGAGCTTCTCAGAACCGGACCCGCCACCAGCTCACTCGTGGCAGGGGCATCTTCTGCGGGGCAGGCTGACACGCGGGGTCCGGGACAACGTCGGGGCCACTTGGACTCGCAACAGATTTGTCTATGTATTAAATAATTTTGTCTTGGACTGCTGTCTCTGGACAGGGCCCTGGAGATGGAACATGGAATTGCTGCATGCACCACAAGCTAAGCTACACACAAACTTGCATAGATATTGTACTATTTCTAGTGTCCTTGAAACGAAGAGTGAAGAACATTTGCAAAAGGTATATATACGTTGTTGTTGTTCAAAGAGATGTTGGTGGTATTCCTAAACACACAATCTAACCCATCATGCAATCTATGATTCATCGAAGCTGCCAACTAGTCACTCTAGATCGTAATATAAGATGTTTTAGATATTTAATATACACTACATGTGGAGCAAAACACGTGAATCTAGACGCTAAAACATGTCTATATACATCCGTATGTCATAATTATAGAAATAACTAAAACAACTTGAAAAATTTGGTATAGAGGAAGTACTATTGATGTGTGTTTCTTGGAGAAATACAAGGGGGCGGAAACTTACTTTTTTTTGGTTTTCCCACATATGAAAATTAAACGGCATGTATTATACATTTGCCACTATTAATTTATATATATACATACATTCTTGTTGTTTGGAGTAACATGCAAGCAAATCCCTTATTCGAACGATTGGACTCGGTTTTCTCTAGCAGTCTATACGCCAAAGATAAAAGGATGTGCTTGGAGCGCTTAACTTAGGGGGGAAAATCCAAAATGAAGCCTTACTCCTAAAGTGTTGCTTTCGCTAGCTCCTTGTGGGTATTTCTTGTGGAAATATGTTTTCAATCTGAATGATATTTATAAGGGAATTATATCCTGTTGAATTGGAAATGGAAGTTCTGTATTATTCTGGAAGGACCCTTGGCTGCTAGAAATAGCTCATGATAAATACCCTAGAGCTTTCTATTTCTCCACCAATAAAGATATATTTGTGAGATCTTTTTTGGGATCTCCCAAAGTAGGAGATAATTTCCATCTACCCCTTTCACTTGAAGCTCTCGAAGAAGTTAGAGGCCTACAACATGATACTTCTTATGTGGCTCTCAGTATTAATAATGTTGACCAATGGACTTATGTTTGGGGAATACGTCTATAAGAATAAGTATCATAAGGGAAAGTAAAGGTTGTTTTCTCTTGATCTCGCTTTCTAACAAAAATTTGAGAAAACCCAGATAACCATCAAGAAAGCAAAAAATGAGTTTTCTTAGACAACCTCTCTAACATTTGATCAATAAAGGGCAAAGGATAATGATCTTTCTTAGTAACTCTATTAACCTTTCTAAAATCAATGCACATTCTATAACCAACTACTACTTTTTGTGGAATGAGCTCATTGTTTTCATAAGGCACAACAGTCATTCCTCCCTTCTTAGGGACACAATGCACAGGGCTCACGCATCTACTATCGACAATTGGAAAAATAATACCAGCATCAAGAAGTTTTAATACCTCATTTCTTACCACTTCATTCATCTTAGAAATTAAACGGCGTTAATGTTCAACTACTGGATTTGCATCAAGTTTAATATTAATAGCATACTGACATATAGTAGGAGAAATTCCCTTCAAATCATCAAGAGTATATCCAATAGCTCCACGGTGTTTCTTCAGAATTCCCAATAATCTTTCCTCTTCTTCACCTGAAAGTTTAGCACTAATAATAACAGGATATATTTTCTTATCATCAATATAAGCATATTTAAAATCATTAGGCAAAGGTTTTAAATCAAAAACAAAATCCTCGTTGGGTGGTAATGTGGTACCCAAATCTTCCACAGGTAAATTATGTTTCAATATCACCTGTTGACGGACAAGAATATCGTCAATCTCATTTCTCTTTTTCATAAAGACCTCACTCTCGTGGTCCTCCATATATTGCTGCAAAGCATTGTTAGGAGCAAGAGCAATAGAAGAAAGTTGTTCAACTTTACAATTCTCATCGGGCAATTTAGATTCATAAGGTGCTCTAGCAAATTTGGAGAAATTGAACTCATAAGATTTTTCATCAAATTTAGTCAATATCTTCTCCCTCTTACAATCTATAATAGCACAACAAGTGTTCAAGAAAGGTCTACCAAAAATAATAGGACAAGTTTTACTAGCAGCCTTACCAAGTACTAGAAAATCAGTGGGATATTTAGTGTTACCACATAGAACTTCCACATCTCTAACAATACCAATCGGAAAAACCGTTTCTCTATTAGCAAGCTGAATAACCACGTCAATATCTTCAAGCTCACAAGAACCAATTTCATGCATAATTTCACTATAAAGCTCATAAGGTATAACACTAGAACTAGCACCAATATCAGACAAACCATAATAGCAATAATCACCAATCTTAACAGAAAGCATAGAAACACTAGTTTTCTTAGGTCTATGAGGATGGAAACAATATTAGAAGCATCCTCACAAAATACAATGTGTTCATCCTCTACATTTCCACAAACAAGATCTTTCACTATTGCTACAGTAGGTTCAACAATTATTTGTTCATCAGGTTCAATAGATTTCTTATTACTCCTATTAACCACACTAGCCACCATAGAGTGTTCTTTCACCTTAGCAGGGAATGGCATTTTTTCAACATAAGGCTCAGGAACATCATGATTAACAACATGCACTTTTATATTACTAGCAGGAACAATATCTTTATAAGGTGCATGATACTTGTGATAATCCTTTTTAGGAATATCAAGATAGGAGGCAAAAGGTTTAATACAATTTGCAAAAATTTGAGAATCAAGACCACAAACAGTACTAACATTATAGAAACCATTGGTTCCCATAAAAGATTTAATGCATTCATAATCATAATTTATACATGACTTTATACCTTTGTCATTCTCTCATCCTTCAGTGTTCTCTTGAATACGGTCAAGTAGATCCCATTTAGCTTCTTCCTTCATACGTGTGAATGATCCAGAACAAGAAGCATCCAATAAATCCTTATCATGAAGAGAAAGCCTTGCATAAAAATTATTGATAACAATATTACGTGGGAGTTCATGAACGGGACATTTGAGCATTAATAACTTCATTATCCCCCATGCATGGGCAATACTCTCTCCATCATGAGGCCAAAAATTATAGATTTGATTCGGTCTTTATGAATCTCACTAGGAGGATAAAATTTAGAATAAAAGAGAGGAACAATTTCCTCCCATCCAATAGATTCGTCGTTCTTCAGTAATTTGAACCATTCAGCAGATCTTCCTTTCAGCGATAAAGAAATATAATTTCCTTTTAACTTGATCCATTGTAATACCCGCACACCTGAATAACTCGCATAATTCATGTATAAAGAGCAAATGATCGTCGGGGTGGATAGCTCCATCACCGTAATAGCAGTTATCCATCACACGTCCAACAATTTTCATAGGTATTTTATAAGGATCTAATTCAACACATAACGGGTTACCTACTACCCTAGTAGTAATGGTAGAAGTACCCCTAGACAGTGAACCAAAAGTATTCTCCATAATGAAATATAATAGCATACAGAAATAAAAACGACATTCAGAGTATAAGTTTCTCTTACCAATAGCGCTTCACTCCCCGGAAACGGCGCCAGAAAATAGTCTTGATGACCCACAAGTATAGGGGGTGTATCGTAGTACTTTAGATAAATAAGAGTGTCGAACCCAACGAGGAGCAGAAGGTGTTGACAAGCAGGTTGGATAGAGGATTCACTGTAAACACTAGCAAACGTGTTTTTGAAGGTTTTTGATATAGCAGAGAAATAAAGTGCGAGTAAATAAAGTGCAGTAAATATTATTGCAGCGAGTGGCCCAATCCTTTTGAGAGCAAAGGACAAGACGGTTGTGTTACTTATGACTACCAAACGTTCTCAAGGACACATGAGAATTTCGTCAAGTGCTTTCACTTCGTTACAGTTGATTAATATCCATTGGTTCGTGAAGTGTTGTGTGGGTGAAACTATGATAATGCACCGCCCGACTAGGACTAATACATAATTGTGATTATATCCCTCTTAAGCATCCGCAAATAAAAGAAAGTAATTAAGATAAATCTAACCATAGTCTTAAAACTCCGGGATTCTACTCTCCCTCGTGCATTGGTTTCCTAACGGGGGTTTAGGTTTCTGTCACTCCGGCAACCCCACAATTAGTAGCCAAATACACAATGCATCCTCCTAGGCCCATAAAGGTGAAGTGTCATGTAGTCGACGTTCACATGACACCACTAGAAGAATAGCACCACAACTTAAATACCGAACCACGAGATATTACTTCAACATAACTTCACTAATAACATCATGACTTCTCCCATGTCTTCAAGAACTAAACGAACTACTCACGAAACATCATATGGATCATAATCAGGGGTGATATAATGGATAATAACAATCTGGTCATAAAGTGCTAACACCGATAAATCTCACAAGCATCAACTACTAACAAGTAATCCACACCGAGAGAGAGAGATATCTAATATAAAACAACGATAGAGGCCCCTAATTGTTACAGAGGGATGAAGGTGGGTGATGAGGGTGATGGTTCTTGTGGTGATGATGATGACGATGACGATCTTGATGTTGCCCGGAGCGATGACGGTGACGATGGCGATGATTTCCCCTCTCCGGAGAGGAATTTTCCCGACAGATTTCTCCCTGCCGAAGAGCTTTTCTCTCTCTGGACTTTTCCGCCCCGAGGCGGCGGCAGAATAATTCTTCGATGATGGTCCGGGCTTAGGGTTCCCTGGGGGTCAAGTACGAGAAAGGGATCGACCAGAGGTGGGCCAGGGTGGCCACACCACCTCGCGGCGCGGACAAGGGGGGACGCCACCACATGGTGTGGGCCCTTGGTGCCCCCCTATGGCTCCCCTTCTGGCTAGCCTCCTTCTCTGAACTTGTAAGACACCTCTGGCGTTCCCCCTCTTCTTCTGAACTTCTAAAATATGGTATCTCGACGGTGCTTTTTTCCATCAGATTTCTGTTTCCGGTGTTTATTCTCCAAAAATTATGAAACATGCAAAATAAGATAAAATAACATAAGTGATGCATCATAACATGAAATATATCGATGAATAACAGAAAATAACAATATAAAATAGTGATGCAAAATGGACATTTCACCGGGAAAGGTAACACCGAAGCCCTTGTGGGTCCATGACTAGGAGCGCATAATAGTATGTATACCTATGGGTCCAGGGTCGCGACAGTATCAGAGTGTCGGCTCTTATTTTGGTCTTGACAGCGTAAGAGTTAGTATGGCCATTGGAGAGGAAGCTACCGATCAGAATCCATCGAGCATCTCCTACTCAACTACTCCTTTGCGCGCTTATCAGTTGATTTGAAACGTTCTCGGGGCTAGGGAGGCTTGACCTTCTTCTGTAGGTCTTAGAGGAGCTCAAACGATGGTCGATGTCGGTGGCCTTGCATTGGCCTACCAAGAAGCCTCCCCTAGATCAGCTCGCCGGTGTTGTTGGTCTTGCGCTCCATTTGGATCGAGAGGAACAATCGAGTTTTCAATAGGTCGGGTGATCGGAGGTGGCCCTGTTTGATGCAATCATGGATGAGGCTGTTAGGTGGAACATCATAGGGTTTTTGTGAGAATTTCCCTTCACCTGACCTTCTGTGGATCTATGTAATATAAAAAAGTGTTTTCTCGCATGTTTCTAAAAAGGCAAATTCTTTTGCAAGAACCATAGTGAATGCATCACGCGCTAAGCTACTCACAAGTTTTACACATATATTGCACTATTTCAAGTGTGCTCTAAATGAATAGTAAAAAATTGGTAAATTGATAAATGTTGTTCAAGAAATGTTACCAATCACACATATATAGGAGTCACAGAATCTTTCAAATATTATTGATTTCTCTTTCTATCTTGTGTAAACAAAAGGGTTTATCTAAAACTAGAAAAAAATATTTTACCAAGATAATTCTACCTCACATAATAAATTTATGTCTAGAAAATATTATCTTGCTAGAACCATAGTGAATACTCGGGGAGGAATTAGCATCCGCCTAACCAGACTAAATAAAAGAGTAGTACATACCTAAACTTGTTATTTGTAAGTTCTTTGTGCATGTATAACTTTTCTTGCCAGATAGATTACTTCTGGTACTGTTTTTACCGGTAGTATATATGTCCCAAGATTCGAACTTTCATGATTGCAACATCATGCCCTCCCAATTCAGCCGGAATGTGTTCACACCAAAAGTTGTTTGATTGCACCATGGAAGTACCAAGGTTTTTTTTCTAAGAGGTTTGAGTATATGTAGAAGTTCCTATTAAATGCAGTGTAAATGGATCATTACTGAAAACTTTTGTATGATTCATTGCACCGCATATGAAAAGGCTATAAGGATGACAATCCACCAAAATTTCATTGTAAATATGTTGAATCAAAGATGCTCCCTAACTATCTCACGAAATAGATACACCATTCTACTTTTAGAAGCATGTGGATTTCTGGGCATAGACACAACCCCAAAAGTATTATTTGTGATTAATTAATATTTCATATATGGTCTGGAAGTTAGGAATGTTTAACTACCACACACTTTTGCCATCAACAAAATATTCTCAAGTCTTATTTACCATTAGTAGTTTTTTTGTCAGGTAAATTAGTTTTGTCTCCCTTTTGTTTGGAGATATTAGCATGGGACATACATGAACTTGCCTAGGGGGAGAAAATAAATACACGAACTTGCAAATGTGCACTAACACATACACGAAATTGTCAAGTTGGAGCAAAAAAAAAACTACAAATTAGGCTAAATGACGTCACGTAGGATGAATTTTTGCAGAAAACCCCCGGAGAAGATCTAGTTGTCACAGATGAGTTAGGGCCAGGTGAATTTAATGCCAGGTGCCCGTTTTGTTGCAAATTAATAAGAAGCCCCGGCAATTATTGAAAACCCCCTGGCAATCAATGAAAACCCCCTAGCCGTGGCCGCGGTTCGTCACTTTCGTTGGGGCGTTCTGCTCGACGTCGCCCGTTCGCTCGACCTCGCTGCCCCCGTTCCCTGGACCTCGCCGCGGCGTGCAGATGGCGGAGAACGCACCCGTCATGCACTACGACGGTTACGAGCCGCCCAATTAAGGTATGCCCCCTCCTTCTTCTCCGCGTATAGGGCCGCCATGGGCGGGTGGGGTACCCTGTAAGGTTCCTCGCTCCCACGACCAGAGGGGAAATCGCGCACAGGTCCGCCATGGGCGCATGATTACTGGTGCTTCAATGCAATTCCCATGGCTAGTAAGCAAGAACAAGGGCAGACTTGAGTGGACTACTTGGTGCTTGTGTTCATCGATTGGTGCGTCGTTGTGCGCACAATTTAGGAGTAGACTAGGTTTTTTGGTTGCGGGTCCATGATGTGCATGCAGTAGGTTGTGTTTTAGATGTGGATGGAAGTGATTTGGAGCATGCCCTGTTTCGGCTTGTTTTGGCCTGATCATGTACATGTCATGTAAAGATACGATTTTTAATATTTGTGGGTGTCAATTGTTGAACAAATGTGTATGGATAGTCGAAGGATGAATATAGCTATGATATAACACATATGATTTGCACATTTATGCATATATTGAGTTGGAAGTGAACAGATGGTTAAGTGAATTTGGTGTAAATAGTGCAAGTGATAACTGAATTTCGGGCACTGGTAGTTTACTAAATTTTGGATGTTTTGGGTTATTGAATTTGGTTGATAATTAAATTTGTTATTTGCATGCAGTTGGTGATCCTGATACATTCTCGGTGCAAATAGATCACAATGGGTTTTTTTTGTGTGGCTTCAGAGGGAACTTGAGCTATGATGATGGCTCAACTTATTGGTTTGACTTCTGTGACTCAGACACATGGTCATTAGTGTGGATTCATGATTTGGTGAAGCAACCAGGGCATGAAATTGAAGCAATGACAAGGGTGTACTGGTGCCTTCCTGAAAAAACTTTCCAAGATGGGTTGATCTCCATTGAAAATGATGGCCATACATTGCTAATGACTGAAGCTACAAAGGAGCATAAGACACGGAACTTTATTGTGGACCACACAGATTTTGTTTCAAATTTCAGGTCTGATGTTCTTGCAAACGTTGGTGTAGAACCCCCCCCCACCCCACTATAAACAGGAGTAGAGAAATCTCAAAGGCGGCTAGAGATAGGACACCTAGAAGAAGACCTGTAAGTGATGGTGAAGGAGAAGATAGCAATGATGATGTCTCAGAGGAAGATGGGTCAGACACTGAATTTTATGACAGTGATTGGGATGCTGAATATGGAGATGATGACATATATGCAGCACATATTGACATGGAAGTCAAAGACAACAATGAAATGGTTGTAGTAGTTGAAGAAGAGGATGATGCAGGGCTTGAGCATGAAGACCTCCATTTCACAAAAGAACAAGAGCAGGAGCTCAAGTACAAGTTCAGTGTGTTCAATCTAGAGGTTGACATGGCAGCTCATGTTTTCAAAGTTGGTCAGGTGTTTAGTTGCATGAAAGAGATAAGAAGTGCAACCAAGCCTTACAGTGTGAATGAGAGAGTTAAGTTGTTCAAAAAAAGGAATGAGCCTACCAGGATAGATGTTGTGCGTGAGGGAGAATGTGAAGGGGGTTGCTCATGGTTCTTGAAAGCGTCACAGGATAGCAGGAGTGAGACAGTGGTTGTGAAGAAATACTGTGGCATACATAGATGTGTGAGAACTTGGAAGGTGAAGGACTTGACAGCCAACTTCCTGACATAATTCTTCATGGATGAATTCAGAGTCAATCAAAAGATGGATTTGCAGACATTCAGGAACAAAATAAGAAGGAAATTCAACACGTGTCCCAACAATTAGAAGTTGAGGAGAGCCAGGAAAGCTGCATTACTTAGAATTCATGGTGATGAGGCACAACCGTTCAGCTTGCTATGGGACTATGGTCAGGAGTTAAGGACATGCAACCCTGGCTCTAAATTTTTCCTCAGCAGAAACAAGTCAAATGAAAATGGAGAAGTGAAGAAGCATTTGGCAACATTGTATTGGTCTTATGATGCCTGCAAAAGAGGTTTCCTTGAAGGATGCAGACCAGTGATTTGCATTGATGGTTGTCACATTAAGACAAGGTACAAGGGCAATATACTCACTGCAGTTGGTATTGGTGCCAATGACTGCATATTTCCAATTGCAATGGGGGTTACTGAAGTGGAATGTACAAGTTCTTGGGAGTGGGTTTTAACAACACAAAGAGATGACCTCAATATCACTAATAGTGCAGTTTTCACAATAATGAGTGACAGGCGGAAGGGCCTGATCAAGGCAGTGCAGAAAGTCTTCCCTGATGCAGAGCACATGCATTGTGTGAGGCATATATATTAGAATTTTCACAAGAAGCACAATGGGGAAACTTTGAAGAATGATCTATGGGCCATAGCTAGGTCATGCAATATACCTACTTTGCAAAGAAATAAACAGAAGATGGAAGTGGATTTCAAAGAAGCATTTGATTGGGTTGAGGAGCTGCCACCAAATACCTTTATCAAGGCATTCTTTAGTGATTTTCCTAAGTGTGACATGCTGCTGAACAGCCACTCTAAAGTATTCAACAGTTATATTTTAGATCCTAGAGAAATGCCCATGCTCTCCATGCTGGAGCATATCTTCTACAAACTAATGCACATAATTGTTGGAAAAAAATACTGAATGTCAATCCTGACCTGGAAGGATCTGTCCTAAGATCAAGAAGAAATTGGATAAATTCACTGAATGGTCAGCAAACTGTGAAGTGCTAGGAGCTGGTGGAGGGATTTTCAAAGTTACATCACTAGAATTTTAGAGAGATTATTGTGTTGATTTTAATAGTAGGAGTTGTGACTGCAAGAGATGGCAGCTCACAGGCATACGATGCCATCATGCAATAGCCTTCCGCGGGAATGAAAGAATTGACCCTGAGAAAATGGTTCATAGCTGCTACACTATTGAAACTTACAAGAAATGGTATGCTTACAACATGGTCTCTCTCAGAGGCAGGTGCCACTTGCAGAAGCAGAATGGGGTTTTTGTGCATCCTCCACTTTTCACCAAAGTATTGGGAAGGCCTAATAATAACAGAAGAAAAACACCTGAAGAAGTTGAGAAAGATACTGCCAAGAAGATTTCAAAAGCAGGTCTTCCAATGCACTGTTCCATTTGTAAAAAAGAAGGCCACAACAAAAAAGGCCATGATCAATTCATGTCAAATCAGTCTAGTGGGTCTGTTCTAATTGAAGGTAAAAATTGTGATGTGGATAACCCATCAATTTTGCAGGTAAATTATCTTATAAGGGTTGTGCATTGTCTGCAACACAAATGTATAACTCACTCTCATTCATTTTGACAACACATTGTTCTTCAAACTGTTATCCCTGCCTTGGATCCTACTCATCAGAGGCACATGATGGTATACAAAATTGGACAATAGGTGCTACTTCTTTGTCAATTATTTCTCAAAGATTTCATATTGCAAAATACTGAATGCAAAACTTACTATCATTGTGGCTTATAGGATAGAGCATTGCAACCAATCCCTAGGCCAACTGTCCCTTTGCCTGAGGAGAGTGCATTTGTTGTAGATGCAATGAACTCACTTCCACAAACTAGGGTAACTACAACAATGAACAGAGGAGACATCTTAGGTGCAAGTGCAAGGGGAAGAGGGAGGACCGACACAATTGGAAGAGGAAGGGGATGGAACAGCAACTCTGCACCTGCTGCTGAGGAAGAAACACAACAAGAAGCACCTTCAAGTAGCAGTGCCAGGGGAAGAGGAAGACCAAGAGGAAAAGCACAGACAGAAGCAACCTCATCAGAATCAAGGTCAACCAAGAAATCGAGAAAGACACATCCTACAGGGCCAGGCTCTGCCTACTACTTGTTGTTTGGTGATGACACTGAGCAGAGAGTGCTACCAGACCTGAATGAGGCAGCTCCACAAGAGATCATCAGTATACAAAATGCACCTCAAGATGATGTTTATATGCACATGATGTGATGAGCCTTTGTAATGCAAGACAAGTTGTTTACAAAGATTTTGTATTGGATATTTTCTATTGAATACCAGACCTAGAAATTTTGTACTGAATTTATGCAATGCAAGACAAGTACTTTAAGAACAAGCATTACATATATAGCACGTAGCATAGCACATTACATATATATATATACTTGTACTAGTCCAGGTTCCTTACATAATACATTACATAACACATTTCAGGTCCTTACATATATAGAAGGTTCAACCATTACACAACAACTACATAGAACAACCATAAATAGCAGGTAGCATAGCTTTGCCCCTAGGGTATCTTTCACACTCCAGCAGCTGCAATAAGATCATAGTGGTACTCAATGTCAAACCCAAAGCTTCCAGGCTCAATCCTGTCAACATACAACTTCAGCTTCTTCTGTTCATGAGTCCTCCTAAACCAAAACATTAGCACCTCACCCCTCACCATAGCTTTGATCAGCAAAAACTTCCATCCACTTTTATGTCATGATGGCACACTTCCTGGCCTTCTCCATATTTATCTTAACTGGAGTCATTTTCTATCCCTGAGCATAGTAGACCCTCATGTCATATCAAGATCTGGTGATGTAGTTTTTCAGGTAGGTCTGGGTGAAGTCCTTTTTGAAGTACTGCAAGTTAAGCAATCAAATACCAGTGAATAAATTAAAAAATAAAGCCGAGTAACTGAAGAAACTAAATGAAAGTTCAATGCATAAACAACCATTTTTTTCCTTATTCATGTCTTCTGAAACATGTGCCTCTCCATGGTGGTAACATAGATTGGAATTCTTGACTTCTGCAGCTCACAGATATCCTCCAGAATCACTACATGACGTGGCTGCAAACCAACACGATTGGGGTACACACAGTACTCATCATATGGGTCCTGTCCAGCCCACCTTGGCCCTACATCATACATTCAATAGCACCACATGAACAAAAATGGAGATATCTGTACCTACATCATGCTAGTAGTAGAAACAACATGTAGAAGTACAAAGAGATCTCAAGTACAAACTTGGCCCTGCATCATTCAGTCAGAACAGTACCTTTGATGGTAATGTTGAGATCCCTCTCCATCTGGCAGATTGAACAAGAAAGGTCACTGCTCTCTCCACTGCTATCATTTGAAGAGGAGAAAAGGTCCACCACCTCCACATTGGGGTCCATCGATCTACTAGGACATAAACTAATTCCAGTAAAAACCCTAGGTTTTGATAGTCCATGCCCATGTTTGGTATGATTCAGGAGAAGAGGGTGAGGAGAAACAAGCAAACGAGTGATTCAGAAGAAGAGACTAAAGAATACCTGGATGCGCCTCCAACCAACTGGCTTCTCCGGTGAGCTCTTGCCTTTTCCGGTGAGTAACTGGCGCAGAGTGAGATGAGTGTGAGTGGGTGGGGCTGTAATGAGGTAGGGGACAGTAAATAGGCCGTAATGGGGGAGGGTTATGTGTGGGGGGCGGTTTCCCTTCTATTTGGCTGACAGGTGGGTCCTAGCATTTCTTACTACTTGCTTACCAAAATATCATTCTTGCATAATTCAGTAAACAAAATGTAGTTGCCTTTCATAGCATTCCACTTAACTTGCATGACAAATTCATAGAAACTGAATGCAGCTGCATTTCCTTGCATTACAAATTCAACCGGCATTGCATTTAAAAATACATACAATAGGAGTTCAAAATGCAAGCATTATTCAGATTTAAATTCAACTACACTCCACACCACTACTTGCTTACAGATAGCAACTTGCATAGCACTTCACACCACATAGCAAAATTCCCTAGCAGTTCAACTACACTCCACACCAACTAGTAACCAGCATAACTTGCTGACCAACCTCTCAGTGCAGCACCAATTTCCCTAGCACTACACCTAGCACCAACACAGCAAACAGAATCAGCACACTCATATTTCTCCCCTTGAGTGCATGTATCTCTGCATTCTGCATCTTCAACTGATCTTGCATAGCTTACAGAGCCACATTACCTATAACAATTGGATCTTCATTCATTGCAACTACTGGATCTTCATGCCTTGCACTAAAATTTCAGCCCCACCAACAAAGCCTCCACGTTTCAGCCTCCAAACTTCATCACGCAAGTCTCCAATCATATCACTGAAAAACTTGACGTTTCACTATCATGACACTCCACATATCTGCATCCACCTTGCTGTTCCAATTGAAGTTCACCATTGCATCGTATCAAACACAACAACACAGATGAAAAGCAGAGTACAGAAATGCAGAACAAGGAAGAGGAGCTCACCATTGCATGCACGCAAGCATAGTACGTCCTCCCAGGGTTCATCCTACTCCAGGAGATCCTTCTCGGCGCCTTCTCCGGGGGATCGCAACGACAATACTTCGCCGGCTCGTATGCCATGGAGCCCTCGCGGTACCGCACAGGCGACCTCAAATCCCCGCCGCCATCCCTCCTCCCGCTGGCCGGACGGAATCCCGGAGTAGATGAATGATGCAATTTGTTGGGAACCCCAAGAGGAGGGTGTGATGAGAACAGCGGGTAGGAGTTTTCCCCTTAGTTAAGAACCAGGGTTACAATCCAGTAGGAGAAAGAGAATCTTCGGAAGGTTGATGCCACTGGCGGTGGTGCTGGCGCTGCACCGGTGTCATCAACAACGTTGAACCTGCACACAACACAATCAAAATACTTTGCCCCAACGGTAAAGTGAGGTTGTCAATCTCACCGGCCTTGCTGAAAACAAAGATTAGACGTATAGTGTGAAAAAATAGTGTATGCTTGCAGAAAGTAAAGAGAGCAGGAAATTGTTGTGGTTTGTTTAACAGTGTGGAAAAATGGACCGGGATTCGTAGTTTCACTAGTGGTGTCTCTCTATAGAGGTTGCACCGTAGTGCACAATATGACATGAAGATTACTATGCTATTTAGTGCGGACATTACAACAAGATACATAGACCGACATCCATCTGCATCTATGACTAATAATCCACCCTCAGGTTATCATCCGAACCCCCTCAGGTATTAAGTTGCAAGTAACAGATAATTGCATCAAACAAAGTGTGTAATGTAAGCAATGATTATGCACGCGGGCACTCTCGCCGCTGTTTTCTCCCTAATGGCAACAACACATCCTCCCCCTTCACGTTTCTGTCACTCGAGCAAGGCAACAAGGAGGCATGAACCCACTATCGAGCATAAATACTTCCTCTTGGAGTCACTAGCAACTATTTGGCCAGAATAACCACTAGCAACGGAGAGCATGCAAGATCTCAAATAACATATGCAATAAAGACTATAATCAACTTGGCATAAGGTTAATATTCATCGGATCCCACCAAACACAGCATATAGAATTACATAAGATCAATCTCGATCATAATAGGCAGCTCACGAGATCTAAACATAGAGGCATATGAGGAGAAGACAACCATCTTGCTACAGCTACGAACTCGTAGTCCAAGGATGAACTACTCACGCATCACTCCGGAGGCAGGTATGGTGATGTAGAACCCTCCGCTGATGATCTCCTCCCCGACAGGGTGCCGGAAACAGCTTCAGAACCCCCCTGATCTGGGGTTGACGGTGACGGCGGCTGCGGAACTTTTTCGGGAATTTTGATCAGGTGCATAGGGTTTTCCATCCGGGGGACTTAACTAGGCGAAAGGGCAAAGGCGGTGGAGGCCGGGGGGGCCCACACCCATAGCTGGCGAGGCCAGCGGGCGCGCCACCCTATGGTATGTCGCCCCTGCTGCCCCTCTTCGGCTACTCTTCGGTCTTCTGGATGCTTCCGGGGAAAATAGGACTTCCGGGTTTCGAATTTTCCAATTCCGAAAATATTTTCAGAACAACTTTTCTGAAACAAAAAAATAGCAGAAAACAGGGAACTGGCTCTATGGCATCTTGTTAATAGGTTAGTCCGAAAAATCGATAAAAATGACACAAAGAAGAGAGAAAACATGTAGCAATTGGCATAATATGATCATGGAGCATCAGAAATTAGGGATACGTCAACTAGTGGGCCAAGACATCGCCGCCGCCGCCGTGCACGCTCGCCTAGGGTTCGTCGGCAGAGAGAGGAGAGAGAGAGAGTGAGCGTGGGGAATTGAATGGGGGCAGTGCTGAAATTAAATGGGAATTGATGTCAGGGTTTTTTGACTGGCCCGCAACACTAGAGGGGGTTTTCTGCAAATATCTCAGGTCCTGTTTGTGCCCCCTTCATCCTATGTGGCAGCCTACGTGGCGTCATTTATCCTAATTTCTAGTTTTTTCGCTCCAGCTTGACAAGTTTGTGTATGTGTTGGTGCACATTTGCAAGTTCATGTATGTATTTTGCTCCCCTCGACAAGTTCGTGTATGTCCCATGCTAATATATCTTTTTTATTTGCACTTATTTTGCCACAAAATAAATGTATTTCTATGTTCATTTGGAAATAGTGTTTTCATTATTTTCTTTGTCGTTTGGAAATAGTGTTAGTTTCGGAAAGCTATGAGAACCATATTTCGTGTACAGTACGAGTCAAAGTTGACGATTGAGTTGATACTGTACGACGTCAACTGTCTACGAGCCAGTATTTTATAATCGTTACGAAAGGAAGCGCAGCAGCCAGCAGCTAGTACATCTTTCGCGAAAGAAAAGAAAGAAACGGAAAGAAGAAAGCGTAGCTATGAACAGGCCCCGCTGTGGCTGTGCGTAGAGCCAAAAGGCTTTTTCGAGGCTGGTTGGCTGCAGGCATGCGTGTGGAGCTTCGTACGTGTACGTAGCAGCTAGCAGTGGTAAAAAAGAAAAGGCGAAGCATACGCGCGTGGGGGCCTCGCCTGCGTGGCGCGGACCGGGGGAATCTGGCAGAAGTATCACGTTCCGAGGGAACGGAAGGCAGTCAGAGTCCGGACGACCGCCCTTTTGGGTTCCTCTCGGAATATCGTGGGAACCCCGCCCGCCTTGCCCCTCCCTCCATCGCCTGCTGCCGCAGCGCCAGCAAACGGCAGAAGCGAGCCGGAGAAGAAACAGAACCCGATGCAAACCACACGACACACATGACGCGCGTTGCGTTGCGCCCCCGAGGCAACCACCCTGTTGAATGAGTGATGCAGGGAACGAGGAGGAAGGAAGGAAGGAAGATCTCTTGCCCGGCCTCCACGCTTCCGGCTCCGGATTAGACTTGCCGAGATCTCCCTCCAGGCGCCAGCTCCCTCCTCTCAAATCATCACGCTAGCTACCTTCCCGGGTTTCCCTGAGGGCAGGCACTGCAGCGCAGCGTAGCCTATGCGATGTACGTACACCTCTCGCCATCTTCACCTGCCTAGCACAGTCTAGGGCTACAACTGGCTAGCTTTGCAGTCCTGGAACAACCTACGTACGCTACGCAGGCTCTCCGAAGCAAAGACCCGCTCGCCCCGTCGTGGCGACCTGTGATGACCGAGAAGGAAGGACTCGAGCCGCCTGCAATGGTTGCAGCTGCCTTTCCCGTCTTTGACCCGTTGAGCGCACGCAAAAGGCAACGGGGGAAAAGCGGTTTTCAATCGGGGAACTGACTTCCTGCACTTTCCCCGACTTCCGTGCAAACAAGAGATTTCTTCAACCATCACCAGCTCAGCTTCAGCAGCTGCAGCTACACTGGATTGGATTGGATTGGGGCGCTATTAAAACTGTACAAACAAAACATCCGATTGCTTTCGATTAGTTCGGCGCGTGATTGCACAAGTGCTGAGCACGTACGTACGGTCGTGCGGTGGTGGTACAGAGATTAGAGTTCAGTGGTCTCTAGCTAGCTAGCTAAACTGCGGGAACGGAACAAACTAGCTTGCCTGGTCTAACAGGAAACGGAACACGACGGGCCGGTTTACAACGCAGCAAAATGGCGTCCACGGATGCATGCGGCGCCACGCATGCTATCCTGCTACTGGGTGGGTGAGTAAGCTGATGACTACTCCTAGCTACTGTAGCTAGCGAGCTAGCTCCTAGCGGGAGATGAGGCGGCGCATTGCTGCGACGGCGGCGCGACCGACAGGCTTAGGTCGTCGCTCTCCAGCGCCAGCCGAGCCTTCCTGGCGGGGGACGTGGACGGCAGCTCCTCTTCGGGGGAAGGCGGTCTCTTGTTGCTTCTCGCGCTGCTCGGAGCGGCGCTGAGGTGCACGCCGAAGAGCTTGGTGGGCGCCGACCGAGCGGCGCTGCTGCTCCCGGCCTCCCCGCCGCTCTTCTCCGCGGCGAGGTGGTGCGGCGGTGGCGAGAGCTCGTCCGCGATGGTGAGCGAGCTGCTCGACGTCGTGCTAGTCCCGCCGGAGGTGTTGTTCAGGCCGTTCCCGGTCCCAGCCGCGGCGCCGGCCGGGGGCATCTTGCGCGGCTGCATGCCGAGGCCCTGCAGGAACGTGGCCGCGGCCGGGCTGGGCGCCACGGGGCGCACGTGGTTCTGCACGAAGTAGATGATGTCGTTGTAGAGCTTGCGCATGTGGGCCAGCTCCTGCAGCAGGGCCGAGTTGCTGCGCCGCAGCCGCTCGTTCTCGTCCATCAGCACCGCCGCGCTGCCCGCGCGGCCGTCCGCCGCCGGCGATGGCGCCGCGGGGCCACCCAGAGCCAGCAGCGGCGGGCCCCTCTGGTCCCGCCAATGCGGCTGCATGAACGGCACGCCGCCCATGGCGCCAGCGTGCGCCGCCATTGCCGCCCCGTCGTCGCCCACGAACTGCTGCTGGTGGTGATGCGCCACCGAGACGCCCGGGTGGAAGAGCGGGAAGTGCGGAGACCCGAAGTAGGGCGGGGGCGACGACGAGGTCGTGGAGCCGGACGTCTTGCGGCGGTGGATCTCGCAGAGCAGCTGCTTCTCCCCCTTGCGGAAGAACTCGTTGGCGAACTCCCACCGCTCCGGCACCACCTTCCGGAACCCCTGCATTGCAACATTGCCACCCGCACGTACGTCAGCATCCATCCATCCATCCATACATGTCCATGCATGATGCATCCATCATCGTAAACTCGGGGAGAGAGCGGGGCGCTTACGTAGGTGTTGAGCTGGCGGACGAAGGAGGAGAAGTTGTTGTGCTTGAAGTAGTTTGGGAGGATGTCGCGCGCGAACTCCGGCGGGCGCCACACGACGAAGGTGGACACCCGGTCGTCGCCCCACGAGACGATGTGGTCGGTGGCCGGGTCGTCCACGAGCTGGTACGTCTTGGTGAGGAACGGCGCCGGCACCGCCTTCTGCGCGGCCGCCTGCGCCGCCGCGTCGGACTCCGACCAGCTCCCACACCTCTCCATCGTGCTCACTGCTCACTAGAGGATCTACGGTGGACGAACTGAAACAGTTGTTGGGCGAAGAGTCGGCGGAGGTTTCTAAACCACCAGCAAGGTCGGGGTTTTAACTCGGGGTGTCGAGTCCGGGGTGGTGGCTCTGGTTTTAACTACTACCACCAGGGGGTGGGGGTGGTGAATACGGAGGAGACGGCCGGGGACGGGGAGCAGAGCAGTGGATGGATGTGGAGAAGGAAGTGTGGTGTGGTGTGGTGGCCGTGCCTCGGGGAGAGTGCGCGGGTGGGCGGGGCGGTGCGGGAGGGAATATGTGTCGTCGCTGCCGCTGTCTGTCTGGGTGTTTTGGAGAGGGCGGATCGGAAGTTTTTGAGATTCAACTTTCAAGGTAGACCCGTGACACTTGCGCCATCTGCCTGCAGCCCCCGTTTGTTTTCTCGACTTTCTCAAGGATCTTTTGCGGCCCCCTTTCGATCTCCGCTTTTTTTTTTTCCCCTCTCTCCCCTTTATCTCAGAGCCTTTGCACGCCGAACGGTGATGGATCTGTCCGGTTACACCCCTCCGTACATCTCGTATTTCGGGGGAGGCCCTTATCGGCCAGACAGGCGATACTACAGTCTTGGAAGCATCTCAAAATCCGATCTCGCCTCTGTTTTCTTTTCTCGTTGCAGAGGAGAAAGAATAGGGCGGAGGGGGGAGCCGTGGCTGCCATTCCTATTGGCCGGTCAATGCTACACAGTCGTGCAGGAAAAATCGTTTCCCGCTTGTCGCACGTGACCTCTGCTCGCAGGGGCATCGATGCTTAGTTAGGCTCAGTCGGATCAGACCACTGTTCCATGTCCATGTGGGCTAAACGGTGCACATCACGTGCTGTCGCGCGTCGGAAGCTGCAGGTTTTTCTCTTCCCATTGCCATTCTATACGTTTGCCACTTGAGAGTTGGTACGTATTTTATACGTTTGCAGCTCGAGTTCCTGTGCCTGCCCTGCTGAGAGGAATCCATTGCAAAGATAGTGAAAAGTTTCAAGTTTGATGAAACTTTAGCGCAAAATGAACCTAATATGCCGAAAATCCACGAAGGACGGGTGTGACTGGCGCTGTGTATAAGGCCCGGGGGCATATCCACCGTTGCATGCGGATCAACGGTTACTAGTGATTTCAACCTGATGTTCCCGAGTTGAAAAGAACAACCTGAACTATGGCAATCTTTTCTGATCCGCTTCGTCTTACAGCCTTCCTTGCCTCCAACTGTCACTACCGTTGTAGCACGTGTGTGGTCCAGCCCATAAGAGTTATGCGGACTCGACGGCATCCCATCTTCTTCTAGTATCTCACTGACAGTCCCTTGTGAGTGCGTCACACACATTTTCCTTTGTTTCGGAGCGGGGCGCGTACTTATTACGACTACGTACCACATCACCTGGGCGACTGGCCTTCATGTCGAGTCTTCCTCCTCGTGAGTCTTGAGTTTGGCAAGACGATTCGTTTTACACGTGAAAGTGTTTCCAAAGGCAGCGACTCCTGATGGTTAAATTCTTGTTGAAAGCACAGCTACGTGATGAAGCAGAAAACAAAAAAATTCTAACAACGATAACCAATAAAATCAAGATCTATTACTATGCGGATATAAAATAACGGAGGAAATCGGTATTCATACCCCCTAATGACCGAAAAGCGGGGATTGCGCTCCCACATAAGCGTTGTTGAGGAAGATGACGTAGCCGACTTCAAGGTCATGTTGTCGTTCCGACAACAAGTGCCACAAACGGTGACACCTCGTAGCTCTACATACATACGCCGTAGACAACGACTTCCAGACTACAGTCCAGCAAAGCAGCGAAGTTGGAGATTTTGACCAAAGATCCATCGATACGGCAGTGTGCGTACAATGGACAAAACCTCTACTCGTGCGTAGCTACAATGGGGAACCATGTGTCGTGGGATAATCACGGCAGACGTTACCGGGGGTAACTGATCTTGGGGCAAGACGACACAGGCGTTTGGGAGAGGGTTTAGCTCAGAGGAAAACATGGTGCAATTCGATCTGGTAGCCGGCAATCAAAGTCGCCGAGTCTCCGATCTTGATATAACAACTCAACTCTGGGATTACACTAGATGCTCGATATCAAGCGATATTGCTAGGGTTCTTAGATCTCTGCCTAAACTAGACCTGGTGGTCGGTTTATAAAGCACCTGTACCCCCTGGCTTATTCTCCAAGGCGCATCCTGGATCCTACCCGGACACAGCGCACAAACCCTAACTTTCTTCTACCATAACCCACAATCCACTACAGGAATCGGCCTATATGCCGACGGCCAAATTCTATGCCGACGGCAATTTGTCGGGGCCGTCGGCATAGGTTGAGTGAGAAAATCTCAAACCGCGAAAAAAAAAATTGCTATGCCGTCGGCCTTTTGTTTTTTGTTTTTTTTTTGAGATACGCCGACGGCTGCCGTCGGCATAGACCCTAAGAGGGAATCCTGGATTGCGAAAAAAAATTGAGCTATGCCGACGGCAAAGCCGTAGGCATAGCCAAGCTCAAATTTTTTTTTTTGTGACTTAATCACCGTTTTGATCATAACTTTTGCATTCCAACTCGGATTTTGACGTTCTTTAGCTCGTTTCGAAGAGGAGAAACATATCTAAATTATCATGCATATTTTTAAAACTAAATAATTAGAAAAAAATCATGAGAAATAACGCAACTAACAATAATGGGTTAACAGTTTCGTCTGAGAGGGTTGTGGGGCGTCTGAATCCAACCAAAATCTAGGTGGACCTAAAAATCATGAGAAATAGGTAGTTGTGTACCTAAAAATGATTTTTTCCAAAAATCATGAGCAAACTAGGAGGCACCTGTAGTTCAAATTTGCCCTGTTTCCAACTGAATCGGCAGAAACTTGTGTTCTTCAAAAGAGGTGGATGAAAACCTTTTCAGAGGAAAATAATTGGTTATTTGTGAATATAACATGGTCTAGTATATTCAAAAAATGCAGCTCCTAGGTTTTGCAACATATTTGTGGTTGATGCTTCACAAAATAAGCCATTTTTCACACTCGGAGGATGGAAAATGGTTTTTTTATTCAATGAAAAGAAAAACTTACTTCAGGAACATTGTCCGTGCTTCCAATATACATGTTTGTGTGGAATATGGGCATATTTAAACAAACTATGCCATGGATTTGGCTATTACACCCGTCATTTGGCCCGAAACCCTAGAATGTTCGTAGGAGATAGCTCATTTATGTGAACATATTTTCAACACAACCGTCGTATTCCAAGTTTATTATTTTTGGTGGATACTAGGACATATATAATGACACCACGCGAAGGTCTTGCATCATTTTGGGGTTTTTTAAATTTTCTGGAATTTTCTAAGTCGGTTTCGTGAAAAAGTCAAGACGGCGGCCATGACCGTTCGTATCTAGGGCTTGAATATTGAGAAACTCTTGGTGTATCTCTGATGAAATAGGTAGTTGTGTACCTAAAAATTATTTTTTCCAAAAATCATGAGCAAACTAGGAGGCACCTGTAGTTCAAATTTGCCATGTTTCCAACTGAATCGGCAGAAACTTGTGTTCTTCAAAAGAGGTGGATGACAATCTTTTCAGAGGAAAATAATTGGTTATTTGTGAATATAACATGGTCTAGTATATTCAAAAAATGCAGCTCCTAGGTTTTGCAACATATTTTTGGTTGATGCTTCACAAAAAAGCCATTTTCACACTCGGAGGATGGAAAATGGTTTTTTTATTCAATGAAAAGGAAAACTTTCTTCGGGAACATTGTCCGTGCTTCCAATATACATGTTTGTGTGGAATATGGGCATATTTAAACAAACTATGCCATGGATTTGGCTATTACACCCGTCATTTGGCCCGAAACCCTAGAATGTTCGTAGGAGATAGCTCATTTATGTGAACATATTTTCAACACAACCGTCGTATTCCAAGTTTATTATTTTTGGTGGATACTAGCACATATATAATGACACCACGCGAAGATCTTGCATCATTTTGGGGGTTTTTAAATTTTCTGGAATTTTCTAAGTCGGTTTCGTGAAAAAGTCAAGACGGCGGGCATGACCGTTCGTATATAGGGCTTGAATATTGAGAAACTCTTGGTGTATCTCTGATGAAATAGGTAGTTGTGTACCTAAAAATGATTTTTTCCAAAAATCATGAGCAAACTAGGAGGCACCTGTAGTTCAAATTTGACCCGTTTCCAGCTGAATCGGCAGAAACTTGTGTTCTTCAAAAGAGGTGGATGACAATCTTTTCAGAGGAAAATAATTGGTTATTTGTGAATATAACATGGTCTAGTATATTCAAAAAATGCAGCTCCTAGGTTTTGCAACATATTTTTGGTTGATGCTTCACAAAAAAGCCATTTTCACACTCGGAGGATGGAAAATGGTTTTTTTATTCAATGAAAAGGAAAACTTTCTTCGGGAACATTGTCCGTGCTTCCAATATGCATATTTGTGTGGAATATGGGCATATTTAAACAAACTATGCCATGGATTTGGCCATTACACCCGTCATTTGGCCCGAAACCCTAGAATGTTCGTAGCAGATAGCTCATTTATGTGAACATATTTTCAACACAACCGTCGTATTCCAAGTTTATTATTTTTTTGTGGATACTAGGACATATATAATGACACCACGCGAAGGTCTTGCATCATTTTAGGGTTTTTTAAATTTTCTGGAATTTTCTAAGTCGGTTTCGTGAAAAAGTCAAAAAGGCGGGCAAGACCGTTCGTATCTAGGGCTTGAATATTGAGAAACTCTTGGTGTATCTCTGATGAAATAGGTAGTTGTGTACCTAAAAATGATTTTTTCCAAAAATCATGAGCAAACTAGGAGGCACCTGTAGTTCAAATTTGCCCTGTTTCCAACTGAATCGGCAGAAACTTGTGTTCTTCAAAAGAGGTGGATGAAAACCTTTTCAGAAGAAAATAATTGGTTATTTGTGAATATAACATGGTCTAGTATATTCAAAAAATGCAGCTCCTAGGTTTTGCAACATATTTGTGGTTGATGCTTAAAAAAAAAACCATTTTTCACACTCGGAGGATGGAAAATGGTTTTTTTATTCAATGAAAAGGAAAACTTTCTTCGGGAACATTGTCCGTGCTTCCAATATGCATATTTGTGTGGAATATGGGCATATTTAAACAAACTATGCCATGGATTTGGCCATTACACCCGTCATTTGGCCCGAAACCCTAGAATGTTCGTAGCAGATAGCTCATTTATGTGAACATATTTTCAACACAACCGTCGTATTCCAAGTTTATTATTTTTGGTGGATACTAGGACATATATAATGACACCACGCGAAGGTCTTGCATCATTTTGGGGTTTTTTAAATTTTCTGGAATTTTCTAAGTCGGTTTCGTGAAAAAGTCAAAAAGGCGGGCATGACCGTTCGTATCTAGGGCTTGAATATTGAGAAACTCTTGGTGTATCTCTGATGAAATAGGTAGTTGTGTACCTAAAAATGATTTTTTCCAAAAATCATGAGCAAACTAGGAGGCACCTGTAGTTCAAATTTGCCATGTTTCCAACTGAATCGGCAGAAACTTGTGTTCTTCAAAAGAGGTGGATGAAAACCTTTTCAGAGGAAAATAATTGGTTATTTGTGAATATAACATGGTCTAGTATATTCAAAAAATGCAGCTCCTAGGTTTTGCAACATATTTGTGGTTGATGCTTCACAAAAAAAGCCATTTTTCACACTCGGAGGATGGAAAATGGTTTTTTATTCAATGAAAAGGAAAACTTTCTTCGGGAACATTGTCCGTGCTTCCAATATGCATGTTTGTGTGGAATATGGGCATATTTAAACAAACTATGCCATGGATTTGGCCATTACACCCGTCATTTGGCCTGTTTCCACCTTAATCGGCAGAAACTGTCAAAATGGCCACCATGGCTATTTATCAAAAGAGATTAATTTTTTTAAAACTATCAATGTTTTTATGATATGGATGTCATATTTGAATTTCTCTAATTTTTCTAATCGATTTAGACATTTTATTTGTCAAATTTCGATTTACGGATTTAAAGATATAAATTATTGTATATTAAATAATTTATTCACGAAATAAAGTAATTTATAACATTATATTGTTATTTAGTCAATAAAGATAATTATAAAATCATTGTTATTTGTTCAAATACAGTTTTAAATTTATACAATAGAAAAGTTTAACATTATTCCCCACAGGTTAATATGATTGATATGATAGTAATATCAGTAAGTTCTAACATCTCATATGAAATCTAGTTTGGAAGGAACTCAAAGGTTAAGCGTGCTTGGGCTGGAGCAATTTCAGGATGGGTGACCGAACGGGAAGTTTGACTAAGTTAAGTATATTGACTAGATTAATTGTGTAATTAGAGATTAGAGATTAAATATGTGGCTAAGTGAAAAATTCTGGAATAAAAATTCAAAAGAGTTCAAAAAAAAAATTCCAAAATTCGAATTTTGGAAATATTGTGCCGACGGCTTTGCCGTCGGCATAGAGCTTAGTGTGCCGACGTCTTTGCCGTCGGCATAGCCTACGCCGACGGTTTTTTATGTGCCGACGGCCATTTGACCATGTGCCGACGCCGGATAGGCCGACGGCGGCCGTCGGCACAGCCTGTGCCGACGGCTTTTTAGCCTGTGCCGACGGCTTATGGCCGTCGGCATATGGAGCGTTTACTGTAGTGATCCGGGTTACTGGGCCTACAAGCTTGGGCCTTTACAGGTTTCCTTATCCTTAGCCGGATCCTGCACAGCGTCCTTTGGGCCGGGTTACTCCTTGGAGTTTGGCCTACCGGGTTATCATCCCCCCATCAGTAGTCCCCAGAATAGCCTGGGCTTCATGGATACTCCTTTGGAGCGCTCGCTATTCCCTGCAAAGATATCAAATACACGAGTATGTGGAGGTCGGGTTAAGGTGCCTCAATAGATAGCTAGGCCTTACTCCATGGTGGCCATATAGTAACCCGGCTCTTTCCCAATTACCTAACTTACTTTCCCAGGTAAAACCCCAAAATGTCAAGATTTTATACTTTATAATTGACCTGATATCACGGGATGGATCTCTTTCTTCTTTTCGTTCAGATCTCCTGCTCAACATTTAAAGCGCATCTCGCCAAAACTCAAATAGATAGCCGTTTACTTCCGCAACTCCCGGCTCCCGCCCGCTGAACCGGGCTTATCCACTCGCGCTATAAATAGGCTCCTTGGGGGTAACCCGAACCCTAACGGCTCATTTCCCCCCACTCTGCCTCCTTTCTCCCTCCGAGCTCATCCTCACTGAGCGCCACCACGGAAATCCCGCGCGCATCACCGGAGTCCATCGGCCGGAGGCTGCGCTCCGCCACAGCTCGCCCCGCGCCGCCGCCAAGATCCACCGGCAAATCTCCATCCGGCCCGTCAGGAACCGCTAAGGGACACCAGGCTTGCGCCATCTGCCTCCGCAAGGCTTCACTCAGATCTCCTCCGGTAAGCCTCTTGCGCCCATTAATTTGCCCTTGCAATTTTTGATTTCACCTCAATTTAGATCCAAATCAGCCCGCCAAGGATTTCTCGGCCATGCCGAATTAGGCTACTAATAGTCTTTCTAGCTCGCCCAACAGATAAGATGTATATTCCAATCCACTCTCCTACTACCCGCAATTATTATTTTCGCCACAAACCTGAAGATGGAACTTCCAATATGGGCTCGAACTACTCGAAGTTTCCGCCTTTGCCTCAATCACCCGGCTGGACCTCCCCTTTCCAGTTCCTTTTATTCGCGCTAAGTGCCTATGCAGCCATCCATCGTCCTCAAAAGCTCCTTCAACGCTTAGACCCCCATAATTTTCGCCATAACACTTGACACCCGGATAATTCGAACTTTGCTCTGCGAGCTAACACTCGGATTACACGCAATCTTCGTGTCTCAATATTACCCTGCCGATACTCGGCCGGCTCACAGCTTCCGTGTCTTAGTCCTCTTATCCTTTTACCTTGTACTTTGCAGGTCAACCATATGGCTCCCAAAAAGCAGGGGAAAACCCCAACCAAAACTAAAGCCACCAACTCCATATCCGCCAACTGGGCGTGGTCTACGATCACCAAGGCCAAGTTGGAGGAGCTGGTGGAGCTGGGAGTTCTTCCTCCTCAAGAGGATATCCAATGGAGGGTGCCGGGCAAGGAGACCCGGCCCACCCCGACAAAAGGCGAGGTAATTTGTTTCGTGGAACATGTGACCCGGGGCTTCCGCCCACCGGGTCACCCTTTTTTCCGTGATGTTCTAAGCCATTACGGCCTTCGCGTTTTTGACATCGGGCCTAATTCTGTATTAAACATCTCCCACTTCATCGTCCTTTCCGAATCATACTTGTGCACTTCGCCAAGTATAGCTCTTTTCATTGATCTTTTTCAGTGCAAACCGTGCCGCGAGAGCGGTGACGGGGCGCTTCTTGCTTGCGGCGGGGTTTCCATCCAGCGCCGCAAGAATTCTTTGATGCCACCCCTCACCCTTAACTCCCATGTCAAGCACTGACAGCTCTCATACTTTTACTGCCAAGACACCTCCCCACCCGGCCAAAAGAAGCTGCCGGGTTACTCAGAGGGTCTTCTTGACATCTCCGGGAAATTTAGTGCCTTCGCCTCTGACTCGGACAGGGAGGCAATTCAACCTCTACTAGCCAAAATCAACACTCTCACGGCCCAAGGCCTCATCGGGCTCAACCTGGTGAAGACTTGGGTCGACTTCCGGATTCAACCTAATTCCATCCGCACAAAGTTGATGTGCGAGTATTCGGGGCAATCTACAGACCCACTCCGGTACTCTGACAACATCTTCGCAGCTGGCGACACTCACAAAACCATCAAGGGTTTTCTGACAGAAAAGCTTGAGGTCATCCGGAACATATCCGGATTGGAGCCCTTCACACTCGAGAACCCAGCCCCCAAGGTGAAAACCCGACTTTGATGCCTTTACCTTTGCTCTTTTCACTCGATACAGTTGATAACCCTTGTACTGACACTTTTCAGGCTGATGATGATTTTTGGAAAAACAACACCTCTCCTAGCTCCGAAAGTCCAGAGGAGCAAGAAGCTGTTAACTCGGACGAAGGTACTCTCCGGATTTTATTTGGTTCCTTTAAGCTCACCATAACCCCTTCATTTCCAACTATAACTTTGATGATATCCAGAACGAGAAGATGACGAGGAAGAAAACTCCGACGGCAAAGTAGAATCCGCCAGCGACGAGGAGGAACTGGAGCCGACAATCGAAGTCGGATCAAAAAGAAAAACTCAAGAGGCCACCTCCAAGGTTTCATATCTCCTCCTCGCATTCAATTCGTATTACTTTAATGATATACATGAGCTACCTTGACGTTATTCCACTGGCCATGCTTGAAGGAGTCGCCCATGACCAAGCGCAGGTCAAATCGAAATCACCCGGGTGATGATGCCCTTAACCCGGGTATTTCATCGACCCCGACTCGGTGGGCTGGTACTTACCCTATCTTTTCTCGGTCGAAACATTCTCCTTGAACCATTCCCACATGACGTCTGACTTGATAATTTCCAGCCTCTCCCGAGTCCAGCGACGGATTTCCTTGTGACTTTGCGGTGAACACCGGGTAAAATCCCTTTCCTGATGCTCCACCACATTTCATCACCCTTTCCTGACTGTGTATTTAGCTGCTTACTGACAACATCTATAGGGCCACGGTCGTTATCAGCGACCAAGAGGATATGGAGACCGAAGGCCCGGGTAAGGGGAGCCCGACTGATAAGAATACAGCCGCGTCTAGCGGCGAAAAACAAGTGTCGCCGACAAACCCGGACACACAAGAAGCCGAGTATCCGATTGCTTCCCATGCAAGCAAGAAGAACAAAGCCACAATCTTGGGTGCAGAAGAAGGAGCGTCGGATTCCGACATACAAATGACCCGGGTTCCGCCTCCCACTAAGAAGAAAGCTCCTTCTCGGAATTTCCAAGGCCCCGGGTCCTCTGATACGGGTAAAGACACTTTTGATCAATTGATGAACACTCTCCTCACTATGAAGACTTCGGAGAGCAAGATCTTGGAGCGCATGGCTGCAGAGCACCAGGTAAGGACACTTGGTATCTCATATTGCATACCTAGTCCCCAAGTTCCGAGTATGACTTGCAAAAGTTATGCTTGGTACTTTACGCCATATTCAGCTTACCATAATATCCAACTGATACTTGCGTTCCTTGCTACTTACAGGCACAGATAACCCGGTCTGATGAAACTTTACTTAAGACCGAACAACTTCTTCTTGCCGAGGTAAAACGAAGGGAAACCCTTGAGGATGACATGAAAACTTTGAAGAAGGATGTTTCCAAATACAAGAAGAAGTGCAATGCCGCTCAGACCGCACTGAAGAAACTATCGGACCAAGTCGCCGATACTTATCAGATCTTGCTTAGTAAGTTTTTGCTGCCGATTGGTTTCATGTCTTTGCTTTATTATGTCATACTCGGGATTACTGATACGTTCTTTCTTTTGTTACAACTGTAGGTGCCAACCTTGCGGCCCCAGAGGAGGATGTCATTGTCAAGGCTAGAACCCTAAAGACCGTGCTCCGGACTTTCTTTGCCGGCACAAAATTTATACTGGATGCCGTGAAGTGGCCTACGGAAGTATATCCGGGTGAAGAGAATCTCATTCAAGCCTGCTCCACTGTGCCTGGCTGGATTGAAATCTGGAAACGTTCGTCATGCCGGATTGGAATGACCCGGGCTTTCACCCTGGCCAAGGCTTTCTTTCCGAAGCTTGACCCGGCAAAGGTAATATCCGGGTTTCCCGAATTCAAGGCGGACGGTTCCAAATTTACACCCAAGGATTTTAAATCCATACAAGCCGCAGTGCGCCCCTCGGCTACCACTTTGGCCGATAGTTTGGATCTAAACACGATTATGAGTGCATACGACGCTGATGGCAAAGTTGTTATGGAGGAAGCACCCCCGCCCTTTGATATCTTGGAGAAGTGGGTTTCTAACTCGGCCAAGAAGAGGGAGGCGACTTCGAAGAGAGAGGCCGAGTTAGGATCAGGTCCGTCTACCTCTACACCAGCCGTCCCTCCACCTGTCCGCCCTGGTGCAGTGAGTCCGGGTAAGGGTGCCGGGAAGGCTAAGCAGCAAGCCCAGGACCCAGACCCGGAAGACCGTACTCAGGAGGCCGAATAGGGCAGTACCATCATAATACCTTGTTTACGTGATGCTTTGTATTCAAACTATTATGCTTTTGATGGTGCGCCTGTGCACCCCTGATACTGATGTCGTAACTTGTAACGTACTTTTAGTCCGTGATATACTTTGCGGCTTTCCTGGACTTTTGATAACCGTATTGCTTGTCTATTCTTTGAGCTTTTTCTCGATACCCGACTCTCTATTTTGGCTCCCTTCGTAAGACTCGGTTTTCCGAATACCAGGGGCTTTGACAAGTGGACTTTTTCTTTAAGTCCCCAAGACTCGGATGGTGAGGTCTTTCGAACTTCGATAGCCAAGTAGTTTGTTTCTGTTTCGAAGTCCCCAGTCCCCATGACCCAAAGTCCGAGTCATGGGGGTGTGGCCTTTCTGAGAGAACAAATTGTTTTTTACCGAGTCGCAAGCCTAAAGCCATTCCGTGTAGGTACTGAAGTTATGCTTGATAGTTGTTGAGTTTCCGGCTATTTAGCCTTGTACTCTGCATAAACTTGTGGTTTAGATGACCCTTTTGACTATCTTGTACTGTAAGCCGGCTTTCGCGTGGATACCATGTTGTTACATCCATACGAGAACAGGGTCAGGCAAGTCCCATTGGGCTTCATGGCTGATTATAATCGTAAGCGAACGAATCATGCCACTTTAGTGCGAGTCACATCGGGCTTAAGTAAGAAAAGTCAAGAAAATTTGGCTCCTTTGTCCAGTTATGAGATTGCAGCCGTACTCGTTTGCGAATAATCGGCCCTTATAACTTATAGGCATCAAGGCCGGGTCTTTTGGGTTTATAGCTGGGCTACTTGAGCAACCAGCCCCCGAGACCTATATATACTCAACGTTCTTAATGATACTGAAATATTGATGTCACATGGATACTACTTACTTGTAATCAGGCTGTAACGAAACATGACTTGATAACCATCTCTTTATTGATGCGAGAAAGTTTGGGCCAGCAGGCCGCCTCATTAAAAACCTTCCAGTCCCCTTAGGTGCCCTGGGTAGGAAAAGAGCGCGTCTGAAACCTGCTGCCCGTTACATTGTTTAGTTCTTCATGGACACCGGTCCCGAACTGGCGTGACCGGTGCACATTCTCCACGTGTTAGATTTTTTCATGACGAGTACCGGGTTTACTAGCCAACCCGGGTAAGGTGTTTCCATGACATGGCTGGTTGTGAGCGGTCGTGCAGCTTCTTCTTTTATGGCGGATTGTTTGGAGGAGTCATCCTTGATAAAAGCCACCATTTTAGCATCTTGTGCTACCTTGGATTTTGCTCTTTCGCCTTCAGTACTCGGCCTTTTTGATGTGGCTCTATCCTCCGGGTCTGCTTGAGACCGGTAATGATTGAGTTCCTCTTTTCTACAGGCCTGCTCGGCCATTGCTGCATCTCCTTCGTCGCATTCAGCTGCTATGTCTCGATTTCCATGTATGGTAATGGTCTTCTTGGGACCCGGGATTTTTAGCTGTAGATATACGTAACACGGCCTAGCCATGAATTTGGCGTAAGCCGGCCTTCCAAATAACGCGTGATAAGGGCTGCGCAACTTGACTACCTCAAAGGTAAGCCACTCAACTCGATAGTTATCCTTTGACTCCCCAAAGGCTACCTCCAATGCGATTTTTCCCTCGGGGCACGCTGAATGACCCGGCACTATCCCATGAAAAACTGTTGAGCTTTTTTGTAGCTGAGACTCCTTGAGGCCCATGCGTAGGAAGGTTTCCCAGTACAGTATATTGATGCTGCTTCCACCATCCATCAAAACCTTTTTCAGCTCATACCCATTGACTTGCGGTGCGACTACTAATGCCAAGACTCCCGGGTGCTCCACTCTTTCTGGGTGATCCCTTCTGCTCCATGCTACCTCCTGTTCTGACCATCTCAAGTATCTCGGGACAGTTGACGAAACTGAGTTGACCGCTTGCTTCAGTATCGTTTTGTCCTTGTTAGAGCCTCCCGTGGTATGCACATGATATTGACCCAATTGTTTGGGGTTAGCCTGGAAACCTCCTGCCCCCCCTTGGTTATTACCTTGATTTCCAGCCGCCGGGTTGCCAGCTGGGGGTGGGCCGTTGCCCGGGTTTCCCCTGGACCCGGTCCTCCTCCCCGTCCTGCACCTCGCATAGCTCTGTTCACTTCCTCATTTTTCCATCTTTGTAAGTCGGCGCACTGTTCCAGGGAGTGGTTAGCTGGCCTGCCGTTCCTGCTGTGCTTCGGGCATGCCATCCTGAATATGTCCCAATTGTTACCCGGCCTTGGCGGTCCTTGGTAATTTCCTCCATTGTGATTACCTCCGTTGAAATTTCCTTCTGCTCTGGGCCTTGAAGACCCGGCTTCTGTGTTGGCGACAAACTCGGAGCCTCCTTCAAACGGGCGCTTGTTCTGGCTATTTCCGTTATTACCCGGTGCTGATCCATTGCCGGTTCTTCCGTTATTACTTGTGTTTGCTTTTACCTTCCTGTCATCAACTTCCTCTTCTGTAGTATCTGTCGCGGCGTGTTTGTTGCACGCATCCATCAATTCTCCCATTGTAACTTCCGACACATTTCGACTAGACTTCATGCGAGTTAACTTTTGCACTAAAGGTATATACTTGCATGTTTTTGCCTTGGCCTGTAGTGCATCCTTGGGCTGAATATCCGTGGAAGAGTGAAGTATCTCCATAACCCGGTGCACCCAACTACGCGCCGATTCTCCCTTCTTTTGGACGCATCGCTCTAGATCGTCAATAGTGAACAATTTCCTGCACGTCCCATGAAAGTGCTTGACAAACGCGGTCTTCAATTCCTCCCAGGACTTGATCGATCCTTCCGGCAAGTTGGTGAACCACAACTTTGCTGCTCCTTCTGACATCATCAAGTACATGAACTTGGCTTGGAGATTCTCGGACGCGTTGCGAATCGACATTGCCATCTCGTAACTGCTTAGCCATGTTTCTGGATCCATAGTTGGTTCATAATTCACTACTTTCCCTGGTTCTTTGAATTTTTCCGGGTAAGGTTCATCTCTGATATTATCCGAGAGACACTTGGGTCCCGCTAGAACGGTTGAGGCCGGTCTTGCTCTAGAAACGTGTGATACCGCGGGGGGCGCGGCTGGGCGCGATGCTGCGGGAAGTCCATGCGCTGCAGACCCGGCCGCGGCCCTCCGGGCTCTGGAACTGTCCACGACAGCCTGTGCTGCTGATGCTGCCTGAACGCGGGGAGGAGGCGGCATTTGCTGCTGCTCTTCCCTCCGCCGTGCTGAACTTGTTTGGATATTCCCTTGCTGTTGACTGACGTATGGCGTCCCGTGCATACCGCTTCTATGATCCGGATAATTGGCTTGCTGTGCCACCGCAGTGTGCAACAGATCGATGGATTGCCGAGTCTTCTCTGCATGGGGCGACTCTCCCACGGGGATTTGATTTAACGCGAGCGTCGCCGCATACACATTGTCCATGGGGTTATTGTAGTGACCGGCTGGTGTGCGGAATCGTAATGGTGGCGGTGGTGGTAGATCGTTGCCGGTTGTGACTCTAGTCTGCGGTGGGGGTAACCCGGTCCGTTCATTTGCCGGATGTGTCCCTGCTGTCGCCGGTTGGGGTGCGGTTCCCTGGTTCACCACTGGTATCAGCTGATCCTGAGGTGTGACAAATAAATTAGCCGGATTAATAACCCCGCCCGTTGCTGGTAACCTGGTTTGATGCCTTTCTAGACGTTTCCTCTCGGAGCCGAGTTTCCAGCGCATCCAGCTCACGCTGCCGCGTGGCCATCCCTTGCCTTTCTGCCTCTACCTGCCTTCTTTGCTGTTCCAGCGCACGACGAGCCACATCCAGATCCCTGACACGTTCCACTGCGTTTTCCGGAGTGATAACCGTTGCAAGAACCGTGGGGTCTAGAATCAGATTATTATCGAACAAGGCCGGGTGGCGCGGGTTCGAAGGACCCGCCCCTGGTGTCCGGTTTCCCAGGAATCCGAACGTGTTTGCATGCAACTCCTCATCTGCTGCACGGCTGGTTACTGATGCCGACTCCCCATCAACCCGGGCCAAAACCAGGTCTCCGTTAGCCGCGCCCTGCTGCTGGGCCACTGCCTGAGCCGCCCCGACTGATGCCGCGGTTGCGTTTCCTTGGTTGAGATTGGTCGCGGGAGCCGCATAGACTGCAACTCGGCGTACGATACCCGGTGTAAATTCATGATGTTCTTCCTCGCTGTTCTCCTCCTCATACCGGTTTTCCAGCAGATCCAGGATAGACCCGGTATCATCTTCTCTTTCGACCCGGTCGCGCGGGGTCCATGCCGACTCCTCCGGCTGTTCCCACTCCGCGATGGGTTCTTCTGCCGGATGTGTCGTTCCAATCGATTCTTCATCATCTGATCGGATAGAAGTGGCTTCTCCTGGCACAGAATCAGATCCAATATTGTCAGGGATCGAATTGGAAGTACATACCATACCAATGAAGACGCTGATCCGGCCGATTGTCACGACGGATCCGGATTCGAGGTGATCCGACTCTGGCCCCCAGCCGGAATCGTCCACCATCTTTTCTCCTTTGCGGTCGATGTAGATTTCGCCGACGACAAGATTCTCCATGCTCTTCCGAGCTTCTCCCGTGATGTAAACACCTTTGGACGCAGGCCCCACGGTGGGCGCCAACTGTTGTGGGATAATCACGGCAGACGTTACCGGGGGTAACTGATCTTGGGGCAAGACGACACAGGCGTTTGGGAGAGTGTTTAGCTCAGAGGAAAACATGGTGCAATTCGATCTGGTAGCCGGCAATCAAAGTCGCCGAGTCTCCGATCTTGATATAACAACTCAACTCTGGGATTACACTAGATGCTCGATATCAAGCGATATTGCTAGGGTTCTTAGATCTCTGCCTAAACTAGACCTGGGGGTCGGTTTATAAAGCACCTGTACCCCCTGGCTTATTCTCCAAGGCGCATCCTGGATCCTACCCGGACACAGCGCACAAACCCTAACTTTCTTCTACCATAACCCACAATCCGGGTTACTGGGCCTACAAGCTTGGGCCTTTACAGGTTTCCCTATCCTTAGCCGGATCCTGCACAGCGTCCTTTGGGCCGGGTTACTCCTTGGAGTTTGGCCTACCGGGTTATCATCCCCCCATCACCATGGTTGAGATGAGAGAGCGAGAAAAAAAAACGGGGAGCCTTTGGGAGAGGGGAACCCATCCCCCCTATAAAGGGGAGGAGAGAGGCCAACCCCTTTGGCTTAGCCATGTGGGACTAATCTCACATGGTGCATCCGGCCGAGGGGGGCACCTGTCGGCCCCTAGTGGGCCCCATGCGGCTAGCCCACTAGGGTGGCTGGCCCATCACATAATTCATCCAGTGATATGACTCCATTACCAATCTTTACTATTAAGGTTACAGTGGCGGTGAGGCGGTGTCACACATCTAAAAAATTACGGGAAAAATGCCACTCCACTTCTCTCTCCTCGTATACACACTAGAACTAACTAGCATGCATGCATGCACTAACAAACAATATCCACTCCACTTCTCTCTCCTCGTATACACACGGGACTAACTAACACACCGCATGCATGCGCTAACAAACAATATCCACCTCAACTAACCGAATTATCCATCCAATTTTTAGTACTACTATTAAGGGATTATCTACATAAATTAAGCAAGTATCCATCGCTAGCGTGACTTTGCCCGATCGATTGTGATTGTTTGGTCTGGACCGGCCCAGTAAATATCCATTGAAGCGCACGCGAATATAATGTGGTGAACTCACGATATTGCATGAGTGAGAGCTAAACCATGGCAATATTCGAGAACCTTATTTATATGTCCGCCGGTCGTGGGCCGGTTTCCCGTTCATTGGCCGTTGTCCACGCCGCAGTCTTGCCAACCCCATCCATGTTGCCACGCCACGCATAGTCCAAGTGGTGTAAATGTGTTGTTGTCCAAGGGTCGAAACCACCTCTCGCCTCGCTGGGGCACCACCCACTCCAAGTCGGGTAGGTACCTGATAGGACCCCATAGGGAGCGGGAGACATCCCCCACCCCATGTCTGTGGGTATCCCGGCGGCTCTCGCCGCACTATCGGTCGGATTTCTCGCTTGGGTCATTGTTCGTTCTCGAGCCCTTCGGCCACATCATGATTTCTACGACCGTCTCGTAGTGCCCCTCGCCACCTCTTGGAAGTAAGGCGTTGCCCTTCAGACCACAACGGGATACCCGGGACAGCACTAACCATCCCAGCACTACCAACGGCACCACCAGACCATCCCGACACTCGACATAAGCCTATCAGTCAGCTTCTACTTTGACACCAGCACCGATTATCATCAAGCACCAACTGACTACTTTAAGCACACCTCGAAAAGCACTTGATTACGTCACAATGCTCGCAACTTTTCGGGAGTGTGACATGACCACGACAACCTAGGCATAAGACGAAACCTATTAATGGAATTGTCGTTTATTCTGTAGCAAAGCACGGGCATTGTGCTAGTTGATATAAATGTCCATGATAAGGGAATCTTGATCATCTGTTGATCTCAATGGACTAGTCAAGTAGAGGCTACTAGGGGCCTAATTCGTTTACACACCACACGTGTGTCAATCTTTTCGCTTAATACAATTATAGCATGGTATAAAACATATTATGAATATTTGATATATGATAATAAAAACGTCTTTACTAAACCGTCTCTAGTGCATCTCTCCTTCACTCTTCCACTTACACTAGAATACATTTTAATCTAGTTTACATTTGTAAAATTCTAACATCCATGGCATCTTGGTGTTTATCATGCTTCTCTCGTGGAAGAGCTTTTGTCAGTGGATCTGCTACATTCAGATTCGTATATATTTTGCAAATCTTTATGTCGCCTCCCTTCATATACTCACTTATCACATGGAAGCGTCAGAGTATATGTTTGCATGTATAGTGAGACCTTGGTTCCTTCGCGTTTGCAATGGCGCATGTGTTGTCGCAATAGAGGTTCACAGGATCTTGTGCACTTGGAAATAGTCCGAGCTTGATAACGAACTTCCTTAGCCAAATAGCTTCATTCGCCGCTTCCGAAGCAGCAATGAACTCCGATTCCATTGTAGATTGGGCTAATCATGGACTTGGTTAAAATTCTACCAAGATATAAGAGTTTATTGTTAGGGTAACAATAGTACTGAACCGACCCAAATATATGATCTTGCTAAAAGATACTAAACAATTGTAATGTATTTAGCAAAGTACATATGAAGTTTTCATTGACCATAATTCCTATACTATGAGAATATCTAGCGACCGCACGATCAAAAGTTTTGCTTCGGATATCATAAACCTTCTTTCCATTACTAGGGATCATAACGGCAATGTCTGGGTATAATCTAGAAAGTGTAATGGAACTGAGATCGTTCAAGACTAGTACTTAACTCCTCTAGACAATAGAGAGATACTTTCTCTCGGCCCTCTCAATTGCACCAATGTCAACCAATCTTTTGGCAGACACAGCATGATTTATCACAAGGACATCGGGGATATGATGAGAAAAGAGGACGATATCATTAAAGAGTGTTATATGTGTTATGATCAAAGAGTTTGATCAGACAAGATCACATAGTTTCACCTCGATATTTAGTTGGTATCATGAAGTTAAGGGAATAAGTGTAATGAGTAACTTATAAGGTTCCCTCGTTCTTCATGAACACACATGAGCCATCATGGGAGTCTATGGTCCCGTTGTTGGTTATTGTTCGCTAACTCCCCGAACATGTTTGTGTGTTATCTAGCCTTTACGGCTCACACTCTTAAGCCATGCCAACCCTTAATTGAGAGAATAAATATGTTGTTATTGGTTTTACGACTGTTCGATGTAAATACGATGTCACAGAAACAAGTTTAGTGTCAACCGGAGAGGTTTCGTGGAAGTTACTATAAGGGAGACATAATGCGGGTGTAAAGCGGAAATTATATGAGAGATAACGGAGGACATGAGATGCCCCAAGATGTTAGAAATATGTTTATAACATAAGTACATAGTATTGATGATTTTATCTATTGGGTTAACAGGATTCCGGAAGAGTTTCGGGCAAAAACCAGGAAGGGGTGCCGGAGGGGGGTAGATTCACCCCTTGGCCGCACCACATGGTGGGGCTGATAGGTGGGTCCCAGGGCGTCCAATCATGGCACTAAGATCCTTCCGGTATTTTTCTAATTTTATTTGAAGGTAAAAATAAAAGAAAAGGGAAAAGGAAAAAGCGAGGAGGTGGAGTTGGACTCCCATATGGGAGTCCAATCCGAGTTGGGCTAGGAGGTGCTGGTCCCGAAGAAAAACACATACTTCCTTCACGTGTGCATTGACTACATATCCTTAAATAAACACTTCCCCCAAGGATAACTTCCCGCTTCCACGGATCAACACGACCATCGACTCCATAGCAGGCTGGCAGCGCCTCTCCTTCCTTGACGCCTACTCGGGCTATAACTAGATCAAGATGAAACAGGAAGACGAGGAGAAGACAACATTCATCAAATCATACGGTGTATACTGCTACACAACCATGCCTGTTGGGCTCAAGAATGCAGGCGCCACATATCAGCGTTTCATGCAAAAGTGTCTCGCAAATCTCATCGACAAAAACGTTCAAGTATACATGGACGACATAGTCATCAAGCCTCGAGTGGAGGAAACGCTCCTCCGGGATATAAGGGAAACCTTTGATGCCCTCAACGTGTACAGAATCAAGCTCAAACCGACAAAGTGCATCTTCGGCGTACCCGCGGGATAGATACTCGGATATCTGGTGTCAGCCCGATGAATAGAAGCCAACCCGAAGAAAGTTCAAGCCATCGTGACGATGAAAGAGCCGGCAAACCTCCGAGGCGTACAACAGCTAGCAGAGCGGTAGGCGGATCTCAACAGATTCATCACAATGTTGGGCGAGCAGGCCCTCCCCTTCTACAAGCTATTGAAGAAGACACACAAGTTTGAGTGGAATCCGAAAGCGAAGAAAGCATTCGAAGACCCAAAAAGAGCGTTGTCGAGCAGGAAGGTACTCACCACACCCGAAGAAAGAGAGCCCTTGTACTTGTACCTATCCCCAACTAATCAGGTGGTCAGCATGGTGATTGTGGTAGAGAGACCCGAAGAGGGAAAGACGCATGGAGTACAGAGGCCAATCTACTACCTCAGCGAAGTACTCTCACAGTGCAAACAGCGATACCCGCACTACCAAAAACTAGCATACGGAGTTCTCTTCACAGCTCGAAAGCTCAAACATTACTTCCAGGAACATACCGTTGAAAGAGTATGGTACCCCCATGTGTGGTTTTGGTAATTAATGACAATCACTATGGACTAATGCTTGAATTGAGTTATACTTGTAGTGTTTGTCCATAGGTAATTCTAGATGTCCATGTGTTGGATTCAAGATGATCAACTGAGTTGTCAAAGAATATTTATAAGACTTAACAACTGAGTTGTCAATTCAGTAGCACCTGAAAAGTATGTTGCTTCACACAATTTATTAGTAGTAACGGTGATATAATGGCAGCAGTAGTTTAATAGTAACAATCGCAGTAAAACAGTAGTAGCAATAGTAACATCGAATGTAAATGAATTAAGTAGCAGTGCTAAAAACACCGTAGGCATAGAGATGGATGTACGGCGTTTCATGAATGAGATTAACCATGTGTTAGAGGTAACAAAGGGCATCACAAATATAAAAGAGAGTATCCAACTCACAAACTATATAGGCATGTTTCCCGGAAAATATCGTACGTGCTTGCAATAAGAACTTGCACGACGTTTTTTGTCCTACCATTCCATTGTTGTGGGGCCAAAAAAGAACTAATGGTAATTAAGGTACTTGCTGTACCAAGCGCCGGAGCAAAGCATTAACATATGGTGGAAACATGTAATCCTGGAACTAGGATCCATCCCCTCGATATTCCAACCTGTCACCTTGGGGTCTCGGGTTCCGGACAATAATAAGTGTATACAACTATTAGCTACGATCTAAAACAACAATTATACTCATGAAAACATAACATGTTCAGATCTCAAATCATGGCACTCGAGCCACAAGTGACAAGCATTAAGCACTCGGAGTTGCAACATCGATAATAAACAACAATAGTGGACACTAGGCATCAAGCCTTAACAATCTCGTGATCTATTACATCACTAATCTACAAATCTCATCTAATCCCTACTTACCCTCTACCTACAACAGGGAATTACTCACATATCGAAGGGGGAATCGTGAATGGTTGATCGAGAGGTGTTGGCGATGACGATGGCGACGATCCCCCTCCAATCCCCATCCTGGTAGGGTGTGAGAACAAGAACTTCTGTCTCCCAAACTAGGATTTCAGGTGTCAACAGAGCTGCATATCATATTTGGAAAAAAAAATCCTTCATGGGTTCTCCGTTTCGGGGACGAAGGAGTCTATATACCAAAGGGGACCCTAACGGGTGGTCCCAGGTTCCTAGCCCCCCTCCCCAGGCGCGGCCAAGGGAAGCGGAAGGCACCCTCTTAAGGGCGTAGTGGTCCCCCTCCAGCTGTCCTTCGTGCTCTCGGAGTCTTCCGTGGAAATATAATTTTCTGATTTTTTCTGGAATTTTATGAGGAAATTGATTTTCTGCACAAAACTAGACACCAAGGGTAATTCTGGTGAAAACAGTGTTAGTCCATGTTAGTTTGGTCCAAATCATGCAAATGGGAGGAGAAACAACAAGAAAAATGGTCGGAAAAGTAGATAGGTTTGCAATGTATTATGAAGCAACAAGTAACTAATGACCCACAAGTGTAGGGGATCGCAACAGTCTTCGAGGGTAAATATAAACCAGTTTTTTTATTCAACACAAGGGGGGTGAAAGAATATTTATAAGCCTTAACAACTAAGTTGTCAATTCAGCTGGACCTGGAAAATAACTTGGTTGAAACAATTTATCAGTTGTAACGGTGATATGATGGCAACAGTAGTGTGATAGTAACAACATCAGTAAAATAATAGTAGCAATAGTAACAGCTAATGTAAACGGAGTAGAAAACAATGCTAAAACACCGTAGGCAAAGGGATGTATGTAAGGATGTTGCATGAATGGTATTTTTTATAAGGAACAAGGCAAGATTGGTAGCTCAAGGTTACATTCAAGTTGAAGGCATTGACTTTGATGAAACCTATGCTCCCGTGGCTCGCCTTGAGTCTCTATATCCTTCTTGAATATGCATCTTCGCATAATTTCAAATTGCAACAAATGGATGTCAAAAGTGCTTTCTTGAATGGTCCACTCAAAGAGGAGGTATATGTTAAGCAACCTCTGCGGTTCGAGAACCTCAACTTTCCTAACCATGTCTACAAGCTCGATAAGGCGCTCTATGGACTTAAACAAGCACCACGTGCATGGTATGAGCACCTTAGAGAGTTGTTGGATGATCGTGGTTTTGAAGTTGGGAAGATCGACCCCACTCTATTCACAAAGAGAGTGAAGGGAGAGCTTTTCATATGCCAACTCTATGTGTACGATATTATCTTTGGCTCAACTAACCAAGCTTTCAATAATGATTTCTCAAAGCTTATGTCTGACAGGTTTGAGATGTCTATGATGGGAGAGCTTAAATTCTTCCTTGGCTTTGAGATCAAGCAATTGGCTGGTGGAACTTTCATTTCTCAAGCCAAGTATAGCCAAGACATGATCAAGAGGTTTAATTTCCAACATGCTAAGATCAATCCATCTCCTATGCAAGTCAAGTGCCACCTCAAGCGCAACCCGGATGGTAAAGATGTGGACCAAAAGTTGTATCGTTCTATGGTTGGTTCTTTGCTTTACCTTTGTGCATCTAGGCTCGATATCGTTTTGAGTGTAGGTGTGTGTGAAAGGTATCAAGCGGCTCCTAAGGAAATCCACTTAGTGGCGGTCCATAGGATTTTTTCGGTATTTGGTTCATACCTCAAGGTTTGGTTTGTGGTACACAAAGGGGGCACAATTCTCTCTCAAGGGCTACACGGATTCCGATTGGGCCGGTGATCAAGATGATAGGAAATCCACTTCCGGGGCTGTCCAATTCCTTGGTAGGTCCTTGGTGATTTGGTCTTCCAAGAAGCAAAATTGCAAATCTCTCTCCACCGCCGAAGCCGAGTACGTGGCTGCCGCAAGTACTTGCACCCAATTTCTATGGATGAGGCAAACTCTCAAGGAATATGACATTCATTTGGATAATGTGCCTCTCATGTGTGACAATGAAAGTGCCATCAAGATCGTCTACAAACCCATGCAACACACAAGAACAAAGCATATTGAGATTCACCATCATTTCATCCGAGACCATGTGGCAAGTGGTGATATTGCACTAGCTTATGTGCCCACCAAGGACAATCTCGCGTATATCTTCCCGAAGCCACTCGATGATGCAATATTCATGTTCTTGAGGAATGAACTAAACATCATTGATTCTAGGAGTTTGACTTGAGGATCTTGCACACGCCCCTTTAGTTGAAACGTGTTTGGGTTTAGGTGTAGGCATGGACATAGGGGGGTGTTATCCTAACACATTGGATTCTCCCTCCCCCCATTATGCCCAAAGCAAATATTCATTGTTATCTCTCTTTTTCTAATGTTGAATTGTGACCTTCAATGTAGAGAATTGGCAATGTACCCAAGATATATTTTCGCGGTGACATACCATATTATCTTACATGGTGGCTTAGGCCACCAACCTCTTCTCTTGAAGAGTTGGTTCTTGTTTGGTTCTTATGTTGTGTTATTCGTTGTGTTTTTCCTTCTCTCTTTGTGTTTTGTGAGTCGTTGTTGTTGTTTGGGAAACACTCTCTCTCTTTTCCTTAATTGAATTTTTGTCTTCCTTGCAAAAGTTTGAGTGTGTAGTACCATCTTAGTTTGAGTTCTTATCCCAAGCCAAATGTTTCCCCCCTTAGACATTTTCTCCTCCGAAAATTTTAATCACTTTGATCTCTTGGCGGAAGGAAGAACCCGGCTAGCGGTACTACCGCCAGCTGCAGCGGTACTACCGCTGTTGCTGACAGTAGTACCCAGCGCACGGTACTACCGGTGGCCTTGCACAGTACTACCGCTGCAGGGGCTCGTGCCAAGCACATACCCAGCAGCGGTACTACCTCGTGGCTCCAGTAGTCCCAGGTGGGCGGTACTACCGCTGAGCACGGCGGTACTAACGTTGCGGTGAAAATCCGTGGGGATAAATACGGATCTGGCAGAGGGAGTTACCCATTTACCTCCTCTCTCCCTCATCCTCTCCCCACACTGGATCTTGCCGCCGCCAAGTCTTCCATCCGTCGGGGAGGGATCTCTCCGGTGATCGAGTGCTCCAATCACACCGGAGGAAGCCCGGGGATCGCACCCAACTCCTTCTCCATGATGATGAGCTCCGGTAACCCATTCATATCTCTCTCCCTCGAGTAATATTGTGAGATGATGATGATTAGGGTTCTAGAGATCTCCTAGTCTAGAAGTAGTTCGTTGTGATTCCTAGTCGAGTAAATTCCCTAAGAACTTTTGGTGCATTTCATCTAGATTGGAATCGGTTGTCCCACTGGGTGCCATGGCAGATCCGCCAGCAGCGGTACTACCGCTATGGCTGGAACTGCTGGAGACAGGGGTACTACTGTGTCCCCAGCGGTACTACCGCTTCCTGGAGTTTTTGCACGTCTAGTTCTTGTTTGAATTTTCTCGTAGATCATTTTTATTGAAGTTAACCTTATCTCATTGCTATCCCCCTATGCTATCTTAGGAGCAGGTGCTAGTGGTTCTAAGGGTGGAGGTCGCAAGCGTGCGGCTAAGAAGACTCGGAAGAATCCCGAGGAAGATGAAACTCCAGAGGTCATGCCACAGGGTAATCTGACAAGGAGACAGAGGTCCGTGCTGATAAAATCACATGCTGCTAGAGATAAATCAGTTGTCAACATGCCCGATGAGCAGTTCCGCAGAGAAAGGAGGACCAACCCCTACACCAAGCCTAGGGAATCTAGGGCCAATGAGTGCTTCTGGACTCGTTTTCAGGAGAGGATTTTTTATGAGGAGTACCCGGTGAACAGGAACAAGGTACTGACTCAATTTTCCATCAATGTTCCTTTCATGAAATCAAAGATGGATACTTTGGTGAGGCTCTGGAGATCTGTGAGAAGTTTGGTCTTCTGGATTTCATCGATATCAATGAAGACTATGATGAGCACCTCGTGGGCCAATTCTATGCCACGCTATATTTCCATACTGATGAGAGGAAGAACACTTGATGACCAAGAACCAGTAGTTTTCTGCTTCATGCGCTGAGTTTGCTACTGTGCTAGGTCTGCAGGACTTTGGGGAGATCCCCCATGCTTCTTTTCACTCTACCTTCTTCCGGGTTCCTTACCCGGAGAAGTCTATGGACCCTACTGAGATGTATGATTTGTATATCCCTGGCCGTGCTGTGGTTGGTCAGTCCAAGAATCTGCTGCCTGTATATGATATCCTCCACAAGATCTTCAGGAACATGTTGGCTCCCTATTTTGGCATCTTTGATTAGATTCATGGCTCACTCACTAACTTGATGGTTTAGACTCATAGGCTTCGTGGTGATGGCCTTCGGCTTGATGTGACGGATAATGTATAACTGTGTGATGAGGAGGAGAGTTCCTGTGTTTGCTGCTTTGGTGTTCAAGCTCATTGCCACCACTTGGCGCAATGCCAAACTTTCTGATTCTCTCTTGGGCAATGACCAAGAGCTCACTGCTCACCGTGTCAAGTATCTTCGAGTCAAGAAGCATGCGACTCCTCTGCTAGGTCCGGATGATCTTGGTCCGGACACTGATGGCTCTAGTGACTCTGATTTCGAGATGGAGGGTAGAGCTCAGAAGAATGGCTTTCGCAAGTGGATGTCCTCGACTCTAAAGAAGGTGTTCTGTCGTCAGATTGATATGGAGAACAAGGCTATCTTGCTCATGTGCGTAGCAAGAAGGAGCGTCAGCTTACTTGTGAGAGGTTTGCCCATCTTGGGGTGCCTATTCGTCCCGGTTCTAAGGATAGGATCACCACCTCCAAGGAGTGGAAGTCAAAGCAAGGCAGCACTTGGGTGGATCCAGACCTTCTTGATGATTCTACTACTCCTCATGAGCCGTGGACTCGTGGTGATACCGACGAAGAGGTAGAAGATGTCAACTCCAAAGATGAGCGTGGTCTCGGAAGCCCAGCTAGTGCCTCTAGCCCCAGCAAGTGACCTTTAGGGACGTTAGCATCGCCTCTTCCCTTTTTGGCGTCTTGATGCCAAAGGGGGAGAGAGTTCTATTTAGGATCGCTTATCATTTGCTTGGGGTTGTGTTGTCAAACTTTGTTGATGTTTGTGTGTTGTATGCTATTTGTGTTGAACCATTTGGTGTTATGGATTTTATGGTTGTTATTGTTTTATCTTATTTGGCATGTATTCATATTGTTATATCATATATATCCTTGCTAGGTCTCTAAAATTTTGGGGGAGCACACATTCTAAAATAGAACAAAGTTTGCCTCATTCAGCAAATATTCTTGACGCTTCACTCTCTCAAGAAGTTCTTGTCCAAATTTTTTTAGACCTCTCTTAGTGGTGTTGTCATCAATCTCCAAAAGGGGGGAGATTGAAAGTGCATTTGCATTTTGATCTCTCTTAGGTTTTGGAGTTGATAACAACACTAGTAAGTATCTAACAGTGCGTCTAAGTATTTCAGGAAATATCATATAGACGCAAAAAGTGAAGAGTGTTCAAAGACAAAGCCACCAAAATCAACTTGCTCCAGTGGTAGTACCGGGCGCCTCAGCGGTAGTACCACTCTCCCCAGCAAGCGGTAGTACCGCGCCGAGTACCGCCAGAAGTAAATTTGGCTACTGCATTCAACGGTACTGGTTCGATAGTACCACTGTGACTTAGTTGGTTTAGAAGCAAATCCTTGCCAGGCGGTAGTACTGCTACCGCCAGCGATAGTACCACTGCTTCCAGGAAGCGGTAGTACCGCTGGCCGTACCGGTCAAAGTACCGCCAGCGAGATTTTGCTCTCAGTAACGTTTACGGTACTAGAGCGGTAGTGCCCTAGTACTACCGCCAGCCACTTCGATTTATCGAAGTAGTGGCCAGCGGTAGTACCGGTGGGCACTCGCGGTAGTACCGCTGCTGGAAGTACCACGGTACTTCCGCGGTGGTACCGCCCGCACCCTGTCATTGGGTCGCTGCAGTACCGCTCAGTATACCAGGTGGCGGTAGTACCGCTGACACCAGCGGTAGTACCGCCAGGTACGAAAAAGGGTCAAACGGCTAGTTTGGGGAGGGGGCTATAAATACCCCATCCCCTTCTTCTCCAAAGGGTTGCTCGAACCAGCATTGAAGACAAGCATTTATTGAGCCTCCAAAAGCTAGATTTCTCCCAATCCCTCCACCCAAACTCGTTGATACTTGGAGGATTGAAGGCAAAAATCCCGATCTACATCTTCACCGAGCCGATCTTCATTTCCCCCTCATATTCTAGAGGGATATAGCCTAGGGTTTCCTTGTGGATTTGGGTTTGGGTTTGACCATCATATTCTCCCAATCCCAATCCCTCATATTCTTCCAATCCCTCCACCTTCCACTTGTTGGTGATTTGGGTTTGTTGGGAGCCCCCAATTTGGTTGTGGGTGTGTGCCCCAAACTTGCTTGTAAAGGACTCGATTCCCGCCTCAAAGGGGGTCAATAGTGGAAGGTGGACTAGGCCTTTGTGGAGGGGTTCATCGGAGAATATGGTGAGGCCTTTGTGGCGTTGATCGCTTGAAGAGTTGGCTTTAAATCCCTAGCAATGGTGCTAGAAATTCTTGCTACGAAAACTATGGATGGTGCGTTGGGAACCCCAAGAGGAGGGTGTGATGAGTGCAGCGGTAAGAATTTCCCTCAGTTAAGAACCAAGGTTATCAATCCAGTAGGAGAAAGAGGATCTTCGGAAGATTGATGCCACTGACGGTGGTGATGGCTCACCGGTGTCAGCAACAACGCGGAACCTGCAAACAACACGACCAAAATACTTTGTCGCAACGGTACAGTGAGGTTGTCAATCTCACCTGTCTTGCTGAAAACAAAGATTAGACGTATAGTGTGGAAAATAATAAATGCTTGCAGTAAGTAAATAAAACATTAAATTGTAGAGGTTTGTTTAACAGTGTAGGAAAATGGACCGGGGTTCATAGGTTCACTAGTGGTGTCTCTCCTTAAAAGATAGCATGCTGGGTGAACAAATTACAGCTAGGCAATTGACAAATAAAGGTTGCACCGTAGTGCACATTCATGACATGAACACTACTATGATATTTAGTGCGGGCATTACAACAATATACATAGACCGTAATCCAACTGCATCTATGACTAATAATCCACCCTCAGGTTATCATCCGAACCCCCTTAGGTATTAAGTTGCAAGCAAGAAATAACCGCATTAAGCAATGTGTTTTATGTAAGCAATGATTGTACACGCGGGCACTCACACCGCTGTTTTCTCCCTAGTGGCAACAACACATCCTCCCCCGTCACGTTTCTGTCACTCTAGCACAGGCGAAAAGGAGGCATGAAATCACTATCGAGCATAAATACTCCCTCTTGGAGTCACTAGCACTACTTGGCCAGAGCAACCACTAGCAACGGAAAGCATGCAAGATCACAAATAACATATGCAATAAAATACTAGAATCAACTTGGCATAAGTTCAATATTCATCGGATCCCAGAAAACACAACACATAGAGTTACATAAGAACAATCTTGATCATGTTAGGCAGCTCACAAGATCTAAACATGGAGGCATAGGAGGAGAAGACAACCATCTAGCTACTGCTATGGACCCATAGTCCAAGGATGAACTACTCACGCATCACTTCGGAGGCAGGCATGGTGATGAAGAGGCCTCCGGTGATGATCTCCTCTCTGACAGGGTGCCGGGAGACAGCTTCAGAACCCCCCCTGATCTAGGGTTGACGACGATGGCGGCTGTGGAACTTTTCGGGGATATTTGATCAGGTGGTTAGGGTTTTCCATCCGGGGGGGAATAAATAGGCGAAATGGCAAAGGCCGTGGAGCCATGGGTGCCCCACACCACCCCCTGGCACGGCCTAGGGAGGCGCCACCCCATGGTGTGGCCCCCTGGTGCCCCTTTTCGACTCCTCTTCGGTGTTTTGGTTGCTTCCGGGGAAAATAGGAACTTCGGGATTTGTGGGCTCCAATTTCGAGAATATTTCCAGAACAACTTTTCTGAAATGAAAAATAGCAAAAAAACAGGGAACTGGCACTTGGCATCTTGTTAATAGGTTAGTCCCGGAAAACGTGTAAAAATGACATAAATAAGGGAGAAAACATGTAGCAATTGGCATAATATCATCATGGGGCATAAGAAATTATAGATACGTTGGAGACGTATCAAGCATCCCCAAGCTTAGTTCCTACTCGTCCTCGAGTAGGTAAACGATAAAACACAATAATTTCTGAGGTGACATGCTACTAACATAAACTTGATCATAAAAATGTAAAACCATATGTAAGCTGAGATCATAGAACTTTAAACACAAACATGATAAATAGAACTTTAATAATAAAGCATAGCAATCACTTTGCATTATGAGAAGTATCTCAAATAAAAGGTCATGAATAATAGTGCAAAGAAAGATATATTTTTGTTTCAAGTATAGAGAAATCATGGCAAAGTGATATTTCGCTAGTCCTTAAGAGTGGGGCAAAACATAAATGCCAGGACACCTTCAAAGTTCGTTAGGAAGACTAGAGCAAATAATTTGGGAACAAGCAATAACACATCATGAATCAATTAATAATGTTTCTGGGACAAATGCACATAACACCCAGAATGGCAAAAAAGCTCTCTCAACTGTGCATAAAGTTAGAACATGGAGACTCAACATAAAAGTAAAAGAAAGGCCCTTCGAAGAGGGAAGCAGGGATCACTCATGTGCTAGAGGTTTTTATTTTATTAAACAGAGGTATTAAAAGTTTGACACTCCCCCATCCATCTTTCACAAACCATGGCTAACCGAATCCTCGGGTTCCTACCAACAATCACGTACCATGGAAGAGTGTCTATATTTTGGGAGATGTATGCTAATGTCAACGAATGGTAAACCGAAAATACAGTACGTCACAAGCCAACTGGATTCACAAGAGCGACTCCCATATGAAGGACACAACTGGTATAGAAGGTCTCCCTCTTTCTCTTTTGTTTACACAATTATGCTTTGACTGATAAATCAGGGGCAAAAATAGTGAAGAGATTTTGTGTGTATTAATTTGGGGTTGGGCACCCCGCAGCCAGCTCTTCTATCATTTGGATAAGCGGATGAAGCCATTAGTCCAGGGTGTGAAATGAAATCAACAAGTGAGATAAATATTCTCTATTTATGCCCTCATGAGCAAAAACAGGAACACAGAGCAGGAGTTACTTTGAAAATTTTAAAGGTAACACATGAGCAATTTACTTGGAGTGGCATTTAAATACCACATGTAGGTAGGTATGGTGGACACAATGGGAGAACTTGGTTTTAGGGAGTTGGATGCACGAGTAGAGCTCATACTCGATACAGGTGGAGGCTAGCAAAAGACTAGGAGCGACGAATCAAGAGAGCATAAGAGCCATAATCATGCATAGCGACATAAACATCATTAATTAAAGCATAAGCGGCATCACAAGTTAAAAAAACTAAATGATTATAGAGGCTATTAGTGACTGGTTCATAGTCATAAATATGGTGTGAGCATGCGCCAAGTCAACCAAATAAGACATTCGAAGGAGAATACCATAAATTTATTCTTCAACATGACAATAACAACTCATGAATATTTCAATGGAACATTAAACACTCTCAGCTATTTGATGCTAATCATGATACTCAATAACAACAAGGCTTTAAAACTAAAATAACATATAGCATGATACAAAAAAGTTCTAGCCACAGTCTATACAAGCTTCTACTTGCACCATTAAAAGTTCTACTTTAAGCAGCAATTTCTTCTCCCAACAAGCACCATACAAGATATGTTTTAACAAAACTCTTCATGATACAACAAGCAAAAATGAGTGAACTCACATAACACTACTAAAACTAGCAACTCTTGATAAGAGATGCATGCAAACCATGAGCTAAATAAATGCAGCAGCCAGACAAAGATTAAGAATACAAAGTATTCCCATGAAAAAGCGGAGCGTGTCAATCTCCAATAAAAGAATGCTGGGGTCCAACCAAGCTTATTGAAAAAATAAAACCAAACTGAAATAAAAAATAAAAGACGCTCCAAGTAAAGCACATAAGATGTGACCGAATAAAAATATAGTTTCACTACAGTGACCTGATAATTTGTCGATAAAGAAGGGGATGCCTTGGGCATCCCCAAGCTTAGACGCTTAAGTCTTCTTGGAATTTGCTGGGATGTACCATAGGGGCATCCCCAAGCATAGGCTCTTCACTCTTATTGATCTCGTCATATCATCCTCTTCTCTTGACCCTTAAAAACTTCCTTCACACCAAACTTCTCACAATCTTCATTAGCTACGTTAGTGCAATCGAAATAATAAATTCACATGGTTCAGTTTCAACACAAGACTAACACTAAAAAACACATTAGATACTATCACAACTTCTTTTAAAACTCTTTTTCTCAAAAGAACACCAAAAGGAAAGAGATTAAGATGCAAATGCAATTATTGCCAGAAATCTGTCAAAACAGGACAACAGGTAAAGATGATTTTTTTCGAAAATCTTCTGTTGCTCAAATCAAAAAGTATACAACCAAGAAAAGTTGCGTATATAGCCCAGGATTTTGCACAAAAAATCAGGTCATTTTGAATTTTCTGTGATTTTATACGAATTTAACAGTGGACAGCAGAAATCTGTTTTCTGCGCAGAAATTCGAAATATAGTCTAACTTTCCGATAGAGGCTTTACTTGGCTCAACAAAGACACAAAAGAAAACATACAACGGGGTTGCTAAGGGAATAGAAAACACGCAGGTGCAAACAAAACACAAAGAAACGATGGAAAACGGGTTGAAAACGGAGAAATAAAACGGGTTGTCTCCCGGTAGCGCTTTTCTTTAACGCCTTTCAGCTAGGTACAGAAAATTGGAATCAAGTATTTTCAAGTGAATAAGCATTCAAGAAGAACTTATAAAACAAATTTAAATCTAACCCACTTCCTATGCATATGAATCTTGTAAATAAATAAATTAAAGAAGCTCAAACTAGAAATCATGGGAAGGTAGAACAAGAGCAATTTCAAAACTTTCAACAAAAAGAGAGGTGTTTTAGTAACATGAAAATTCCTACAACCAAATTTTCCTCTCTCATAATAATTTTCAGTAGCATCATGAAAAAACTCAACAACACAATTATCACATAAAGCATGTTTGTCATGGTCTAAAATCACACAATTCATATCAAGCTCAAAAATAGTGGGATCAAAAATTAAAATCAGCTCTTCTTTTCCCCCACTTTTAGCAATAGCAAAACAAGATAATTTGTCACTCTTAAAAGGTATAGGACACATTATAGCAATCCTATTTTCGGTAGCATTATAATTTATAACATCAAGTAACATAGGACCATCATCAAGAGCATTATCATAAGATTTATCCAAGTAACATGGATTATCACACATAATAGTAGCAATATCATTCTCACAAGTTTCATTCATAGTAGTATCAAGGTCACAAGTATAGCAAGTATCAATTTCATCAAATAATGTATGAGTTAAAGAGTTACTATCATTGGGAGGTAGACATGGGTAGATCCATTCTTTCTCCTCTTGATCATCACTCTCCTCCTCTTTTTCATCCAATGAGCTTCCAAATTCAACAATTTCGTCTTCCATAGGCTCCTGCAAGGCATCAGTTACTTCCTTAGGTTGAGAGAATTTATTAAGATATTCCATTATGTAGTAATTACAATCCTTGTAATTATCAAAGCAATATTCAAGTATATCATAAATCTCATATTTATAAGGTGCGTCATCAATACTTTCAAGCAAATAGGCAATTTCGAATGCACCCTTCCAAGCAATAAATTCTTCAATTTGTTCCACATCATATAATTCATAATTTCCCTTAACATAAGAATATATGGTAACATCATAATTATACTCACATTGAAAAGGGAGGTGTTTATACCTCCTACAGCAACAAGATTTATCAAAGCAATAAGTAACATTATAAGTAGAGCACAAGTTTTTAGCATAGTCATGTAATTTATTAATTTGCTCCCATAAGTGTATCCCTTTTTGTGACAAGCTATGTTCCTTATAATGTTTTCGTTGTTCATCCATGAACCCACCTTGCCTAAAATATCTAGTTTCAAAGACATCAAACATTGATATCAAGCATGATAAAGCAAAAAATAACAACTAGAATAAGAACTATTTTTTTGTGTGTGTTTTTGATATAGAGAAGCAAAACAAGACAAACAATAAAAACAAGACAATAGGCAAAATAAAGAGGTTGAGAGTGAGAGACTCCCCTTTCTAGAAGACTTCTTTCTCCCTGGCAATGGCACCAGAAATTCTTGATCGCTTGCAGAGTTGGCTTTAAATCCCTAGCAATGGTGCTAGAAATTCTTGCTAAAGAAACTATGAATGGTGCGTTGGGAATCCCAAGAGGAGGGTGTGATGAGTGCAGCGGTAAGAATTTCCCTTAGTTAAGAACCAAGGTTATCAATCCAGTAGGATAAAGAGGATCTTTGGAAGGTTGATGCCACTGACGGTGGTGATGGCTCACCGGTGTCATCAACAATGCGGAACCTGCACACAACACAACCAAAATACTTTATCCCAATGGTACATTGAGGTTGTCAATCTCACCGGTCTTGCTGAAAATAAAGATTAGATGCATAGTGTGGAAAATAATGTATGCTTGCAGTAAGTAAAGAAAACAAGAAATTGTAGAGGTTTGTTAAACAGTGTAGGAAAATGGAGCGGGGTTCATAGGTTCACTAGTGGTGTTTTTCCATAAAAGATAGCATGCTGGGTGAACAAATTACAGCTAGGAAATTGACAAATAAAGGTTGCACCATAGTGCACATTCATGACATGAACACTACTATGATATTTAGTGCGGGCATTACAACAATATACATAGACCGTAATCTAACTGCATGTATGACTAATAATCCACCCTCAGGTTATCATCCGAACCCCCTTAGGTATTAAGTTGCAAGCAACAGATAATCACATTAAGCAATGTGTGTAATGTAAGCAATGATTGTACACGCGGGAACTCACACCGAAGTTTTCTCCCTAGTGGCAACATCACATCCTCCCCCGTCACGTTTCTGTCACTCGAGCACAGGCGAAAAGAAGGCATGAACCCCCTATCGAGCATAAATACTCCCTCTTGGAGTCACTAGCAACTACTTGGCCAGAGCAACCACTAGCAACGGAAAGCATGCAAGATCACAAATAACATATGCAATAAAATACTAGAATCAACTTGGCATAAGTTCAATATTCATCGGATCCCAGCAAACACAACACATAGAGTTACACAAGAACAATATCGATCATGTTAGGCAGCCCACGAGATCTAAACATGGAGGCATAGGAGGAGAAGACAACCATCTAGATACTGCTATGGACCCGTAGTCCAAGGATGAACTACTCACGCATCACTCCGGAGGCAGGCATGGTGATGAAAAGGCCTCCGGTGATGATCTCCTCTCCGGCAGGGTGCCAGGAGACAGCTTCAGAACCCCCGTGATCTAGGGTTGACAACGACGGCGGCTGTGGAACTTTTCGGGGATATTTGATCATGTGTTTAGGGTTTTCCATCCGGGGGGAATAAATAGGCGAAAGGGCAAAGGCGGTGGAGCCCTGGTGGCCCCACACCACCCCCTGACGCGACCAAGGGGGGGCGCCACCCCATGGTGTGGCCCCCTTGGTGCCCCTCTTCGAATCCTCTTCGGTGTTCTGGATGTTTCCGGGGAAAATAGGAACTTCGGGATTTGTGGGGTCCAATTCCGAGAATATTTCCAGAACAACTTTTCTGAAATAAAAAACAGGGAACTGGCACTTGGCATCTTGTTAATAGGTTAGTCCCGGAAAACGTGTAAAAATGACATAAAGAAGGGAGAAAACATGTAGCAATTGGCATAATATCATTATGGAGCATCAGAAATTATAGATACATTGGAGACGTATCATGCGTTGAGTAGGCCTTTGTGGCGAGCTCACACCCCTCCAATGAGACGTACTCCCTTAACAAGGAGGTACTCGGGAATACATCGCGTCTGAGTGTGCTTCATATCGGTTACCTCGTTCCCTTCCTCCTTTACTTGTGTTTGCATTGTGTTTGTTGTTATCCTTGTCATATAGGTAAATTCACCGTAGTTGCATTATCTAGAGAATTTACCTTTGTGTCAAGCCTTAACTCGAAGAAAAATTAAAATTGGTTGTAGCACCTATTCACCCCCTCTAGTTTCCGTAGCTTTCCGTTCACCTGGTGGCCCCAGGACCCCCCCCCCTCGAGCTGTCCTTCGGGATCCGGGAGTCTTCCGGGGAAAAATAATTTTCGTGAATTTTCCGGGAAAGTTGATTTCTGCAAAAAAAAATAGACACCAAGGGTAATTCTGCTAAAAACATCGTCATTCCGTGTTAGTTTGATCCACATCATGCAAATTAGAGGGAAAACAAGGGATTAGAAAAGTAGATACTTTTGGGACGTATCAGCTCCCCCAAGCTTAGCTTATTGATTGTCCTCAAGCAATTCAATTGATAAAATGAACGTGATAAAGAAAACTTTGACAAACACTTTTCTTCATATGGTGTGGATAGGTCTATTCTATTATCAGTATTTAACAAGTTCATGATAACTGCTATATGGATAATAAAGCTTATGTATTCATCGTATCCCATGAAAAGTGCACAATGATCTAAGAGTTAATAATATGGAATTAAAACATCAACTAGGTTGCAATGAGCATAATTGAGTATGGTAAGATGGTATATCGCTTTCCCTTAAAGGTGGAGCAAAACATAAATGCGAGGGCACCTCCAAAGCTTAAGTGGTGAGTAAACATAATAATTTCAGGAGAAATAATACGGTAAACATGCTCAAATCAATAGTATTTTGAGACAATGCACATTATACTCGGGAGAAATAATACCGTAAACTTGCTCTCCTAATTGGTTCATTAAGTAAAAAGATGGAGACTCACAGAGGGAAGAAGGGATTACTCACATGCTAGAGCTTTTTATTTTACGAAACAACGCATATTGAAAATATAATTAGAGAGGTGTATGTCAATGTCAAAGAATGATAGTGACAAACTTATTATAGCTATGTCAAGCAAGATTATAGACTTTTGAGAGCGGTTTCCATCAACACAGTTCTTTCTTTAGAATGACACCCCCCACCTTGTCTTACACAAACCATGGCTAGCCGAATACACGGGTGTCTGCCAGCAATCATCAATCTATGGGGAAGTGCCTTTCTTTATTATTTAAGTTCATATTATTTGGAACCAACTTTCTTACAATTAAAATGATCACGTATTCCATACTCGTTGGGTGAATAAGAAAGAAGAACCTTGCTTGACATAGGACATGGTAAATTTTAAACTAATTCCTCATGAGCTAAACCAAGAACACAAAATAGGTTTAATAATTTTGAAGGTTTTAAAGGTAACATTCTAAAAAAAACTATGCACTCTTAATTATTCGAGACTGGTCATAAGAAAGCATGAACTACTAAAGCAATGTTATACAAACAACTATCTATCATGACGAGCTAATATAAGATCATGTGAATAGTCATATGTACAAAAATGAAGAGAAAAGAGTTCATACCAGCTTTCTTATCATACTCGCTCCATATATGTCGTCATTATTTCCTTGTCACTTGCATAACCAGATGATATAAAGATAATAAAATAGTGCAAATACCACCATGGACATGACCTCAACTCTTCAAACAACTACACAATAACAAGAAGAAGAGAAAATATTTTTTGTTGTTTTCGAGTTTAATAAAGCGACGAACGAAGTAAAAGAGGAAACACGAGCAAATAAATGCAAAGAAGCAAAAAACAAATGTGAAGAACCAAAGAAGTGATGAAGCAAAAAAAATTGAAATATTTTTGGTCTTTTGATTTATGGAGAGAAGAAAACAAAACAAAGAAAACAAAGCAAAAGAAAACCAAAGGAAGGAAACAAAGCAAAAAGTTTTTTTTTGGTGTTTTCCAAATAAGTGAAGACGCAATAACAACGAAGAAACAACAAAAGAGAAGCTAAAATAACAAATAGAAAGAAAATACTCAAAGCGAGAAGAAAAAGCAGGAAATATTTCTGGGTTTTTGACTCTTAAAAGAAAATAGCAAAAGAAAGAGAAAAATAAAACAAGAAACAAATACTAACAAGTCTAAAAGAATATAGAATTCAACAAGTATGCACTCTTAATAACACATGTAAGAGATGCTTTATGTGATCTTGGTGCTGGAGTTAGTGTTATGCCTTTCTCTCTTTACAAGAGGCTTTGTCTGGATAAATTGATACCTACTGATACTTCTTTGCAAATGGCTGATAAGTCTACTGCTATTTCTATTGATATCTATGAGAATGTTTCTGTCCAATTTGCTACTAATTGCTTAATATTAACTCACTTTGTTGTGTTGGAAATGCCCGAGGATGAGAATATATGTATTATTCTTGGAAGACCTTTTCTTCATACTGCAGGGGCCGTTGTTGATTGTAATAAAGGGAAGGTGACCTTCAATATCAATGTAAAGAATAAATATTATTTATTTTCCCAAGAAGATTGATAAGAAATATGGTCAAAATTCAATTGAAAATATTGAGACCATCAAAATTGGAGAATTCTATTATCACATTCAAGTGCAACAAAAAGGATATGAAATTATTGTGATTGGAACAATTTTTATTAGAGTTGAGCTAACATAATTATTTAGTGGAATTCAATAAATTTATGTCATATACAATTGTTTTGGTAACAAGACTTGATCAACCTTGTTAACAAAATAAATTTGGCATGAACAAAACTATGTTTTCACTATGTTTTCCCTATGTTTTCTCATGTTATCTCTTATCATTTGCATATTAGAATGTCATAGCACCTTTGTAGTAGTCATTTTGCATTTGTTTTCCACGATATTACTAAGAGTTTTCTGCAGCTTATTCATTTATTTAATTTCTGGAAATTCTCAAAAATAAAGTTTCTCGAAAAATTCCAGAAAATTCAGAATCAAATTTTGTGCGGAAAATGAGCCACAAAGGCACCTCGAGCTGGCCAGGGGACCCACATAGGCACCAGGGGTACTAGGAGCGGGTACCCCCAGGCCGCCCCCATGGGGTCACCTGGTGGCCCCAGGCCCCCTGCAGGTATGGCTGCTTCTCCCTTCCTTTCTCTCACCCGAAAAATCACTTTGCCACAACCATCTTTCATGTTCTTGCTGTTCTTCCTCGGATTTCTTGATCTCCTTGTTTAGCCAATCATTTGTGCTGAAATTTGGTGCAACTCTTCACTGGTATGTGACTCCTCCTCCTATAGTTGTATAATTTTGAATGGTGTTGTATATCTTGAGTATTTTGCTGCACTAGGTGATTGGTTATTTGAGCTAGCATGCTTGTTTTAGGAAGTTGTAAATTGTTTTATGCATGTATTTGTTCTCCTATGGTTGCTGGAGTAGTCTCTTATGATTTTTATACACCATAGTTGATTTTTGTTGGACTTGCTAAAAATTCCAGAATAGGGAATATGAAGAAAGTTAGAGGCTAGTTTGGGAGCAAGTTCTCTCCTTCCAACTGAAGGGAAAAAATATCTTCAAGGGATAACTCAAACATGAGGGCTTGCCTCAATGATGAACATGTGGACTTGGGTTTCCTGGACTTTGCTGAAATGAAAGATGTTCGAACATCTTCGTATCCTTGTGATGATTTATTGCTGGCATTAGAAAGTCATGGAAAATTCTATGAACTGATATATAATGCAGGTTTGAAAGATTTTACTCGTCAATAAGTGGACCAATATAGGAGACCCACTTACATTTTCGTGCAGACTTCCGTTTTTCATGATTGAAATGACCCTTATGTAGAGTTTTGTCTCTACAATAAGAGAAAGAGAATGTCTTTGTATGATTTTTGCAAGGCACTTGAAGTTCCTAGCCAGGGGAAAACATGTAAAATTCAGAGCCCCACTGACCTCCATCACCTCTACTCGAAGCTCTGCTATCAGGACACAAGATCTGCTCACCGGGGTAAGGCTTCTTGTATCTCGCGGTCAGGTATTTCACATAGTTTCTCTCTAGAGGAGTTCTGGCTAGGTAAAACACTCGCACCACTCCAAATCTTGATCTTGCCATCTTGCTTGCTGTTGTAGAAAAGGATCATACTTATAGCGTTGGTGCACAAATTGCTAGGCGTATTGCTAATAACTGTGGTAGGGGACGTACTTATGGAGGCATTGTTGCCCCACACATTTTATTTTCTCAAAATGACGTGCTCCTCTATCCCACTGATGAGTTACTTCGGCCTAGTAGGCTTGATTTCCTTACCATGATGCACTATTTATTCTTCTCACCGATAGTCCTCTCCTGGTAATTATAGTTATAGACTTTTATATATTGGATGAGTACCTCACATCGAGGATGCCCGTACACCCATCCACTCAGGAGGAGGCGTACACCGAGGAGCTCGAGCTGCCATCATCATTCATTTATACGGGAAGGACATCCTCGTTTGGATACGAGGAGGGATCTTCATCACAACTGTCGTCATTCGACAGACTCTCGCTGCAGCCGTCGGCATGGGACGGGTCGTACCATCCACCACGAGGACTATCATAAAAATGGGGTCCGTGGGATCGGCGCTTCTATTAGGACAAAAGCCTAAGCTTGGGGGAGTACGTATGCACTAACACCCAGTTCATAATTTTTATTCATTATTTATGTCGGTGTAATACTTGTTGCATTGTTTTTCTTTTAGACTTGTTAGTATTTGTTTATTGTTTTATTTTTCTCTTTCTTTCACTGTTTCTTTTAAGAGTCAAAAACCCCAAAAATATTTCGTGCTTGTTCTTCTTGCTTTGAGTATTTTTCTTTCTCATCGTTCTTTTCGCTTCTTTTTTGTTGTTTTTTTTTCCGTCTTCAATTATTTGGAAAACACCAAAAATAATCCTCATTCTTTTGCTTTGTTTCCTTTCTTTTGTTTTATTTTGCTTTGTTTTTTTGTTTGGTTTTCTTCTCTCAACAAATAAAAAAGACCAAAAATATTTCCGTTTGTTTTGTTTGCTTCGTTGCTTCTTTTGTTCTGCTCTTTTCTTTTTTTCCTTCTTTGCGTTTTGTTGCTCGTGTTTCCTCTTTCTTCTTGTTCGCAGCTTTATTAAACTCGAAAACAACAATAATATTTTCTCTTCCTCTTGTTATTGTGTAGTTGTTTGGAGAGTTTAACTCATGTCCACGGTGGTACTTGCACTATATTATTATCTATATATCATCCGGTTGTGCAAGTTACAAGACAATAATGACGACATGTGATGGAAAAAACCCGGCTTTAGTAGTTCAAAATTAAGAGTGTATATCGTGTTATTAGAATGTATGCCCTCTATTTTTTTCCGGAACTTTTGAATCTTTGGTAAATGGATTTTCCTCCCCACCCGCCCTTATATATTTTGGAGACACAAAATTGAATTTACTTGCTAAACACGGGTATGTGATCAATGACTAAGGGGCATGAACAGTGGGTGCTGCAAGCTAGGGCAAACATGAGAAACACACTGTCAAGTCAGGTTCAACTATAGTTGCGACAGGTCCGGGTCGGCCCATTGGCCCTCCGCACCGAACCTGCTTTTAGTTACCAATAGGTTATAGGTTTGGCCCGTAAAAATTGAGGGTCCAACAGGATCATACCCTTAGGACCCTAGGATCGATCCGCACCTCAACCAGAAGCCGCATCGTCTTCAAGATTGCGGCATCACACGGTAGGTGCTCGACTGCATGGAACGCGTCAGCAGCTGACGGCGGCGACATAAACGCTACTCTCCGCTACATCGCGAGCGGCGCTTACATGCATACATCGGCTAGCAGCGCGTGTGCCGCGGCAGTACCACGCCGAACTGGGCGGCCTCCGTTGGCACCACAAGGCACAAGGTGGGCACGCCTGTACGGCGACGAGGGCGAGCCCTGGCTGCTACAGCTCGCAGCCAGCCAGTCGGTGGCTAAGGCCTTGGCACTACATGAGCGGTGTGTACACCAGGAGTTTGTCCCGCGGAACGCTGCGGGAGGTGCTGGCAGCATGTGTGCGTGCCGGTCCGTGCACACTTTGATCCACGGTGGCGGGTATATGCAGCAGCTAGCGGCTATGTTCAACTCACGGTCGACGCGGTAGAGCCCGGACCGTGGAGACGAGGACGCCGGCGAGCTCGTGGGCGCCATGTCGGATCGGCAGTAGCAGCAGGACGTGCCGATGGCGACCGTGCAGGCGAGTAGCCGGAGCGTGAAGATTGACGAGGACGCGTTGTACGAGTTCGGCGCCGACGCCGACGCCAGGAGTGTCGGCCTCCCACCGCTGGCCGCGCATAGGAGCCACAACGCCATGGTCGTCGGGAGCGGCCTTCTGCCCTGTGTCAGCGGCGGCGGGTTCAGCATCTCCGCGGTCATCAGCAAAGCTGCAATTGTAGTCGTTCATGGAGCCAAACATGCCACGAGAAAAGCTGTTGCATTGGGACTAGCTAGCCGACTGACCGCTGGACACACATAGATTATCACTGGACGGGTTGAACCTAGGATTACCCATGAACCTAAAACTTGAGGTGCGGGACGCACCTAAACCTGCCTTTTGTTTCCTAGGTGCGATGGTCCAAAACCAGGTCCAAACCGGACCGGACCCATCATGAGGTTCAACACCAGAGGCACTCAAGTATTCACGTACGGCCACACCCGTCCGCGCGGGAACGGGTCGCGGCCGGACCGGCATGTCACGGGGTGCACGGGCCGCACGGATCATGCGGGCTGGAAGCCGAGAACGTACTCATGCCCCCGCCCCCGGGCGGGATGGTGTCGCTGCCGACCGGCACGGGCGCAAGCACGGTACCGGTACGGCCCGGCGCCGGCGCAGACGTAGCCGGCCGCCGGTGCGAGAGATCTCGAGCCAAGCAGGCAGCTAGCTATCCCCTGCCACAAGCCTGGCAGTACGCACGCACGTACTACTACTAGCTAGGTACTAACGATGCAAGTGGGACGGTCCCGTCCACCAAACCCGCCTCCCATCCCGCCAGAAAAACCCACTAATCCCATCTTTGGAGTCCCACTTTGCGCCGGCGGGATTAGCGTCCGCGACCACTTATCCCACCTTTTACCAACAGCCATGCAGTAGACTGCACATATGGAGCGACCCGGTCAGTTTGCATGCACGATGTATGCCACTCCATTCTCGGGTGGTTTGCATGGGCTTTCATGCGACGAGTTGTTTGGCGGGTCCCGATTATCCATGTGTGCCCGCTTCCTAATATCCCACTAATCCCATTTGGTCCCAGCGGGCAAAATAGTCGGGAGGCAGTTATCCCGTACCCGCGCCACTTGCATCGTTACTAGGTACCGGAAGTGCCATAAATAAGGGTTTCCGTTTGGGGGCGCCTGTCGCGCCCCTTTCAGCCGCGACATGCCGTGACCTGCGCCGCTCACCCACGGCCGTGCTCGCACGCCTGGATAGTATATGCATGGACGCGATCTTTGGCTTGCGCGGGCGGCCATCGATCGCGGATGCATGCCAGCCAGCGCCCAGCGCGCAGGCTGACCGCGGCGTTATGGCCTGCCCCGGTCTCGTGTGTGATTCAGGGGCCGCGGCAGGGGATGTCCTTTTCCTTCTCCGATCGGCTTGCGTGCCTATCCCTGCGCCTGCAAGCCGGTGCAACGTTTCGAAATCGGCAGGCGATACATACATGGATAGGATTTGGTCCACACATCCTCTGGATGTCCATGCATGCGGCTCGACTGTGCGACAGGGAGGAGGGGGACTGCAGCTGCAGCCTCTGCATTTCTTGTGAGTTAATCTTCACGATGAGTTTTTTTTTTTTTTGGGTGTGTTTTCGTTGCTACCAGAAACAGAAGATGTGTACAGTCTGTTGGCCGAACACGATCCTTAGAAATTTTGCTCCGTGAATGGCGATCGATCTTCTGAAAACAAGCACGTAGTGATCGTCCATTGAGAGGAAATTTGAATGAGTTTCTCGCTTGGGATTACCATTTCATTGACCACTAATCTCGGCTAGTACGACCGAGGACAGCAAGCTAACTATTCGGGCTCCACGGGACAGCGTCATATATCGGAGGGGGCCGGCCGGGCGCAGCATTGCCGCTGTCTAAAATTTATTGGACATTTATCGGCTGGGATTGCGAATGACCCCTGTTCCAGTCATCCATCTTTTCCCGCCGGGCTACAGCGAGCACTGACACGGGACATTAACATCTGAACCCGGTAATTATAAGCTCGACGACGCCGTCTAGAACCCCGCGCTCGTTTAACCTGCATGCCCCCTGCCACCATCGCTGTTCTCCGTGAATATCCTGAAGGACGTTAATGTCCACCAGTTCGCATCAGCCATCAAAATAACTATTTACCGACAATCTCACAGAAAAACCTTTTCCGTCCACGTAGTACGTAGGTGCTACTGCGCGTAGATAGATGGAGTATAGTAGCGCACGCTGGGAGGAAGAAGCATCTGCAGTAGATCGCACATGCAGGCAGCCGTAGCAAGGTAGCTAGCTAGGCTACAAGATGGCCGCGGAGACGAATCTTTGCTCGGTTTGGAACTCTTCTTTTTCGTTAGCAACCCGGGGGAATATAGCCAGCCATCGATCCCCGCGCGCGACCGCGTTCGACAAAGGCACGGACGGACGTTTTTAAAAATCGCGTGGGAAAGCTTCGCGAGGACCGAGAAGAAACAAAAAGAATGCGAGAAACTTGTGCAAAGCGCCGAGTATTCTATGCGGGCTAGCACGACGGATCGAGGAGGAGGCAGCGTAAACAAAGTCGCCGAGATCGGTCCGGTGGCGTACGTCGGTCGACGTGGTGGGGGCTGGCCGTGTGTGCGTGCGAAGGAGACGACGAGGGGGGAGGAGGAGGAAAAGGCTGCCCCCTGGTTTGGCGTTGGCATCGCGCGACGGAGAAGACGACGGGGCCGCGCGGAATCCCAGCAAAAGCGGCAGCGCCCGGCCGCGCTTTAGCTCTCGCTGGCTCGTCGGCACGCCGGCGGACGCATCCGACCGACGCGAGCGAGCGAGCCAGTGTGCTGTGTGCATGGCTACAATTAGCTGCATGCACGCAGTGTACGCAGGGCCCTCCCTTCTTCAAAGGTTCCTTCCCTTGTCCACTTCCTCCACCACCCTCCCTGCCAGCGCCAGCCCCCCACCACGCACCCTCCTCCCCGTTCCCGAGAACAGATCCACAACCTAAAGCACGTACTACTACGTACCCACAGAGACGACACGAATACGACCACCATTATACAAAAAGTACTACCCCGTATCTGTACGTGCATGTATGCTGTGATGTACACGTCCGGTCGTTCAAGTCCCCGCGTGTACGTGTACAAGAGACCGAGACACGAGCGTATGAGTGGCGCCCGGGCCGGCGTCACGTGGCGAGTTTGGCGCGGCCGGGAGGAGGACCACCGTGCGGCCGGCGTCGCCTGCCCCCCGCGCCGGTGGTAGCCCGTCGCTGTGCGCCGTGGACCGGGGTCCGGTCGGATCTGGCCGGTTCCGCATGTATATACTACGTACGCACGGTTTTCTGTGACCCACACGCACCATCCATCTCCATCTGCTGCCGGTGTGGGCGCGTACGTACGCGCGAGTGGACCATGCGCTGCACTGCACTGCACCGCGGCGCGTTGCGTGCGACGCGGGCAGGCAGGCAGGCAAGGGGGCAGTCGCGCTGCAGGGAAAATGTGATATCGCTACCAGTCAGATTTGGGTCTGACAGGAATGTGTTGGTCGCTAGCTAGGCTGGCTGTATACCCCGGTCGAGTTAATTCTGTCACGGTTACGCGTACTACGTTTTACTGCGACGATGGTAGGTTTCCCGGAGGGATGTTTGCTGGTTTCATTGAGCTGAATGCATGCGTCCCTGGCTCCCCTGGTCGACGGATGGTACGGTTTCCTCTTGCCCAAAAGATGAATGGTGTAGTACGGTGTAGGTGCATGTAGTCAAGTACACCCACCCGCGCGCGCGAGATGGTGAATATACTCGTCCACTATTTTGCAATCATATCTTTACTATTAAGGTTACTGTGGTGGTGGTGTCACACTTCACTATAATTACAGAAGGAATGCCACCCCACACTAATTACAATACATTAATTACATCCTTAATGCCACCGCACCAATTTCTTGCGATCCCTAATAATAACTATTCAAGTTTACGTTGTCAAAAGGAAAAAGTTGCGACATGCATGCAGATTCCAACCTCCTTAGACTACATGCTTCATGCATAAGGAGGATAAACGATTAAAGTGTGCCTTGTCAAAAAAAAATTGGTATGACCGGCCTAGATAGCTGCATGCATACAGGTTCCAACCTGCTAGGCTGCATGCTTCACACATAAGCGGGCGCACCCACTAATCGTGGAGCTAACAGCTTATCTCAATAGTAATTCAAAATTCCAACACACAGGCGCTTCACTGCCGCAAGCACGTCCAAAATAAACGGAAGTTCCTCGGCGACCCTGCTGCCGGCGACCGGCCTTCAGCGTATCCTCGATCACCACCGGCTCTCTACCGGCACCACGCACCGTCAACGATCTGGCTGCCTTCGGCATCAACGGAAGTTCCCCGCGATGATGCCACCGGTTCCGTCAGCTCTACCAACACCAGCACCGTCCACGATCAATTCAAATTCCTGGCGGCCTTTGGCATCAACCAAAGTGAAAAGGTAAAAATCACTTAATTTCAGATATGAATGAATAGAATTTAGCCTTGATAGAACGGTAGTTTGTTTACCTGATCTGCAGTCATCGGCGGGCAAATGGGCATACATAAATCACATGTTTTGGTGAATAAGAAGAGAAATTCCTACTAAACATGTATGTTGTTAGTTTTGTCATTTCAAGTGTGTGCACATATATACCAAGAAATGCTAACTTTATAGACTACTCCTTTACAATTTGTAAGAGTTCGTAAGATATCACGATTTCCAGGACAGCTATTTGATAAAGGAAAAAAATGGTATGTACAACTTTTTAATATCACTGCACATCTTAATTGTTTTCAAACATGGACATTGATAATTTTGTGTGCACATGTAACAGTGCTTAAAAGCAATGAACATTCAAATCAATCGCAAGCCATTTGTTCGTCTCGTCCACAAACGGGACTGTTCATACGTGAAAAAATAGCGGATCAGATACTCGTGTCATCCGATAAAGACGATCAGACTTGGTTGGCACGGAGCTTTCCAACTGAAAATACCCTCACAATTAGAGGAACTCCAATGGTTGGAGAAAGCTCAACCGTTATATAATTTCACTTGAGTTTTTCCCAACATATAATTCTATGTATCTCAGCACTATTTGTTATCCATGTGATTGCTAATATTATTCCATCAATACAGACGTGAGAGCTCAAATAATTCTTTCACAACTAAATCAAAGTACATGACAATAAGGGATACTTTAGAGACCTGGGAAAGCTCAGCCGATACTAGAAACAAACCTCATATTGGCAGTAATTGAAGATAAGCAATTTAATTTCCAAGACACGCCACATTAAACCGCCTAACATTAATCTACAACAGTTAAAGATAAGAAATTTAATTCTAGCTCTAACTTCCAAATAACTTACAAGTCTACAATGGCTTTCTACTTAAAACTCACCTTCCTCGACTTCTGAACTCGAGCTCGAGGATAAGTAGTTCAGGAGATACACCAAAGGTTCAGTACAAATTCAGTTAGTCTCTACATGTTGTCGTATTCAACGCTGAAAGATCAAATGCACATAATTTCATACCAAATCCAGCAATTTATTCATACAGAAGGAGGCTGTGCTCAAGAATGGACCCAACAATTTACCGATCTCCCATACACAGGGACATAACCTCCAAATACCATGTCCACCTTGTACTTCACAAACCATTTCTCGAAAGAAGCCCTTATAATCTCGCCCTCCATGTAATATGCATCATTATTGTTGTACATGGGAGAATAAATTGCTCAACTAAGTCAAGGTGTATTCTCTCAAGCTTCAGTTCACCCTTCGGCATCCATCGAGTGTATTTTACCGGTAAATACCTCATGCAAGTTTGCAAAACATATTTGCATCAGAATAGGCATAATCAACATAATGTTCAAGTATATACACTAGACGGTGATATCCAGCTGTCCAATCATAATGGTCAAAACCTATATGCTAATATTTCACATTACTTATAGTTATCCATAAATAAAGCGTAAGAATTTGACAATGTGTAGTCTCTTGCCGTACCATTTGATAAACTATAGTCGAACCAAAAAAATTGTGTCTTTACGTACATGGTAAGGAAGTACACGACCAGTGGGAGAAAATGAATGGAACTAAAAAATGTTAATAGATTACGAGTAACTAACTATTAAAAAGTTAGACAATATTTCTAATCCTAACAACCATGCAACTTTTTTTGGGAGCGAAACTCATCAAGACTAATCCTAAGTTCCTAACAACATGGCTAACTTTTAAGATGCAAGGTGCGTTGATCCTAACAAAAAATATACATAATCATATTCCCAGTACATGATAGGATAGCGACAAGACCTGATGGATTACCTCTTCTCCCGAGCAACCAATCTCAAAGGAGATAGAATTCTCTACGATAAGATCCCAAAGGCGATAGCAATCCTTCACTACAAGGTGCAGGAGGAGTTTCTGTGACGCGAGCGACCATGCCGGCCACGACCCAAACTTCGTATCCTTCGACGCCACATCGCCTTCGGTGGGCCTTGGGTTCCGCGCCCGCTCAGACCTGCTGGCTACAGATATGAATTGGTGGATTTTGGGGATGGGAGCGGCGCCGGAGGGCGGCCTGCGGATGGAACTCCAACGGTTCCTCATGTGAGAGGAGGAGGCGGGGCAGGGCGCTGCAAGGCCGTGAGAGAAAGCGGCAGGGAAAGGAGGGAAGGCGTGGAAGAGCAGGAGGCAGGCATGGCCATCAAAGGCCGTGAGAGAGCAGGATGCGGGGGTTGGAGAGAAAGCGGCAGCGCGGGCCCCCCTCCTCGTCGACAGCGTGGTGGTTCAGAGGCGTCTCCTGCTGCAACGCTACGCTCTGGCAACGCCGGAGCCACCGCACGACGTGGCAGACAAAGAGGACGAGGAGGAGGAGCACGGAGACGGCGAGGACGACCGAGGAGATCGCGATGAGCGGTGTGGGGAGGCGAGCGGACCGGAGGTGCAGGGTGGCGGTGGCGCGCAGAGGCGGTAGTAGGGGCAGGCCTGGGAGCAGTGGGTGGCGCAGGTGAAGGGGCCAGGAGTCAACGAGACGACAATTTTATTTAAAAATCATTATAAATTTTTATTTATTCTCCTTCTAATGTTCAAGATAATGATAGTGCATTATATGTAGGAACTTGTTAGGTTACTTAGTGTTTAGTTTTATGCTCTCATGGGATGGTGAAAAGTTGGTTCATCCAGTTTGTACGGTGAGTTTCTATATTGCACATTCTTTACAACTTTAATTTCAAATTTTCAAGATAACACATATTTATATTGCTTGTGCAGGATGGTTACGAAATGCGGAAAAGGTTTTTGCTACATCTACTTAAGTACCATGCAAATGAGGCCGAAGACCATATACCGGGTGTTGTACGGAAATATCTTAAGTGTTTCAATTAGATCGTTTTTTGGTTAACATGATTCGAATCATTTATTTTTTACACATGAAGTTGAATTATGAGAGTGAGTTTTGGTTTGTTATAATTTATTTTTATACATGTGACGTTGAATTACGAGGGTGAATTTTAGTTTGTTGGAATACTATGTGTCTATCTTATCTTATCCATGTACATTCATATTTTCATATATTCAATGTTTCCACATGCAACAATAAACCGTGGCAACGCATGGGCATTCAGCTAGTACTAGCTAGAGCCCAAGGACGTTAAGATGGATCCATCTAGTCGTGTACTCTCTCGGTTACACAATATAAAATATTTTAGACATTTCTCACGTTCACATATACATACTTGTATCTAAACATGTTTTAGTATATATGTTCACTTATTTCGGTGAGAATCTAGACAACATGTGAAACACATAAATTATGTTATATTATGGAACGGAGGGAGTACGTACCATCCCCGTTTGGATTGTGCTCCAAACCCACACACCAGTGCACCTTATTGGCCTCTCATACGGTCATACCCGATAACACATCTTCTATTTTCATAGCTCTACACATTTATTTTGAAGATTATCCTATAATGTGAAAGGAACTCCTTCGAATTTATAGGTGCATTTTCACAGTGTATACGAACTAGGATCAGAACCGTAAGCTTCAAACTCATTGAAGACAACTTGTAACAGTGTGCATGCAAAAGCACGTTTGAGAATGGCATAGCTGAAATTTAAAGTGTTAAATGTGATAACATTTGTGATCGTTTTTTTTTTGGATAACATGCACATGTTGAGAACAAAGCCATACATTGCTTTAATTAATTAGAAAATGTCACCTATTTTTTTGCAAGCTTTAAAACATGCTAAATTTCGTACATATAAAATGAGAGAGTAGTTATATAGAAGACAATAAGTAAATTTGTGCCTTTATAAGTATATAAGTGATTAAGGGAAGGTATCACCTCTCCTCAGCCATTAGATAAGGATAATTATGAAAATGGACAAAGAAAATAAAGAAAAGCATTCAAACCAACTTGTTGTTATATTGATATGGATATAGTTGATTAACATGCCATCTTGTTAAATTATTTGTAAAAACTTGACATAGTAGTTTGTTTTACTAGTCCTGTATGAAAGCTTAAGGAAAATAATGATATAAACACGGCAAATATAGAGAAACTCACATTAATTAAACTTCTCAATTATTATGAATAAGATCAACAGTTTATGTTTGTATGTAGAAATGAACCCCTGATTAAGTGACATGGAGCAAAAGCACGTTAAAATAACATAGACAGAATATAAAATGTTAATTGTAATACATTTTTTTAAAAGGGTAATAATATTTGTATGTTATTAAGATAACATGCACATCTTGAGAGCAAAGCCATAAATAAATTATTTAAATTAATTTTATAAAATATAGTTGTTTTAAAAACACAATAATTCTCTTATGCATAAAATGAGAGAATAATTATGTAGGACACAACATGTAAATTTGAGAGCCCATAAATAAGTGATTAAAGAAGATATCTTCTTTCCTCAAATATTAGATGAATAATAGCTTCCCCAAGAATAGTGCAACCCAAGGAAGTATGACTTTGAATGTAAGTGCACAGGAATGGGATCATTGCTTTTCCTAACTCAATAAAGCATAAAACAAATTTTGAGTAGAGAAAAATGATACAAAAGGTACAAAGAAGACACAAGGGAGTTTAAACGAAACAAAAATCCTTAGCAAGAAACAAGGCAATTTTCGAGCAAAGGCCAAAGTAAATATGATCAATAAATTTAATAAAATTGATTATCACTTGTCAAAGACAAGAAATGTATGAAGATATTTCTCGGTGGTATATGATTTATCCACAATCATATTCACAAAACATAAGCATGTGACAAAAGATAGGAGTTGAAAAACATGCTTAGATAGAGATTCTTGAAGGCTTCAAATAAAAACCAAATATACAAAGCACCAAGAAACTCTCTCGCAAACAAGATACCAAAGAAGAGATACAAAAGATATTTAAGACAATATTGAACTTGTTTGAGCAGCATGCCACATAGGAACAAGATAACTAACAATATCAATTCTAGGTGGCAATACCTCACATGTTCATATTTTATAGGCTTGTAATATGCACATAGCTTATTACTCCCCTATAGTGTGATAATCCATTTTTTTAACAAGAGGCAAAGAAAATAAATCCAACTAGAGAAAGTTAATGGACATTAGAATTTGAATTTTCTCATGAGAATGACATACCACATAGAGACTAGATAATATTGATATGTCAACACTAAGTGGTATTCCTCATGTACACACATTTTAGGATAGTAAAGTGCCAAGATCATATTACTTCCCCAAAATGGGATAGTCCATTAATCTCCCAACGAGCCAACTAAAATAAGAAAGAATGACGATGAAGGATCAACACAAAGCACACAAGTACATGGAGTGCAAACCAACAAACTCATACTAGATTAACCAAGATGGGTAAGTAGTAAGAACAACATATATAAACACATGCTAGAAACAAAACTAACATATGCAAGGGAGCACACAACTTTCAATGAATATATGATTTAAATACAAGTTACCGCAAGGAGGCACATTGGATATGAGATATATATAATCCAAATGACTTGGCTTGAAGAAATATAATTAATGAAGATCCCTTAATTCTTCATAAGATAGCCAAGTCTCCAATGCCCTCCACCATCACCTATTGATCAAGTTTGAGCTTGTTGGTCCCCAAACAAGTTGGGTCCTAAGAGGTTAGTCATAATAGGTTTGGCAACCCAAATGGTTCTCTTATTGACACCACTTGGAATACCAACATACTTGGCAAACACATTGCCCATATTATCCTTCCGAATGGAATAAACATCATCAACAAGGATAGGGTTGGATAATGTACCATTGGTGCATGAAGAAGCAAAGTGTCCATTCTCACGACAAAGGTAGCAACATTGACTCTATTCTTTCTTCTTAGAAGGCTCATTAACTTGAGGAGCATTGGCTTGAGTCTTCTTAGGAGGTGGCCTTTTTTCAACTCGTGGCTGAGCATGAGATTGAACAAGATGTCGCTTCCCTAGTTGCTTCTCACTAAGAAGCCTCTTCTTCAAAGGGCAAGATCTAACATGGTGCCCTTCAATCTTGCACTTGAAGCAAATAATCTTGGCCGAATCTTTTACTTGTTCTTGGCCCTTCTTCTTGTCAACTTTGGACTTGTTCTTGATATTGGAGTTGAATCCAAGTCCACTCTTGTCATTGGAACTCTTCGCACCATCAACATCTTGTCAAGGGCGGAACTCCCTTCATGACACTTTTCCAAGTCTTTCTTCAAAGAAGTGACTTGGGCCTTGAGCTCTTTAATTTCCTCTACATGCTTAGAATCAACACAAGAGATAGAGGAGGTAGATGCTTCATTGTTAGAGAAACAAGGCAAGGAAAGCAATTCATCACAAGATGTAAAAACATTATGGGAGGATGAATTACTAATACTAGCACAAGGCAATATAGCATTGATAGAAGATATTGTGCTAGTAACCACATGAGGCTCACAAGATGTTACCTTTGTATTGATAGCCTCAAGAGCTAACTTTACCTTAGTATGGGATGCTAGAAGATCCTCATGAGAGATAGATAACTTTTCATGGCTTTCTTCCAATTTCCCACACTTGCTAGTCATCAACTCAAGTTGAGCCCTTAGCTCAACATTCTCCTTCAAAATAGATGCTTCACAAGATGTGGAGTTAGTAGCACAAGCATCATTAGAAATAGAAGAATACAACTTGGCAAGCTCATTATTCAACCTAGAATTTTCATCAATTGGATTATCACTGCCAACAACAAATTCAACCTTTTCCTTTTTAAGAACTTTATATTTAGCAATGGTATGGTCACGTGATTTAGTGAGAAAGGCTATTTGTTCATTATAGAGATCCCAATAGATTCTAATTTCTCCTCAAGAGTAACTCGAAGCTCATGCTCTTCCTCAAGGGCTACCTAGAGCCCTGCAATTTCATCTACGTACCCACGTTCGAGGCTATAGCATTTATCAAGGCTAGTGTCCATAGTCTCAATAGTCTCAACGCGCTCAACAAGGGTACCCATGATTTCAAAGAGAATAGTGGACGCAATCTTATTCTTTGTGAGAGCATGAAGAACTATTTTACCTTTCTCATAAATGGAATCACCATTATCATTTTCTTCATCATCATAATCTATAGATGAAGAGGGTTCCAAAGGATGGGATACCTTTGAATCCTTAGCCATAAGGCACATATGAGAAATGGATAACGATGATGAAGATTTACTTGAAGCACCATTAAGGTCCATGTCTTGCTCTACCAAAATGTGGGATTCCTCTACATTGTTAGCCACACAAGTACTAGAGAAAATGGAAGCATTGTTTTCATGAAAACAAGACATAGGAAGCAGATCATCAAGAGATTTAGTTAAACAACTATTACATGATATGCAAGGACTATCAATACTAGCACGTAAGGAATTTTGAGTGCTAGAAGATATAAAGTCCAAAGATAAAACATTGCAATGGGATAGAGATGAAGCATAATCAATAGTAGATTGACTATCCACAATGCAATTTCTATCACCACTCACCATATCATTACCTTGTGAAAAATCACATGTTGGTGGAGTGGAGAAAGATGTGAACTCATCACGTCCGGAAGTGGATGGAGAACAATCATCTTCAATAATGTTGGACACATCATATATATAGTTTTGTCCATAGCTCATGAGCGTTTCAAAAAGGCATGATTGATTCAATGACTACATCACACAAAATACAGAAGAGACCATTAGATACTAGAGTATCGAGATAAGAGTTTTCCTTATTCTCTAAAGATAAATCTTGAGAATCCTTTGGAGAAGGAAAATCGATATCTACAATTCTCCTTACATACTTTGGACCATGTCCGTAAGAAAATTAAGAATGCGAATTTTCCAAACATCATAATTTCTACCATAGAATATAAAGGCGGGATCATGCTCTATTTCCCTAAACGACATCGTACTCTTTAGGATGTAAAGCCTAATAAAGAGAGCCCAGGATCTGATACCAATTAAACGTGCAACGATGTCGCCTAGAGGGGGAGGGTGAATAGGCGATTAAAACTTTTCCTGTTAAGGCTTGCTAAATGCGGAAATAAACTAGGTGTTTAAATTAACAAGCATACAACCTAAATATTCTAGGGTCAACTAGGTGGACCAACAACTTATGCCAAGCAAGACAAGTAACAAGGTGATAGCAAGATATATAACTTCAAGCTCGAAGGCTATCACAATGTAAATTGCATAAGTAAAAAGCTCGGGTATAGAAATAACCGAGGCACACAGAGACGATGATGTATTCCCGAGTTCCTCCCTTTGAGAGGAGTACGTCTCGTTGGAGGGGCATGAGCTCGCCACAAGAGGCCTACTCAATGCCACAAAGGTATCACCCTATTCTATGATGAACCTCGCCACAAATACCTAGTTCACCTTCCACTATAGGCAACCTTCGATCGAGGCATGCATCCACAACTTAATTGGAGGCTCTCGATGTCACCACAATCTTGGGGCACGCATCCACAACTCAATTGGAGGCTCCCAAGAACACCACAATTCGTCTAGGGTCGAAGACCCAAGAGTAACAAGATCACAAACTTTCACTTCCACGAATCCTCGTTGAGAGAGAAAACCGATGCAACCGATGCAAATGGCAAGAGTACAAGTGCTCAAATCCTTCACTCTCAAATTCCAACAAAGCAACAAATGCTAATGGGGAATAAGAGAGGAAGAACAATGGAGGAGAAACACCAAGAACTCCAAGATCTAGATTCACTAAGTTCTCCTCACAAAGAGGAGAGATGAATTGGTGGAAATCTGGATCTAGATCTCTTCCATCTTCTCCCTCAAAGATATGCAAGAATCATAGGAGGGATTGGGATAGGGGCAAGCTTTTCCAAAGTCAACAATGGTAGAGAGAGAGGAAAAATGGGCTGGAAAAGACTTGGAACAAAGGAGAAGAAGACCCCTTAAACAGGTGCTAAAAAAGTAGCCATTTTTGGCACAGAAACGACCAAGTCGGAATAAATCCAGACAGACGGAATATTCCGAGGCGTTTCGGATGCTAACAGAGGTTTTCGCGGCCAAGTCGGAATGTATCCGGATTTTAATTAGTGAACACCGATATGAGAAATGCTACAACTTTTGCATACAGACTCCGTTTTCGATGTTCTTGGCCTCGTTGAAATCGCAACGACGAGCACTACAAGAATATGCAGAGAAACATCATTCTTCAACAATGAAAGATAAAACCAAATGGGGAAAGGTTTTGACCTCTCAAATAGGAACAACTGGTAAAACTTCCAACACGAAAACACACATAACTTTTGCGAATGAACTCCGAATGAGGTGAATCCAATTGGGATGGATTGATAAAAACAAGGAATATACAATAAAAAAAGGAATGGAGAAGTGACCACACATGAATGGTGTGGAAACATTCCCAAAGCTGAACCGGATATTTTCACCACCGAAAACATAACAAGTTTTTCTTACCAAAACCGTTTTCGATAAACCTTGACTTGCCATGAAGATCACAAAAAGCACCAAAACCCCATGGAAATAAAAGCCAAATAAGAACCAAGAAAAATTATATGCAAGTATGCAAAGGTTTGATCTCACCATAATAATTCGATCACGTTACTCACTTGAGAGCCCCTCTTGATAGTACAGCTATCTATCCTATAACCCGGTCTCCCAAAGACACGAAACCAGTAAACTAGAAAACTATAAAGATCATACATTTTCCTTGATCATTCTACTTCAGTTATATGATGATGATCTTGACTCTCTCAAGATGGATCATCTTTGTTGATTGTGCTTGCTACGACATGCTCCGCTTGATGAAGACTTGCAAGTTACTCCCCCATACACCATTATGGGAGAGGCTAGATCTCCCATACACCATTATGGGAGAGAACCTTATCGGAAAATCTTCACAATGCCACAATATCCAAATGGGTGGCAAGCATCAAGCATAAGATTTCTTCGAGATGCTTCACTTGAGCTTCCACGTCAAGCTTGATGACGAACACCGCTTGACGACGACATAGACCATGGGCTATATGGAATCTTTCTTTCGATGCGATCTCATGGAAAGATACCTAAACACACATAGAGATGCCACACACACATCATGGGTTAGTTGACAAAGATATATGGACAAATGCTTACCATACCACGATATACATAATCCCACTTGGTATATATTGTAGCTTTGTGTGTTGATCACTTGCTTGATCAACCTTGTATCTTTTCTTCTCACTTCAAATGATGATGTCTCGAAGATAATCATGACAGATCACCTAATCCTTGTCTTCAAGACACACTAGCAATATGCACAACTCTATACATGACCATTCTTCATATAAATCCTTGAGTATAACAATGGTTATCATGAAAACTTATAGAGTTCAACACATGAACTCCAATCTTTCCTATGGACAAGATCTATAAGAATAACTCAATGCAAACATTAGTCCATAAGGATTGCCATTAATTACCAAAACCACATATGCGTGCACCATGCGCTTTCAGTGTATCTCCATAAAAGATAGATAACATGTTGGGTAAACAAATTACAGCTGAGCAATTGAAAGATATAAAGGTTGCACCGTAGTGTATATGCATGACATGATGATTACTATGTAATTCATGTGGGCATTACAACATAATTCATAGACCGTTATCCAGCTGCATCTATGACTAATAATCCACCATCAGAGCGTCATCCAATCAAACCTCGGGTATTAAGTAGCAAGCAACAGATTATTGCCTTAAGTAAAGTGTGTAATGTAAACAATAAAAACATTGTTGTTTTCTCCCTAATGGCAACATCACATCCCCATCCGTCACGTTTCTGTCACTCGAGCACAGATGAAAGGGAGGCATGAACCCACTATCATGCATAAATAATCCCTCTTGGAGTTACAAGCATCAACTTGGCGAGAGAATCTACTAGTAACGGAGAGCATGCAAGATCATAAATAACATAAACATGATAGATTGATAATCACTGGATATAGCATTCAATATTCATCAGATCCCAGCAAACACAACATGTAGCATTACAAACAGATGATCTTGATCATGTTAGGCAGCTCACAAGATCTAAACATGGTGGCATAAAGAGGAGAAGACAACAATCTAACTACTGCTATGGACCCGTAGTCCAAGGATGAACTACTCACGCATCACTCCGGAGGCAGGCATGGTGATGTAGAGCCCTCCGATGATGATTTCCTCTCCCGACAGGGTGCCGAGGAGAGCTTCAGAACCCTCCCGAACTAGGGTTGACGATGACGGCGGCTACGGAACTTTTTATGGATGGAGGCTCGGGTCTTTACGGTTAAACCGAGGAGGAGCTTAAATAGGCGAAAGGGCAACGTCGGTGGGCAGCCAGGGGGCCACACCACCTGGTGGCGCGGCCAAGGGGGGAGAGCCACCCTATGGTGTGGTGGCTCCAGGGCCCCCTTCCGAGTCCCCTCCGGACTCCGTGTACGTGACAGATTTCTAAGACCCTGGAATTGTGTTTCTTCCAATTCTGAGAATATTTTCAGAACAACTTTTCTGGAACCAAAAACAGCAGAAAACAGGAACTGGCTCTGTGGTATCTTGTTAATAGGTTAGTCCGAGGAAACCCATAAAAATGATGTAAAGTGTATAGAAAACATGTAGCATATGGCATGAAAACAACATGGAACATCAGAAATTATAGATATGTTTAAGACGTATCAAGCTAACAACATTTTCATTTAGCATTTGAGAGTCTTGTTCAAACCTTTTTGGGTGTCCCTCGGGATATAGAGGATCCTGAGTGAAAGCACCACCTCTAGTTTTAACACTACAAGCTTCTTTTTCCACTTGATTAGACATGTCAGCAGATAAACCATTTTTAACTTTAGTGAGTTGTTCGATTTGAGTTTGAATCATTTCAAAGTCCTTAACAAGACCTTTAACATCATTAAAAGTTCTTCCCAAAGTATCATGCAAGTTTTAAATAATAAGAGATTTTCCATTCAATTGGTTTTGAACTTGATCATTAAAATGAGTTTGTTTAACAATGAAATCATCAAAGTCATCGAAACATTGATCAGGAGGTTTATTAAAGTAATATCACTAGCATCAAATTCACGGAGAGAGTGTACCTCTACAATAGGAGGTTGATTCGTATGCTCACATAGTGTTTCAAGAGGAGGTAGATTCTTGACATCTTCGGATTTAATACCCTTCTATTTAATAGATTTCTTAGTTTCTTCATTTTCTTCTATCTAAAATATTAGAAAGAATATTGAGGGTTAAGCAAAAGAACTCCTCTCTTGTTTGGTGTTGGTAATGGTGAAGGCTCAGGAATATTCCAATCATTATGGTTTTTGGCTATATTACCCATTAATTCTTCAGCTTCTTGTGTAGTTCTTTCCCCGAAAATACAACCAACACAACTATCCAAGTATGTCCTAGAGTCAACAGTTAGTCCATTATAAAATATATCAATAATCACATTTTTAGGTATACCTTCGTCTAAGTGTAGTACAAAACCTCCCCAAGCTTTGGGAAGTTTCTCATCCTCAAGTGGTTTGATTTTTTTTTGTAAAGCAGCATGTTGCATATAAGTAGGAAAATATTTCTCTCAAAAGACACAAGTCAAGCACTGAGGGCTCTCAATACATACATAGCTCAAATTATCATACAAAATCATAGCACCATCCTTTAACGAGAAAGGAAACAATTAAACCACATAATAACCTCTTATGAGAAAACAAAGGACGAATCTAAAATTTTTTAGTCAAATGAGCAACAACACCACCATTTTCTTTACCATAAAAAGGTTCAGATTCAACCGTAGGAATAAGTGAGAGCTCAATTGAGAAATTGAACTCATCATCTTTAATTTTTGCAGGCGAATTTGCAAATTCAGGAACACAGACAGACTTGTTTTTCACAAAATGTTTCTCAAGCAGCTTCTCAAAAGTTTCACGATGAGGAGCAATTTATAAATCATATAATCTTTACGGAATTCATCATTAAGTGAAACATATTTATCATTAAGATAATCACTTTTAGAAATCTTAGGATCAAGATATTCAGGGGATTGTTCATGTGAAAACAACAGTTTATCAAAAATTTCAGCACGTTCAGCTTCTTTAGCTTTGGCAATTTGTGTTTCAAGAAAGGAACCTAGCGAACCAGAAGTATCAAGCACAGTAGAAGCATCACCAAATTCGTCTGACAAAGTATCATACTCATCAATAATAGCAGGCAAAGAATGTGATGGTGTAACAAGCTTACTTAAAGCAGAAGGTGAATCAAGAGCAACAACAGTGTTCAGAGTTGTACCTTTCCTTGTGGTGGAAAGTAATATTGTAACCTTTGGATTAGTGGTCTTTCCCATGATGTATAATAAATTTAAGCAGCCAAAATAATTCCCAAGTGAAGTTATAAATAAAGCTATTCTCCCAGCAACGGTGCCAGAAAATAGTCTTGGTAACCCACAAGTGTAGAGGATCGCAACATTCTTCGAGGGTAAATATAACCCAATTTGTTGATTTGACACAAGGGGAGCCAAAGAATATTTAGTCTTAACAACTGAGTTTTCATCTTGTGACACAATTTATTAGTATTAACGGTGATATGGTGGCAGCAATAGTGTGATAGTAACAATAGCAGAAAAAATAACAATAGCAATAGTAACAATGGATGTAAATGGAGTGGGCATTAGTGGTAAAAATACCATAGGCAAAGGTATGGATGTAAGGGTGTTGCATGAATGAGATCAACCATGCAATAGAGTTAACATAGAGTAGCACAAATATATAAGAGAGCATACAAGTCACTAACAATTATAGACATGTATCCCGAAAATAGTTGTACGTTCTTGCAATAAGAATTTACACAACTTCTTTTGTCCAACCATCCCATTGCTGCGGGGCCAAATTTGGAAGTAATGGTAATTAAGAGTACTTGTTTCACTAAGTACCAGATAAAATCATTAACACTCGATGGATACATGTAATCTTCAAACTAAAATTCATCTGCTCTGATATGCCAACCTGTCACCTTTGGGGTCTCGGGTTCCAGAAAATAATAGGTGCATACAACTCGTAGATATGATCCAAAACAATATTTATATTCATAAAAACATAACATGGTCAGATCTGAAATGATGGCACTGGGGCCCTAATGACAAGAGTCAAGCACTCCGAATTTCAACAACGATAATTACCAACAATAGTGGATATTGGGAATCATGCCCTATCAATCTCATGAACCATTACATGATCAATCACATCCAATCCCTGTCATTCTCTATACCTAAATAATTACTCACACATCGCAGGGGGAATCATGGAGGGTTAATGGAGAGGCGTTGGTGATGACAATGGCGACGATCTCCCCCGAATCCCCATCCCGACATGGTGCCATAATATGAACTTCTGTCTCCCGAACTAGGGTTTCGGTTTGCAATGGAGTTGTGAATCGTATTTGGGAAAATCATTCGGTGGTTCTCCATTTTAGGGCCGAAATTAACTATATGTCAAGGGGGATCCTCGGGAGTAGCCCCAGGCGACAGGGTGACCACTAGGCGCGGCCTAGGTAGGGTGGGCGCCTAGTGCCCCCTGGTGGCCCAGGGCGCACCTCTAGCAGCGCTTCAGGCTTCGGGTGTCTTCCGGTGAAAAATAATTTATGTGAATTTCGGAAATTTTCCAGAAAATTGATTTCTGCACAAAAATAGACACCAAGAGTAATTCTGCTGAAACCAGCGTTAGTCCGTGTTAGTTTGATCCAAATCAAGCAAATTAGAGGGAAAACAACAAGAAAAGAAATTTGAAAATAGATACGTTTGGGACGTATCCCTCTCCACTTTGGTATGTCCCACTTCCCTCCAACTATAAAAGGACCACCAAAGTTTGAGTTAAAACATAATTTTGTGAGCAAGTATCTCTCAAGACTCTCTCTAGTAGAATTAGTGAGTTTAATTAGATCTTCTAATTAGAGCATTCTAATTGAATCATAGCTTCTTCTAATTAGGGTTTCAATGTGTTCTCTCCCGATTAGACCTAACTCTAATTACTAGATCTATCTCATCTGTCGAGAAATTGCAGAATCATATAGCTCTAATCGCAGTCGATTAGTGCTACCAATTAGTAGCACCGAAAGGTTGTCTCTTTTCGTCGGTTCAAATGAGACTTTTTTTTGCATGGTAATACATGTTCCAATTATAAAATAAATATTCAGTTATATACCAATTTTTACAGAAGTGAAAAGATACGATAATCTTATGCAAAAACCAACGCCTCTCCCTCTCCTTCGACATCACTGAAGCAGCCACCAAAGTAAAAGAAGAAAAATCACTTCTTCACCCGAGCTCAATGCGGCTTCTTCGCTGATCTACAGCTTTCCGGACCTCCAAACCCGGGAGGGGTAACCGAAAAAAAACCTCGGGCCGCCTCCCCCCAGGCGGCTCCAGGGGATCACCAAACCCTAGCGAACCAGCCCCCCTCCCACCGATCCCAAGGCCGCTGTCGTCGCCGGCCGACGGCGGTGGCGGCACCCCGCCTTCTTGATGTTGGTGGGGATGGAGGGCGCTCTGGTCGCGGCGCTTGGAGCGAGGCGGCGGCGGATCGGAGGCGCAAGGCGGATGCGTTTGGCGGCGGTGGCGTCGTCTGCTTGCCCCCCCGGGCGGTGCGGCCTACGCTCTGTCTACGACGGCGGGGGCGGCGGCGGTTGGGGCCGGCGACGATAGAGCTCCCGGTGGCGGCGGGGTTGCAGGAGGTGGATCCGAACCAGCCAGATCTGGGCACTGGTCTCGCCTCTTCGATTTTCGTTGCTGCTGGGAGTTGCTTCGCAACGTCGGGGCTGTGGGGCACCGGAATAATGGTAGCGGTCCTAGGGTTTCCCATCGCGCGAAGACGAAGATCTGCCTGATGTAGGTCCTCTTTGATCGAGCCGGGGTGTCGACCCGGAAGTCTCCGCCCGCGAACTCCCATGGACGATGCCTGGAGATTGCCGGATCGGTGGAATTCGGTCGCAATGCACGGTCATCGAAGGTGAGTTTGGAGGACTAGGAATGAAATTCGGAGTCTTTGCATCGATGAGGAACTGGCTTGGAGTTACAAGATTCGTGGCAGCGGTATGTAAGAGGGGGCGACAACATGCGTGAAGTCCAAAGTCCTACCTTTCAGGGTGAAAACCCAAGGTCTGGCCTTAATTTGTGTGTCTGGCACTGGTCTTGTTGGAGACATTGTTTTAAGAGCGAGGATTATCTTCAGTGTGAAGATCCAAGGTCTGGCCTTAATTGGTTGTGCCTGGCGCCGTTTTTCTTGAAGACGTTGTTTTGGAAGAGCTGGACATCAGGTGTTGGTTAGGTGGTGGTTGTGCGGCTGCTGCAAGTAATGTAACTCTGTAGCGGGACTTTTCTTTTTAGTTCTTCTTTTTATTGTCTTTCGTCTGTGTGCATCGCAGAGGCTGAGTGTAATTTGTATCTCCGCGATATCAATATACATTTCACTTTTTCAAAAACAAAGAAGTAAAACCATTACCGTTGACCGAATCAGACCCGGACAACATGTCCCTATATGAGACCCCCCGACAAGTGATATGTGCCACAAACATGCAACGGTATACGAACGGAGTCCATACCTCCTGCATCCAGAGTGATAATTTTTCTTAGGGGAATCTATATAGTGATATTTGCATGGTACACCATGCATGTTCTTCAGACTTTTGGTCCCAATCCTGGCAGGAGACGAACAGGCGACCCAATTCAAATATCCATGGACATGTTCCTGTGGACCTCACAATTGTTTCCTTCAATGATTTGCTACAATTCAAGTTTCCTCTGGGTTCAGCAGAAGTACCACTGTACTAGTCATAGCTCAGAAATGCTGATACACGCAGGCCCCATTTTTTACCGAGTTACCTGTGCTGGCTGGGGCTGCCTGCCTCAGGCAGAGGCTCAGACGACCATCAGAGGGACATATGTTCACCATGAATGAATTGAAAGTAATGAGACCCAACTGCTCTACAGGGGAACAAATCTACCCTTCGCAACGAGCTCTGAATCGCTCATCTCAGAGTCATCAAGCATTTGGCAGGGACCAATCACTAGGGAGAACAGTCCTAGACTTCCACAGCTCCAGGCTCACACAGGCACATCTGACACAAGATTCCCTGTGGCATCGCAAATGCAAGTGGGTCACTGGCCGGCCAGTGGCTAAATAATTACTACTCCCAGCCAAAACTGGCTACTACTACCTCCAATTAACCTTGCTGGCTTGTTAGCACAGATCTCGAGGACATGGTTTATGCCCTGGAATGCACAAGCTAGCAGGAAAAGGACCCTGGATAAGGATTTGCTTTTGCTCCTCCTCTCAATTAGTAGAAGTCAGCATGCTATAAAGCGTTGCCCTACGCACGCACGAAAAAGGTCGAGGAGGGGGAGGGGGAACCTAGTCTTTCTTCTAATCTGTCCCTCCCCGCAGCTCCTGGGGCGCTTTTTGCCTGCAAAACAAATGGGGAAAATGATAGGAGAATTGACTTGCTCTCGTGTTGGGAAAAAGCATTGCCTTTTCGCCATGTGGCTTCTCTTTGCTTTGGTCTCCACAAAAGTGGAGAGATAAACGTATTGTAAAGATGGCTGAGATCTTACACTAGGCCCTATAGGACCCAAGTAAACAGAAACTTCCTCACTTTATTTACATTTACTATTAACCTTTTATTTCTAGACTTTGGAGTAGCACATTTTGAACATATAAGAGCATTTCCAGCGACGCCCCCAACTTATGTCCGTTTTGGGGGTGGCACATTGGGGGTGCTGCCCGCAACTACGCACCCCAAAGCAAAAAAAAAACTAAGTTTTTCTAGCAAAAGTTTCAAATTTGATGATATTGTACATGAATTTGAAAAAAACCTGAACTAAACCCCGCTAGGCGGCTATGCCGGCAACTAATTGTCGTCGGAGAGGACGATGATGTCGACCTCCCGCGGCGTGCCGCTGTCATGCGCCGCGTCCTGCCCCACGCCACGCCGCCGTCCTGCTGGTCCACGACGCCGTCGACGGGCTCCTTCTTCACCGCGGGCGCCGCCTTCTCCGTGTTGGGCCCCTTCTTCTCCGTCTACGGCGCCTCCTTGGATGCGCAGAAGGTGAGGGAAAACCCCGGGCTGTCATCCAGGTCGAGCGGGTGGCGCCGAGGCGGCTGATCCTCCATGGAGCGGAGAAGCACCATGGTGAATCTCGACATGTCTATGTCGTCGTTGGGGTCGCAGAGCTCTTCCAGGACGCGCCAGCCCTCCGGGAGTTCCTCCTTCTCCGACAGTGTGGCGGCGCGGCGATGAAGAGGCTAGGCTCCGTCTTCACCACACTTGGCTCCAGCTTCAGCTTCTTTGCAGGCGGAGGACGATCGCGTGTTGTGCATGGCGGCTCAGACGAGCCACGCGCCCAGGAGACACGCTGCCTCGCCCATGCGAGGACGCCGTCGAGGGTTCAGCCTTTCCACCAGGCCTTGTGACGCTCCACCACCCACCTCTCCTCCCCATCCTAAGTTTCGAGGGCCTCCTCCCTCTCTCGCCAGAACCGTCGGTGCCACACTGTGTAGTTTGTAACGATGTTCTCGAGGAGTTCACAATGCATCGTCATCATCCCCTCACTCCGCTGCACGATGCGGAGGATGAACTCGTTGTCGTCTGGCACCGGGCCCAAGGCGCCCCCACCCCGGTGCTCATCTTCCACCTCTTCGGCAGGTGGAAATACGGCGTCACGGGGAGGTCAAACCGCTCGAAGAGCTTCGACTCTGGGACCATAAGGCCGTCCCCTGATGCGAGAGACGAACGTAGTAGCTCGTGGCGGAGCCCCCGGCTTCGTCCTTGTGCGCCATAGAAGAGGGAGGATCTAGAGGTGCCGAAGTGGTCAAGAGGGTGGCGGAGAGCATGGTGGACGTGAGATTATACCGACGGAAGACGAAACGACAGAAGTTTCCTGCCGGTTGGGCGTGTGGGAGTTCAGTGTGGCAGCACTTTTGAACTCGTGCGTGAGAGTTAAGTTGACCGGCCGTCCGCCTTCTCTTTCTGTCTATGACAAGTGGGTCCTACCTCTCGTAGGCGCTGTCCGGCAGCCCCTAATCAGCCCCCAAGTTTGGAGGCTCACTTGGGGGTGCCGAACAGAAAACCGGGGCACCCCATGAGCCTCGAGGGTGCGTGTGAAAAACGCTGTAAGGGTTATTCTGCACCACATGCATAATGTAGGTTCTGAATAAAAGTTCTCACTGACGATGTACTCAGATGATCATTATCTCTCCAAACGGTGTCCACTGATATCAACGGTAGTTTCCAAGTACTATCAGTCCGATCTACTACTTACTAACTTGTTATTTTATCCCATGCTAAGCATACCCAACAGCGAAGAGGACTGGACAGACAGGAATACCTATTCCGTCAGAATAAAAATTGTCGCGGCACGAGTCCAAAGATTCCTTGTCTCAGAAGAGCACCAAATCAGGGATCCTAGCTAGAAACGGTAGGCGAGGACGAGACTTTGAGGCAGCTCCTTGGTTGTTGTTCTAGGTAGAAAGCAGGCGCAACTTCTTCGGTTCCGAAAGAAAGGCAGTCGAAAGCGCATGCGCTCCACTCGTGTTGGCTGTCTTCTTCCTTCCTTCCTTCCTTCCTCTACAGGAGTGTTTCAGCTCCCAGCTCACATGTATGGAGCGATGGAACGTGTGCTTGTCAATGCCATTAATGCTACTAGGTTCTAACTGGATCGAGTGGCAAACCTCATACTACTGCAAATGAGTGGCAACTGATGATCAGCACAAATGAATGAAATGAGTAGCAGTTGATGAACGCACTTTACCTCGGTCGCTAGCTGTGACCGCAGTCTGCAGATAGATCGTGGTCGATCGATTCCCCTATCATTCTCTGCCGCGGCAGCATTTCGGCAAAAGTGGGCGGTGGGCATAATCAGGGGTCAGCGAGAAAAGAGCTTTGAACCCCGTTATTTACGTTACGATCTTCTTTCTTCATCAGCGCGGCCGGCGACATCATCTTCAACGCGGGAAAAGCTGCTTCCCATCACATGCCACTCACTACTCCGATCCATCCATGCATGCTTGTACCGCCTCGCAGGCTTTGCTCGCTGCTTTGTCCTCTCTCTCGCTCTCCTTTTGTTCGCTCGCTTCTCTTCTTTTCATTCTGCTCCATCAAAAGAAGCTCTCTCTTTTGGCCGCAAAAGCCTGCGGCCGGGCGGGGCAGGGGGGATTTCAATCAACAGCCGGGGCAAAGCGACGCGATCTCTGGGGCAGGGCTGGCTGCCTCATCAACCCTGCCATCATGCTCCTCTGCTGCTTACACGTGAGCGAGCGCATTCCCCGTTCCCCCCGCCCGTACGTGCTGCTGCTGCACGCGAGACTTCAACGGGACAGCAAAGTAGTGTGCTTTGTCCTGAGCCGGCCGGGGATCCGAGCGGATAAACTGAGAGCTGTGGTTCACATTCAGGCTCTTTGTTTTTTCCACGATAATGAAGATGAATGCCCAAAACAGAGTATGGGAGGAGAGAAAGTGTTAGCATCGTGCTGGGCTTCATCGTCTCCAGGTGCTTTTCATGCCATGTTCTGAACTTCCGATGATATATTCTCCCGGGAAAAGAAAGGGAGCTAGCTAAAATGGGCCGACTCGGCTACTGTTATTTGGAAACTGGACGGGCTGACGATGGGTTTTCCTGCCTTACCCGAGCATGTAATTCGGCCTAGTTACTCGGCCTTGCATTCTTGGCCCAAAAGTTTCTCATGATTTACTACGGGCTACATATCGTTTTGTCGGTCTATTACGGGCCGACAAATTAAGAATGGGCCAGATTCCCGTGACTCGGAATGTACTCCATATTTCCTAGACACATGCCAAGTGGAAATAAAGATTATCAAACAAACAAAAAAGTAGAAGAAAAAAAGCTGGATGTGATCCTCTCAAAGAAAACTTGGGCGAACAAAGGTTAGCTCCTCTTGCAAGCATCGGTCATTACACGGAAACAGATCCTGACCTAGGAAACTAGGGTTTCAGGCTCCTCCGGCGATTTTTCGCCCAGGGTGAGATTTTTCGATGTTTTCTGCGATCTGAGACCGGATTGAACTCCACTTCCACGGGTAGGACATCTGGAATCCTTATAAACTCTACCCGACAACGTGAACCAGCGCGGTTTTCGATCTAGGGTTTGGCTAGAAAGGGATCTCATACCTCAAGGTTTAAGGCGGCGATTATGACCTCATCGGCGGAGGGTTCCATATGAGTACCCAGGAAAGGAGAGGGAGATGAGGCTCTAGCGCGTGCGATGCAAAAGTTGGAGCTTCGCAAAGGGAAACTTGATGATGTGTTCATCGCGAAGGATCTCAAGAAGCAATCTAGATGGCTGGCAGTTGCTTGGGTACACACAACAAAACCAGTTTCAGCATCGGCGATCTTTGACACCGTGAGAGGGATTTGGGGCTTAGCACATGAACCAGAGATGAAAGAAGTTGATGATAATATTTTTACCTTCAAGTTCTTTTGCCTCGGAGATTGGAACAAGGTAATGCTGCAGGTCCTTGGTTGTTTAAGAAGCTGGTAGTAGTGATAGCTGAGTATGATGGTTTATGCAATCCAAAAGAGGTGAAGCTAGATCGGACAAATATTTGGGCCCAAATACATGCAATACCCGAGTTGTACCGAGTACAAGGTAGTTGATGAACTGGCTAGGGGAATTGGGAAGATTTTAAGTGTTGAGATGAAACCAACGCGATACTTTGAAGGTGATTACGTAAGGGTTCGAGAAAGCATTGATGTTCACGCACCACTAATACGTTTTGTCCCTCTCAATATTGGAGTGAAACGAGATCTCCTGCATGTCAAGTATGAAAAGACAGACACATTTGTGATGTATGTGGAATTATGGGCCATGATCTAGAAGAATGTGGCGACGACGTCCACGATCAGAAATCTTTGCAATATGGAAAATGGTTATTTGCTAAGAGAAGGGTACAGTCGGGACAGCTTGCTTTCAGAGGAGGTATAACTGGCAGATTCGGAGGAAGAGGAAGGGGTAGGGACTTGGAACCGTATGCTCGCAAATGTAGCTCGGCTGATATGGAGGAAGACGAAGAAGAGATTAGTGACACGGCCTCAAGCCCGCTGAAAAAAGTAGATGATACGGGGAAAGTAGTAGCAGTTACACGAAGGAAGGGGTTGCCGAATCGAGCTATGAAACTAAAATTTGATGATAAGATGGCAGAAAAGAATAAGGAAGCGGGATCCATCCCGGTTGCATCAATTAGGGAGCTTGTGCGTCCGCTACCACTGAGCTACACCTTGGTTAGACACTCGAAGAAATCAAATAAATTAGGTGAGGATAGTAACTCAGCATCAAATGAAAAAATATCGGCGACTCCTTCCGAGGGAGACCGCCGGGAGCAATGAATCTTTCCAGCTTGAACTGTTGAAAGATCATCTTCCGTTTTGATAACTGATGACAACATAACTATAGAACTTATGTCTATTTGAGAGTACTTGCAGGTCCTATTTGGTATATATGAAAATGCCCAGGTTCATCAAGTATACAATCTTAATGGGTTACAAAAATGTTTCGAATGAAAAGAGCTCGAAGAAACAAAGCTGGGGTGCCATTTTTGCAAGCAACGGAGGCTCCGGTGAAACCACCGGAACCTCCGCCCCATGCATTTCCCGGCTCTTCCAGACGCTGGCCTCCGGTGGTGGATCCGGTGGAACCTCCGCTAAAAATACCTTCGAATGCATAAGAGCGGAGCCTCCGGTGAACATCCGATGGGCGGAGCCTCCGGTGAAACCACCGGAGCCTCCGCTGGCTCCACCGCCCCACTGTGGGGCTAGCCTCCGGTGGCGCCTCCGGTGTGGCCTCCGCTAAAACCACCTTCGGGTACGTAAGAGCGGAGGCTGCAGCGGAGCCTCCGGTTAAAATCCGGTGAGCGAAACATCCGCCAAAGGCACCAGAGCCTCCGCCCTGAAGAATCTAGAATGGAGCATACGAGCTGCACGCATGCGCGCAACTGAAGACCACCGGAGCCTCCGGTACTGCGTGGACTGCTCAACGGCCACATTGGGGAAGGGGTATTTAAAGCCCTTCCCCTACCTCATAAATTCCAAGCTTTTCCCATTCTCTCTCCTAACCATTAATGGAAGCTTCAACCTCCTAGATCTCCCTCTCCAACCACCCAAACACTCCGAAACTTTGTGAAGAGCTTGAGGAGACCTAGATCCGTGATTCCACCAAAGGAATTTCAAATCCATCCACCACATTCTAGTAGATCTAGAATCCTACTTGAGGCTTAGAAACCTTAGTAGATCTTGTGCTTGTAGCTTTCACCTTGTTGCAAGAATCTTCAGATCCGTTGAGAGCCTCCATCCATCTTGTGGAGTGTCCTCAACCTTGTGTAAAGGTTTGGTCAACGCCTTCAAGTCGACCTCATAGTGGAAACGAGAATCTCCCTCACCGGAGAAGCTCAAGGAGAATAAGGTGTGCACAACCGTGCTATTGAGGAGCGCCTAGGTGGCTCCCCACCTCTCCAACGTAGACGTACTTCTCTTGAGAAGGAACTACGGGAAACATATCCTTGTCTCCTTGTTTACACTTGTGGTTTATCTTGTTGTCGTTTTGTTTTACTTCCGTTGCGTATCTTATCTTGTATCACTTAGATTGCTCACCTAGTTGCACATCTAGAGAACCTTATCTTATATTGCTTAGCTCTAATTAAAAGGAAAAGAAGAAAATTGGTAGTCAACCTATTCACCCCCCCTCTAGTTGACCATAGTGCACTTTCAATTGGTATCAGAGCCTCGTCTCTGCTAAGGGTTTAACCACCTAAGAGTATAATGGTCAATGAAAATGAGCCCGACAGTTCTAGTGTGGAAATCGCCAAAATGACCGACACTATAACTAACCTACAAGAAACGGTTGGAACCCTCCAAACCGAATTGTCCAAGGTTAGCTCTAGTGTTGGCTCGGAGGTTTCTAGCATAAAGAAAATGTTGGAGGCCATGATGGGGAAAACCAAGGAGTCCGAGGAACCACTCTCACCGCCAATGATATTAGCTCGGATGATGAGTCCATTCCGGACATCGCCGAAATGGAAGCTAACATTGTTTTAGCCAAGGCGAAAGCCGATAAAAAGGTTAAGAGCGGTGGGAGCTCTGAAGGCTCCAAGTCTCCGTCGGCTAACGGTTCGGGGTCTAACTCAAAAGTACCACCACCTCCCAATTATGACACTATCCATCCTATTGCCACAATGCCACACATCCTAAATGTTGGACTTCCTCCCATGCTTAACACTAATGAATTCTCTTCTTGGAAGTTCGATATGGAGTCTCATATTTCAGGGTCTTGCACCATCTTGTGCAGAAGTGTCCTCCATGGATTTTATCCTCACGAAGCTTCAGATCCGTTGAGAGCCTCCATCCATCTTGTGGAGTGTCCTCAACCTTGTGTAAAGGTTTGGTCAACGCCTTCAAGTCGACCTCATAGTGGAAACGAGAATCTCCCTCACCGGAGAAGCTCAAGGAGAATAAGGTGTGCACAACCGTGCTATTGAGGAGCGCCTAGGTGGCTCCCCACCTCTCCAACGTAGACGTACTTCTCTTGAGAAGGAACTACGGGAAACATATCCTTGTCTCCTTGTTTACACTTGTGGTTTATCTTGTTGTCGTTTTGTTTTACTTCCGTTGCGTATCTTATCTTGTATCACTTAGGTTGCTCACCTAGTTGCACATATAGAGAACCTTATCTTATCTTGCTTAGCTCTAATTAAAAGGAAAAGAAGAAAATTGGTAGTCAACCTATTCACCCCCCCTCTAGTTGACCATAATGCACTTTCAATTGGTATCAGAGCCTCGTCTCTGCTAAGGGTTTAACCACCTAAGAGTATAATGGTCAATGAAAATGAGCCCGACAGTTCTAGTGCGGAAATCGCCAAAATGACCGACACTATAACTAACCTACAAGAAACGGTTGGAACCCTCCAAACCGAATTGTCCAAGGTTAGCTCTAGTGTTGACTCGGAGGTTTCTAGCATAAAGAAAATGTTGGAGGCCATGATGGGGAAAACCAAGGAGTCCGAGGAACCACTCTCACCGCCAATGATATTAGCTCGGATGATGAGTCCATTCCGGACATCGCCGAAATGGAAGCTAACATTGTTTTAGCCAAGGCGAAAGCCGATAAAAAGGTTAAGAGCGGTGGGAGCTCTGAAGGCTCCAAGTCTCCGTCGGCTAACGGTTCGGGGTCTAACTCAAAAGTACCACCACATCCCAATTATGACACTATCCATCCTATTGCCACAATGCCACACATCCTAAATGTTGGACTTCCTCCCATGCTTAACACTAACGAATTCTCTTCTTGGAAGTTCGATATGGAGTCTCATATTTCAGGGTCTTGCACCATCTTGTGCAGAAGTGTCCTCCATGGATTTTATCCTCACGATGCAAACAACTTGATTCCAAGCGAAGACGTGGAATTTCAACTCAACAAGACCGCTCTTGTCACTATCCAGAAGGCTCTCCCAAGAGAACATCTTGAACACATCCGCGGTATCAAGACCACCAAGGAGGCTTGGGATAAACTTGACACCTTGTTTTAAGGCAATGCTAGCATCCAATCCTCCAAGTATGATGTGGCTCTTGACAAGTCCGAGAACTTCGTTATGCTTGAAGATGAAAGTCCCGAAGAACTATACAGAAGAGTTGTCACTCTTGGCAACAAATTGAGGGACTTTGGAAAAGAAGAGATCTCCGATGAGTGGATCAAGAGGAAGTTTGTCAAGTCCATAACTCCTTTCGAGAAGAACCTCTCCACAAGCATTCGAACAAGATCGGACTATAACTTCCTCAACTCCATTGGTTTTCTTAGTGAGTTCATAGCAATATGCCTATCTCACAAGAGCGCGGATGATGCTCTCGCTCTCTCAAGAGGAGTTGGAAAGTCTCTCAACCTCGCCTTGAAGTCTAAGGCGGTCGCTCGGATAGAAGAAGTGGATGAGGATGATGAGGATTATGAAGATACATACAAGGGTTCTCACAAGTGGATTGCTCTTGCCATGCACGGTTATTGGAAGAGATGGGAGGCTCACTTGTGGAAGTGCAAACCACTTCGTCAAGGAGTTTCCTTTTGAGCCAAGAGAAGATATGAAGGGAAGCTTGTTCTCAAGGACAAGAAGGAAGCTCCACAAAACAAGAATCTCGCTAGAAGAGTCCCAAGGGCTCTATATGTTCAAGAAGGCCCCACATTGGAAACATACTACTCCGAAGATGAAGGAGAAGATGACGTCGTAGGTGTGTCCCATGTCGCCATAGCTACGACTTCCTCTTCATCGGCCTCTCTATTCAAATCCCCCAATGAGAAGGCATTGGTCCGACCTACATGTCTCATGGAAAAAGCCACCGCGGTAATATCTTCCACCTCCAAGTCTATTGCTACTAGTTATCCCCATTATTGGATTGTGTTGAAAACATTGTGGATGATGAGGAGACAAAGAATCTTAGCTCTTGGCTATGTAGCCTTGAAGGTGAAACCAAGGAAAAGGTAAAGGCCCTCTTGAGGCAACTTGATGATGCTAACTCTCTCACAGATGAGAAGGAAGAAATCATCACGACCTTGGAGAGATATAGTGGTGGCCATGAGAATCATGGCAATGAGCTTGTAGAAGCTCTTGAGAAAGAGAGATCCTTGAGAGCCTCTCTTGAAGAGAGACTATCTAGTCTAGAAGAGACTTATGCTATTAGTGTTCCAAACTTAGGAAGGATAATGAAAAATCTCTTGATTTACTTAAAATCTTTGAAGAAGAAGATTTGAAGCTAGGAATAACTCATGAGGAACTTGTTGAGCGTCATGGAAAACTAGAAAAGGAGTTCACGTCTCTTAAAGAAATCCATGACAAACTCACCATATCCTGAAATAAGCTTCTAGCTCAACAATCTAATAAGCAAGTGAATTCTTCCTCTAATAGCATTATTATCATACCTACCTCTTGCACTACTACTAACATTGTAGTAAGAGAGAAAATTCTCAATGACGCCATAAGCTCTCAAGGATCCAAGAAACGAAAGGAAGGGCTTGGCTTCGTTGCCAAGTCAAAGAAGAAAACCAAGAATGTCACCTCTTCTTGTTGTCTTTGTGAAAGAGATAGAGGTGACAAAGGAGAAGGATACCAACGCCATAGTGGGTGATGATATCTCTAGGGGGAGCATCACTCACAACGACTTTGCCGGAAAATATAACCCCTCTTATGTTCTTATGAAATCTAGAGATGGTCATGTTTATGCTAAATACGTTGGTACTTCTTATGGTGATGATTATCATTGGACTATTTGGGTTCCTAAGACCCTTGTTACTAACAAAAGAGGACCCATTAAAGGATGGGTACCTAAATCAAGAAATTGATCTCTTGTAGGGAAGTGCTTCCGGGTCGGGTAAATGGACGGTGGATAGCGGTGCATCCCAACATATGACCGGAAGCAATGACGCAATGAGCAATATTGAACCTACATTACCTCATCTCAATTGTGTCACTATTGGTGACAATTCCGAACTTAAGGTATTCGGACGAGGCAAGGTGGCTATCTCAAATGATGTATCAATTGAGAATGTTCTCCTTGTTGAGTCCCTTGGGTTATAACTTGATGTCCATTCTTCAACTTGCAAATTGTGGTTTAACCTATTTCTTTAATAAAGAGAATGTTATTGTCACTTGGGAAACAACTCTTAAAGTAGCCTTTGTTGGGTTTGTCGAGAACTTCATGTATGTAGTGGACTTCTTTAAAGGAGACACGTGTGCCGCGACATTCCTAATGGCTAAAGTTGATGTGGGGTGGCTTTGGCATTGCCGGTTAGCCCACACCAATATGCGAATGTTGCATGACCTTCAAAGTGGCAATCATGTTCTAGGACTAACCAAAGCTAAGTTTTCTAAAGATCGTGTGTGTAGTTCTTGCGTCTTTGGAAAGCAACATGGAGAACTTCACCCAACCAAGACTAATATATCCACCACAAGAATTCTTGAGCTCATTCACTTAGATCTCTTTGGTCCCCTATCTTATTATAGTCTCGGAGGAAAGAAGTATTGCTTGGTGATTGTGGATGATTATTCAATATATTGTTGGGTGTATTTCTTCAAGAGGAAGAGTGAGACTCAAAAGAGAGTCATCGAGTTTATTACTCTAGTGGAGCCCCAACATAATGCTTCCATATTGGCCATCCGGAGTGATAATGGTACGGAGTTCAAGAACTATACCGTTGAGGGGTTTCTTAGTGAAGAGGGCATTGCTCACCAATACGCCTCTCCCTACACCCCTCAACAAAATGGTGTTGCGGAAAGGAAGAACCGTACTTTGATGGATGCGGCTAGGACAATGATTGCGGTGTTCTCTTCTCCTTATAACTTTTGGGCTGAAGCCATCTCCACCGCTTTTCATGCTGCCAACCGGTTATATCTCCGCAAGATCTTGAACAAGACTCCCTATGAGATTCTTACGGGCAAGAAACCAGACATATCTTACTTCAAGGTCTTAGGGTGCAAGTGCTTCATTCGCAAGAAAGGTAAACGTTTGTCAAAATTTGAGACCAAATCTTATGAGGGTATTTTTGTTGGCTATGCCACAAACGCTCACGCCTATAGAGTCTACAACAAGTCCACCAGACAAGTTGAAGAAGCTATAGACGTGGTGTTTGATGAGGATAACGACTCCCAAGGGGGGGGCGTATAGATCATGGTGTTGTAGGAGATGCAATTCCTCCCATCGGCATAAGAAGAATGAGGATTGGTGAAATAATTCCCATTGAGGGTTACCGGATGACGAAGGGAGAAGGACTATGCCCCACTCAAGCGGAGCCATTGACTACACCCGTTGATACACAACCTACCCAACAAGATGCACCAAGCCCTCAAGCTAATTATCAAGGTCAAGCAAGTAGTCAAGTCCAAGATAATGATTAAGGCCAAACTTCTCATCAAAGTCATGATCAAAGTCCCATCATTGTTGAGAGAGCTCAACCTAGTGGTGATCCTTCACCCACTAATGATCAAGGCCAATATTAAGATGGACATGTCTCCGATGAAGAAGGTGATTCTCAAGCAATATCCAAAGAATCTTTGGAGGATATACTAGCTCATAGAGCAAATAGAAGGCTAGAGAATCTTGAACGAGCGGGGCACACGAAGGACAAGATACTTGGGCAAGTTCGTGGAAGGGTTGTCACTAGGAAGCAATTGGTGGATTTTAGCAAGTCTCATGCTTTTGTCTCTTTCATTGAACCCAAGAAGGTTTATGAAGCTCTCGAAGATCAAGATTGGCTTGAAGCCATGCATGATAAAGTCAATAACTTCGAGCGCAACAAATTGTGGAAGTTAGTGCCGAGACCCAAGGATTGCAAGAATGTTATTAGCACCAAATGGGTGTTCAAGAACAAGAAAGACAAAGATGGAATCGTCATTCCAAACAAGGCAAGATTGGTGGCTCAAGGGTTTTCTCAAGTCAAAGGTGTTGATTTCGGTGAAACCTTTGCCCCCGTAGCACATCTTGAATCCATTCGCATCTTACTTGCTTATGCATCTCATCATAATTTTAAGTTGCAACAAATGGATGTTAAGATTGCTTTCCTAAATATTCCCATTAGCGAGTTAGTATATGTTAAGCAACCTCCGGGTTTCGAGGATCCCAACCACCCCGATTATGTCTAAAAACTCGATAATGCACTCTATGGACTTAAACAAGCTCCACGTGCGTGGTACGAGCACCTTAAAGAGTTCTAGTGGATCTTGGGTTTAATGTTGGTTTAATCGATCCCACCCTCTTTACCAAGACGGTTGGAGGTGACTTATTCATATGCCAACTCTATGTGGATGACGTCATTTTTTGGTCTACTAACACTTTGTTCAATGAAGAGTTTTGCAAGCTTATGACCGATAGGTTTGAGATGTCTATGATGGGAGAATTGGAGTTTTTCCTCGGCTTTGAAGTGAATCAATATTATGAAGGAACTTTCATCAAACAAGCCAAATACACTCAAGACATGCTCAAGAGATTTAATATGCATGATGCCAAGCCTATGAAGACTCCCATGTCCACAACCCTTGACTTGAAACCCGATCCCAACGGTAAAGAGGTAGATCAAAAGGTATACCGCTCCATCATTGGCTCTTTGCTCTACCTTTGTGCATCTAGACCGTATATCATGTATAGTGTAGGTAAATGTGCAAGGTTTCAAGCCTCTCCGAGGCAAAGTCATTTGGAAGCGGTGAAACGGATATTTCGATATTTAGTTCATACCCCAAATTTTGGACTTTGGTATCCCAAGGGTTCAAGTTTTCAGCTCATCGGGTATTCGGATGCGGATTATGTGGGAGAGAAGACGGATAGGAAGTACGCATTCGGGGGGGGGGGGTGCCAATTCCTTGGACGCTCCTTAGTATGTTGGTCTTCAAAGAAGAAAAATTGCATTGCTCTCTCCACCACCGAGGCTGAGTATATCTTTGCGGCAAGTTGTTGTGCCCAATTTCTTTGGATGAGGCAAACCTTGAAGGATTATGGTATTCATTTTGACAAGGTGCCTATTCTTTGTGACAATGAGAGTGCTATCAAGATCGCCTACAACCCCGTTCTTTACTCCAAGACGAAGCACATTGAGATCCGTCATCATTTTATTCGGGATCATGTTGAGAAGGGTGATATTGATCTCTCATATGTGTCCACCAAGTATCAACTTGCCGATATCTTCACGAAGGCCCTTGATGAACCAAGATTTCGAGCTTTGAGGAATGAACTAAATGTCATCGATTCCTCCAACTTCACTTGAAACCTTACATATGTACCTTTTTTTTGAAATTTTTCATATGTACCTTCATTATAGGTGTTATTAGGTTTGGTTGTAGGCATGTACATAGGGGGAGCGTCACTCAACTCAAGAGTATACACTCCTCTTATTATGCAAAAATCAATTCATCATTGCATATCTAGTCAATTTGTGACTCATTGTGCTTAATTGTGAGTAGTACTCTTGGACCCAAGATACATCTTCACGGTGCCAAAGTACACACTCAAACATGGTGGCTCCGGCCGCTGACCTTCTCCTCTCGGAGTTGTTTTATTTTGGCTCTTCCACGCACATACTATCCCCCCTTGACAACTCGTGCGGGTTCGGCTTTTATTTCTTTTGCATCATGCGAACCCTCTTCGAGTAATGTCTCTCGTATGATAGTTACAATCTTCCAACCCAAGCTCCCTTTGCCCAAATGACGATTTCTATCCGAATGCTCTCGTTTTTCTGGTCTTGGCGTGCGAAAACTGGGTCTGGCGGAGGCTCTGGTGAAACCACCGGAGGCTCCGCTGCGCCTGTCCACCGGAGCCCACCGGTACCTCCGCTGGTGCGAAATTCGCCCAGCGGATCTGTATTGGCAGCGCTTCGTGGACAGGGGGCGGAACCTCCGGTGAAACCACCGGAGGCTCCGCCCGCTGCGGTTCTGCGGGATAAAGGCTAGGGCGAGTGGGTCAACAAGATCTCAGATCTTATTTTCCCCCACTCGCCCTCCCTCTTCTTCCTCCAAACCGCCTACGCCCCCCACGTCTCCGCCGTCGGGAAGAGTGCTCCACCGCCGGGAGGCCCTCCTCTTGACTTGGACCGCTCCGGGATGCGGGTACGTTGCTCTCTCTCTCTCTCTCTCTCTCTCTCTCTCATCTAGTTGATGGATGTGGAAGCACTAGGAGCCACATGTTCTTCACATCTAGATGCGTGAATTTAGGTTTTGGAGTAGGAAATCACGAGTACAAACCCTAGAAATCTAGATTGTGAGTATTAGGCTTGAATCACTTTGGTTCTTAGGGTGGGTTGTTCTTGTTACCTACCCCTTGTTATTCATCCCTAATGTTCTTCATATCTTTGTTTCTCGGATTTGTGCGTCACATAAACTTGAGCATTACCTCTTCTTCATGATTTTCTTGCTATCTCTCTTTCATAGATGCCTCCAGTTCCAAGGGCAAGGGCACTCGCACCAAGAGCGTGGCTAGTCGCAAGGCTCCAAGAGTTGATGAAATCGAGGAAACATTGGACCCATCTCAGCCCAAGCGCAAGAAGAGATTCCCGGCTCCCGAGAAGACTTTGCCTCGCAAGGAGAAATCAGCCTCTCAAGTGTCCGAGGGAGTGTTCTTGGCGCATCGTTGCGAGAACCCATATACTGTTGAACGCAACCGCTTGATGCCACAGTTCTGGGGTAAGGATCCTCGATTCCACACCGTGTTTCAAAGCCAAATTTATCATGAGATTTTTATGAGGAAGTCCAATGTCGAGACATCGTAGTAGTTTTCATAGATGGGGGGTGCCATGAGACTACGGTAGAGACGTGGGGTAACGGGATAGCGTAGTAACACAGAACACGGGATTTTACCCAGGTTCGGTACGTCGCGACAGTACGGCGTACCTACTCCTGCACTTCTCACTAATTGGGACTAAAGCCCGTTTATCAGGGTTACAATGTGAGGGTGTAGATCTAGCTTCTCGGCGAGGATGAGCTTCTCGGCGAGTTGCGTAGAGCTTGAACTTGTTTTAATCTATCTCCCGTCCGGCTTTATATAATAGCCGGATTAGGGCTTACAGAATAAGAAACCTAGAAGACTACGTTTAACTTGTAACTTGGAAAGCAAGGAATCCGTCTTATCCTCCAAGCCAGATCACGCGGGCCGTGATCCGGGTTCTTCTAGAATCCGGCTTCTGCGCGTCGGACTACTGGGCCGCCCAATGGACCTAAGCCCATTACCATGTAGGCCACCCTGGTAGTCCGGCTCTTTGTCTACCATCTTCTATACCCCTATTCAGTATATATCCGACAGTAGCCCCCAGGAAGGATCAAAACTCTGATTCTCCGTCTTTCGTCAAATACATTTTGTCCGGGAAATCTTGATTCAGCAGTCTTGATTCTTTCTACTTTCCTTTTGAAGGAGATGGTAACATAAAACTCGGAACCATGAAAATCCGGCTTTTCTTCTCGCGATCCTTCGCGGAAAAGGAACTTCTAACGTCAGCGTCTTAAACATGCTGACGCAAGCGTCGCTTGGTTCCACGCGGGAAACCCCTCAGCGTATCTCTGACAGATTCTCACGGGAAACGAGGAGATAGCCATCATTCCCCTGCCGTTTTATTTCCCGTATTTTCCGGCGAGCGACACGCGTCGAGCATCCAACGGTCGAAAGAGCCGTTGGCACGTATCTAAACGGTTTTCCGGCTATAAATAGCCATCATCGTCCTCATCAGAAACTTTCCTCACTCCCTCACTGCCCACGCCATTGACGCGAACGCGAGCTCGAGAGCAAGTCCTTTGTCCCAGGCGCACTTAGCTTCCAAGCACGCAGAACGCAACGCGCCACCAAAAGATGGCCTCCTCGCCGTCCTCGCCCACTCGCGCCGCCATCGACGAGCTCATCGGCGACCTAGATCCACAGCCGGGATAGCAAAAGCACACCGGCGGCGAGCCGGAGAAGACGACGGCTTCCGCGGCGGGCGGAGAAAACACTTCCGCCGCCGCGGACATAGCGGGATCGAGCTCCGCAGCACCCCCTCCGTTCGTCCCAACGACGGCGAGGGTCAAGATCCATTCCCGTGGCGATGAGCGCTTTGCCACCGGAGCCAACAACAAAACAGAAATTGTCGGCAATTGGAGTCCGAGTAATACTTCTCTCGTCCTTCTTCGTCGGATGTCAAAGGAGGGATCCATAGTTAAAGGCAAATGGCGAATCTCGAAAGATGAACCCGAGCCCAAGCCAAAAGTCGGAGAACGCGTCATCCTTACCTCTCATGTTGCGAGAGGTATGGGTTTTCCCCCTTCCGCCTTTTTTCTAGACGTCCTTAACTTTTATGGCGTTCAACCACACAATATTTCTCCGAATTCCATCCTCTACTTAGCCAGTTTCCAAGCCCTTTTCGAAGGATATCTCGGGATAACACCTGACCTAAATTTCTGGCAATATTGTTTTGAGGTAAAGCATAACGTCACAAATGGCATTTCGCCCATTTGCGGAACCGTATCTTTCATCCTCAGAAAATTTAGGGAGGAATGGTATCCAAAAATAGAAATGCCGGAACCTGACCAATCTTGGCTAGGTTCTTTCTTTTATCATCAGGACATTCCATTCCCAGGCAGGGCAACCGGGGTTCCTCCCTTTGTTAATTCTGCCGCTACTCCTCGCGAGAGTTGGACAGCCGCAGTAGGGGAAAATTTGCCAAAAAACCTGATGAAGATAAAGCGGCGCATCGCCAAACTTACTTCCTCTCAACCTTCTTTGGTTGGGAAGGATACCGTTATGTGCTGGTTTGGACGCCGTATCCAACCTCTCTCTTTTCGTTCCCGACTTCTTTGCGAATACCAAGGGCCAGAAGATAGCATGAGAGGAACAGATAAGGCCTTTACCAAAAAGGATTTTATAGGACGACTTCACGAACTGGTCGCCGTCAGTAGTCAGATTGAGGAAAGTCTGGCGATTTATCACGTGGAAAATCTGGTCCCTAAGGTATTTATCTTTCCTTGTTTCCGCGTTTTTCTTCAGATTATCTTCTCTCTCCGCTTTTTAACATATTGTTAACTCCTTCCTAGTTTGATGAACTTGGAGAAAATGATCTTGCTTCCGACGCTGAACTCAACAAATTACATGCCGAGTTTCACAACAATCGGAAGCGCAAAAGGCAATCAGCTATCAAAGAGGAATCTATTCCCCACCTGGACGATATCCGGATAAAAGAAGAACCATTCGACGAACTCGGATATATTCGTCCAGAGGCAAAGAAATTCTTTGCTCATGCGCCTCTGATTCGCCCTTGGCCACAAAATGGATTGGTTGTTCGCAATGATATCACATTTTCACCTCGTCAGGTTATACACGATGGCCTTCATCACGTTGGAATTCTCTTCGCGGAATATGCCAAAGAATTCAACGAGGTCTTGACCGATTTGCGAGAAATGAGCCAGGTAATACTTCTAGCCCCCAAGCATTAAGTTGAAATATGAATTCTTCTTAATGTTTCTTCGCATGCCTGTTCAAACTTAAGCATCTGGCTTTCATTTCCATGTTTTAGCATTCCGCAGACGCCATAAACTTGGAAGTTTTTAAGAAGCTTAGTCTCAAGAGCAGAGAAGTAAAAACCCTTCAATCTGTTATTGAGTCGAAAAGCAACGAACTTGCGTCATCTCAGCGGCAACTATCAAAAACCACCGGTATTTTATTTTGTGCCATTTGTTTTTTCTGGAGAATTCTTGCAGAATTGTTTTGTAAACTCAAATTAATTATTGCCCTCCAGCTGCTTTAAACAAAGCCAACAAATTAGCAGAAAACGCTGTCCATGTTTCTCGGCTTCGTGAGGAAAACTCAAACCTCCGAAAGGAACTTCTGAAAGCTCAAGAAGACCTAGAAGCCAGTAATCTGGCCCTTGGGATTGCTCAATCCAAGGCTTCTTTACAGGCAGCGGAAGATAAATCTGTTATCAATGATTTGGAAAGTATGCTACTCCCGCGCATGAAAGAAGGCGACGAAATTGACAAGGTTCTTGGTAAGTTAACTTCTTTTTACCAATGTCTTCATGTCTTATTTCTTGTATCTTTTCATGTAACCTTTGCTTTTGTCGAAAAAGCAGGAAATTTTCCAGGAATTTCTCGGACTGAAAAGATCCGGGTCTTTGGGGAAGTGTGGAATTCAATCAGGAATGCAGGAATGCAGCTGATTAATAAATTCCTTCCCACAAGTACTGTACGCTTTTCGGAAGTCTACCGACTTCCGGGTGCCATCACAGAAGTAGCAGAGTCGAAAGAATCCATCCTTCGTTCTGCCGCACGAGGTGGTGCACGCATGGCACTTGGCCTTATGCGTCTACATTACCCTAATGCCAAATCTTGGCGCGTAGCATCCGGTATCCCTCAAGAATATACAGAAGCGCAACGAAATGCGATTTTTGATGAAGTTAAAGGGCACGCTTCCAAGATTGCCTCTATGGTTAACATTTCCATTACTTATCCGGAAGAAGAAGTGCCCGCAGCCCCCGAGAATGATAGCAGTGATGAAGACTCGGATGCTTGAGGGAATACACTTGACCCGAATGATGGATGTGTATAAGAGCATTTTTACAATGCAATTCATATTGTAATGCTTCTATATCGTTTGTCGAAACAAGAACTCCACCTTTTGCAATTTCAAGTTTCTTGCAAAGTTTTTCCGGGTTTGACTGTTCCTTTATCTTCTAAGTGATCTGGCAAATGTGTTTTAACTGCTCTAGTGTTTAAAAATGGCTCAACTAGCAATATGTATCGTCATGTCGAGTAACTGGGGACGAACCAAACAGTTTTGAAACTCGGAAACATGGATCATGCTAAAAGCATTTTTACTGACTAGTTTCAGTAACCCAACACATACACAATCAGATAAAATTTAGAGAAAACAAGGAGCTGTTTTGAAACTTGGGCACGCAGGCACAATCCGAGTTTCCTTTGACCTTTAACAGGACGAATCATTCAGCTTTTAAACACCGAGCACGCAGGCAAAATTCGGGTTAACATTGAGTATTTGTGAGATCATTGGGAAATAGATGAGGCGGAAATATTTTGTACTTATAATGAATATGAATGACAACATTCCGACAACTTTATTTCATGGTCTCAAAGATGTTTACATAGAAATTGAACTAAGTATAGAAGGGACGTAATTGCTGGATACTCCAAGGCCTCTTTGTCTCTCCTAGTTCATCATCTATTTTTCTCTTTCTTTTGCGATTCGGCTTCTCGGGATCGTCCTCCGTATCTCGAATGTCAACAAGATAGTATGACCCATTCTTCATGGCTTTACTGATGACAAATGGTCCTTCTCATACTGGGGCCAATTTGTGCTTCCTTTGCTGCACCAATCTCAGCACTAAGTCACCTTCTTTAAAAGAACGATGCCTGATTTTCCGACTATGATAACGTCGTAAACCTTGCTGGTAGATGGCAGATCTTTGAAGCACAAGTTCTCGTTCCTCTTCTAAGAGATCGACGGCATCCTGTCGTGCCTCTTCGGCATCCGAGTCGTCAAAATTCTGCACTCTTGGGCTATCATGGATCATGTCCGTTGGAAGAATAGCTTCCGCACCATAAACTAGGAAAAACGGGGTTTGCTCAGTTGACCTATTTGGCGTCGTTCGAATACTCCACAACACGGAAGGTAGCTCTTCTACCCACGCTCCAGCTGCTCTATGGAGAGGAGATTCGAGTCTTGGGCGTATTCCTTGCAGGATTGAACTGTTCATTCTTTCAACCTGTCCATTAGATTGCGGGTGTGCCACAGATGCAAGATCTAAGCGGATTCCCGTTTGTTGGCAGTATTTTGCCAACTCTCCAATTGAGAAATTTGTCCCGTTATCAGTTATTATGCTATGTGGGACGCCATACCTCATTACTAAATCAATAATGAAATTTCTGGCAGTTGCGCCATCCAGCTTTTTGATGGGTTTAGCCTCCACCCATTTTGTATACTTATCTACCGCTACGAGTAGATGTGTAAGTCCACCTCTTGCAGTTTTGAACGGTCCCATCATATCTAGCCCCCAGACCGCAAACGGCCATGTGATAGGGATAGTTTTAAGTGCTTGGGCCGGCAAATTGGTCTGCTTGGCGTAATATTGACATCCTTCGCACGTATTCACTATGCGCTCGGCGTCTGACTTGGCTGTTAGCCAGAAAAACCCCGCCCGGAATGCTTTTTTGACTATGCTTTTTGATTGAGCATGATGTCCGCAATCGCCGGCATGGATTTCTTCCAGTATTTCTCTTCCTTCTTCTGGTGAAATACACCGTTGAAAGATTCCGGAAGTACTGCGTTTATACAAGTGGTCGTTGATCACCACATATCCTTTGCATCGACGCTGTATTTGCCTTTGCAAGACTTCGTCTGCTCCTTCCGGGTACTTCTGATTGACTAAGAAGTTTAAGTATGGAATTGTCCAATCCGGTTTAACGAGCATGACCTCGATTGTTTCAGATGCCAGAGGGTAATCAACGTCTCCACCTTTTATGGATGGTTCATGCAAGTGCTGGACGAATACCCCTGGTGGTAAAGTTTTTACTCTCTCTGATCCCATGCGGGCTAACGCATCCACATTCCAATTTTCCTCCCTTTTTATGTGAAGGACTTCGAACCCGAAGAAACAGATGGCGAACTCATCCACCGTCCTCCGATATTCGGCCATTATAGGGATTTTCGCGTCCCAGGTTTGGTTGAGCTGATGCTGTACCAAATCCGAGTCTCCATAGCATAAGATGCGTTTTACCCCTATTTCTTTTGCAATATGCAAGCCATGAAGCAGAGCTTCGTATTCTGCCACGTTATTACTGGCGTTGAAGTGTATTTGCAATACGTACTCCATTGTGTCTCCCTTGGGAGATTTTAGGACTACGCCAGCCCCAGCTCCTTCCTTCATCTTGGATCCGTCAAAGTGCATGATCCAGTACTCGGATTCTGGCATCGGTGTTTTTTCCATTGCTTCTGTCCAGTCGGCGACGAAATCTGCCAAAACTTGGGATTTTATTGTCGTCCTTGGCTGGTACTTAATGTCGAAGGCTGCCAGCTCGATGCCCCATTTAGCTACTCGGCCGGTTGCCTCCGCATTGTTTATAATATCACCTAGTGGTGCTTTACATACCACTGTTATGGAATGCCCTTGGAAGTAATGGCGCAGTTTTCTGGATGCAAAAAATACGCCATATGCCAGTTTCTGGTAGTGCGGATACCTTTGTTTGGATTCGGAAAAAACTTCGCTTATGTAATATACCGGATGTTGATCTAGTATGCTTTGCTCTTCCTTTGTTCGTTCCACAACGATTACCGCACTAATAACCCGACTTGTAGCCGTAAGGTATAATAACATGGGTTCTTCGTCTTTTGGAGATGCCAAGATGGGAGCGTTCATCAAGGTTTCCTTCAACTGGGCCAACGCTGCATCAGCCTCTTCTGTCCATTCGAACTTGTCGGATTTTTTCAGCAGCTTGTAGAGTGGTAAGGCTTTATCCCCCAGCCGACTGATAAATCTGCTGACGGCTGCAGCGGAACCCGTCAATCTTTGGACATCTTTTACACATGTAGGTTTTGAGATGTTCAAGATTGCCTTGATCTTTTCCGGGTTAACTTCTATTCCTCTGTGGGAAACAATGAAACCCAGAAGTTTTCCTGAGGGAACCCCGAATACGCACTTAGATGGATTCAACTTCATCTTGTAAGTGCGTAAGTTTTCGAAAGTTTCTCGCAAATCCTCAAGGAGTGTATCTTTTTCCTTGGTTACGACGGCGATATCGTCCACATAAACATGGACGTTTCTGCCAATCTGACTATGCAAACAGCGTTGCATGCAACGCTGGTAGGTTGCACCTGCGTTCTTCAGGCCAAAAGGCATGGTTACGTAATAGTACGTCCCATACGGGGTTATAAAAGAAGTCTTGATTTGATCTTCCTTTTTCATGCGTATTTGGTGGTACCCGGAGTATGCATCCAAAAAGCATAAAAGCTCGGAGCCTGCAGTGGCATCTATTATTTGATCAATCCGCGGTAATGCGAACCTATCTTTCGGACACAACTTGTTCAATCCTGTGTAATCTATACACATTCTAAGAGCAGTGGTGTCTTTCTTCGGCACTAATACCGGATTTGCGGACCAATCAGTATGGATTACTTCCTTGATGAAATCCGCTGCTAAAAGCCGGATAATTTCCTTGCCAATAGCCTTCCGTCTTCTTCCGTCAAATCGATGGAGACCTTGTTTGACGGGTTTTGATCCAGGAATAACCTTGAGTTGGTGCTCAGCAAGTTCCCTGGGTACGCCTGGCATGTCAGCTGGACACCAGGCAAAAATATCCCAGTTCTCACGGAGGAACTTGATGAGCTCGCCTTCCTATTTGTCGGTCATCCCAGTCCCTATGATGACAAATTTTTTCGGATCTTTGGGATCTAGGATTACCTGTCTTGTATTCTCGGACGCCTTGAAACTATCTGTTGGCTTCCGAGTTTCTTTTCCTGCCGGCATTTCTTTCGGCGATACCTCCTTGGCTAATTCCTTCAGTTCCTCCTTTGCTATAACTCTCTGAGCGCAAAGGGCGTTTTCTTTCTCCAACTCATTTGCCAGCTTGAAATCACCGGCTATGGTGATTACTCCTCCTTTGGGTCCTGGCATTTTCAGCTTGTTGTAGATATAACATGATCTTGCCATGAATTTGGCGAAAGCCGGACGTCCGAGTATTGCGTGATACACGCTTTCGAACGGCACTACTTCGAAGGATACTTTTTCCTGCCGGAAGTGATCTTTATCTCCGAAGGTGACATCTAGGGAAATTTTTCCTAGGGATCGTGCTTGCCTGCCAGGAACAATGTCGTGGAAGCGTATATTGCTGTAATTGAGCTCGGACTCGGAGATCTTCAAGTGCTTCGGTGTATCCAGGTACATTATATTAATGCTGGATCCTCCGTCCATCAGCACTCTTCTTAGCCTAGTGTTTTGAACAATAGGGCTGACAACAAGAGATTGTGTGCCAGGTTCAGGGATATTTCCGGGATGATCAGACTGATCCCAGATTATCGGTGTGTTGGAATACTTCAAGAATTTCGGGGTTGCCGGAACAACCGCGTTTATTTCTCGAAGTGTTCTTTTGGCCACCTTTGCTGACGGGGTTGCTAAGAAAGTTAACATTGCTTCTCCGTCAACTCTCGGAAATTTGGGTTCGCCCTTTCGCTGTTGTTCCTGGATTTTGTCATCAGTGTCCGATTCACTGTCTTCTTTTTCAGCTTCTGGCTTTTGTTTGGCAGGTTTCCTTTTGGAACCATTCCCTTTATTTCCGGATCCTGCATTGCCTTTCATATGCTTGTTTAGCCGGCATTGCGCGTTTGTGTGGGTTGGTTTCCCAAATTGCGAGTGGTGGACGCAGGGTTCCGACTTAATTCTCTCCCATTCTTCGGGAGTGTAATTGATTGGATCTGGGCTGCGACCTTTCCACTTATTTCCCTTATCTCCTCCAAAGGCTATGTTGACCTCTTTGGGCTTTGTCGTTGACTCTGGAGTTCCTTTTTTGTCAGAACGAGGGGTTTTCTTGGCGAGTATTAGTGACTCAATATTGCCTCCTCTTGCTCTGATATCATCTTCGGCTGCAGCGTGCTCATTAGCGGTTGTAAGCATAGATCCGAGATCTTTGTGCTGTTTAGAACCAACCATGAACGGTACGAGTCCGGGTTTTAGGCCATTGACGAAAGCATGCATTGCTTGTACGTCAGTTACTCCAGAACAACTATTCTTCATTGCAGTCCATCTGGAGATGAAATCCACGTATAGTTCGTCCTCAAATTGGGTGCAACGGTTCAGCTGGTTGATGCTATTTGGGCGTTTGTATGTTCCCCGAAAATGCTGAGTGAATACTCTAGCCATATCATCCCAGCTGTCGACAGTTCTTGATGGTAAACCATTGATCCAATCTCTGGCTCCGTCTAACAACATTAGGGGAAGAAACTTGACAGCTTCCAGGTCTGTCCCATTGTTGATTTGGACGGCTGTATAATAATCTGAGAGCCAGGTATCCGGGTTTGTGCTGCTGGTATATTTTTGGTAGGTTGGACCAACTTTGGCGAAGCCAGAATGCAGGGTTATCCTTCGGATCCTGTCAGTAAAACACTTAGGACCAAAGTATAGATCATCCTTTTCTGCTCTATCAATGTGTGCAGAATATCTCCCGGCTGAATGGACAGAAGGGGATCTACTCCTTTCGTTTCCATTGTTGCGCGGACGCGCTTTTCCGAGGTTATCTCTATCTCTTCCGTGTTCACGTCCTTTAGGCGGAGTTCTGCTTCTATGCCTTTCCTTATCCTTAGGAGGTGTCCGGGACCTTTCACGTCTGTGAGGTATATCATATCTTCCAGCTTTTTCAGCTGGGTTTCTCGGAGGTGGCATTATTTTGCCGTCATTCCGGTGTTTGTCTTCCCGATCGTGTGCTTTATATCCATTTTTCGGGAGATGAGGTCCGATTCTAGACGTTGCGTCCCGGTTGTCTGGGTTTTTCCTGTCTTTTCTCGGATCCTCTTTTTTATCCGAATCTTCGGGTTCTTCCGGTCCGGGTGCTCCAGCAGCGCAAGTAGCTGTTTTGCAGAGGGCGGAATTATCATGCAGCCTCCCTGATCGTTCTTGGCCTCGCTGTTGCTGCTGTAATGCTTTTCCTAGGAAAGCATACACCCCTTGGAGTTTTTCCCCGTTGGAGTATAGATCGTTGTTTAGGACTGCGAACGCTGCTTCCGCGTTTTCCGCTGCGGTTTTGTATATTGGTTCGCCCTTGGCATCTTTGCCGTTTAACTGCTTTTGCCAAGATGGGTTATAGAACCTTTCTTTTGGCGGCAGTTCTTCCGGTTTTGCGATTCCGGGTAACCTAGTAGGTTTTAACGCGGATCTATGCTTTCTCTCGTACTCCTCTATTTCTTCCTTCATGACTTTGATGTCATTATGGGTTTGTTGGAGATGTTGCCGAGATCTAAGCAGATGTTGCTGTTGCCGTTGGAAAGCTTGTCTCCTGGCTTCCAGCATCTCAGGGGGTTCATCTGGTCCCACTGGTGTTTGTAATAGCTCTTGCTCTTCCTGTTCCGTCATTGGCGGAGCAGTGATTTCCTTAGATTTCTTTTCCGCTGGCTTTGTGCCGCTAACATCTCCAACTTCCAGGTTTTCATCAGCGAGATCGGCTCATTTTTTCTTCCGGAGTTTGTATTGGAGTTTTTTAGAAGCACGGTGCTTTTTCTTGGAAGAGGGAGGTTTTTTGACAGGCTCATCTTCTGTCATCTCCTTAACATTGGGGAATATCGGAGACGTTTCTCCGTCTTCTCTCTCTTCCACCGGCGGAGGGGTTTTAGGGCTTTCCTGGCTGCCGGCGCCCGTTGTATCAGCTGGTTTTGCCATTAGCACTTCATGGAATCCCTCTTGAAAGGACTTAACCTTTCTTACGAAGGCATCCTCGTCTTCGTCTTCGGAGTCGAAGTTATCCGATCCGGTTTCCGACTCCAACCTCGCCTCAATGGCGGCAAGCACGGACTCTGCTTCCGAGTTCATCGTCTTGTTGACGGATGTCGGATCTTCCGCCTCCGTGACGGGTGTTTCTTCTTCCGTCTCTATGACGGGTAGGCTGTTATCTGCCTCTTGCACGGGATTTCCGTCATCCGTGTTTTCAGCGATTTCGGATTGCACCATGCCGATAAAGTGTGTATCACTTTTTTGTCGGCGATCTGAGCAGAATCCGGCATCATAGTCGTCTTCGACTGGGTATAGGGCGGGTGGGATAAATTTGCTTCCACCGCAAAACCCCATTGCCTCTGCAGTTAGTCCGATAAAGATGTTAGCAGATCCGATCGGTAACACGCAGGCACTTACCAGGTGGTTTTGCGCCAGTATATAGGATCCGTTGTCGAGGAAGCGGCCGACGTCGTCGTCGAACTCCAAGCTTCCGACAGTGATCGACCTTCCAATTCCGCCAAGTATCCCAGATCGGAATTTCACGCCTGACGTCGTTTGCCCCACGGTGGGCGCCAACTGTCGAGACATCGTAGTAGTTTTCATAGACGGGGGTGCCATGAGACTACGGTAGAGACGTGGGGTAACGGGATAGCGTAGTAACACAGAACACGGGATTTTACCCAGGTTCGGTACGTCGCGACAGTACGGCGTACCTACTCCTGCACTTCTCACTAATTGGGACTAAAGCCCGTTTATCAGGGTTACAATGTGAGGGTGTAGATCTAGCTTCTCGGCGAGGATGAGCTTCTCGGCGAGTTGCGTAGAGCTTGAACTTGTTTTAATCTATCTCCCGTCCGGCTTTATATAATAGCCGGATTAGGGCTTACAGAATAAGAAACCTAGAAGACTACGTTTAACTTGTAACTTGGAAAGCAAGGAATCCGTCTTCTCCTCCAAGCCAGATCACGCGGGCCGTGATCCGGGTTCTTCTAGAATCCGGCTTCTTCGCGTCGGACTACTGGGCCGCCCAATGGACCTAAGCCCATTACCATGTAGGCCACCCTGGTAGTCCGGCTCTTTGTCTACCATCTTCTATACCCCTATTCAGTATATATCCGACATCCAAGGAGAATGTTGCTCCTCAACATGCTATCAATTTTGGTCATATGGAGAGGAAGCCCGAGTACTTTGGAAAAACACTAGAGATTGTTGATGCATTTGGCCTTGCTCCCATTATGCAAGTACAACAAGATTATGATGAGATATTGGTTTGTGAGTTCTTGGCCACGGTGCATCTCGCCAACGAAACAGAGTGTCATCTTATCTGGATGACCAAGGAACAGAAGCTCACTATCAAGTGGTCCGAGCTTGGAGTCCTTCTTGGCGGCTACCCGGATCATGGACCCTTTGCTAGTGGCCCGGAGTTTGACAAGGGTTGGTTCCGTGTTCATGATCCCAATGCTCAATCACTCGCTAAGGATCAACTCACTCTTGTTTATCAATGGAAGAAGTTCGTTGTTGGATTTGTCAAGGGCCTCTATCCCACTTATGATATTATGCTCCGCATCTATCGTGAGACCATCAACCCAAAGGCGGGGAACATTGATGAGATCCAAGGTTTCCTCAAGAACCTCATGCTCCTTACTCATGAGAATCGGCTTTCCGGTCTGACTCAGAAGCTTGATGTGCTCGACTATCTGTGGAATGAGTTGTGGCATGTCATTATACAAAGGAAGAATGCTTGCTTTGGGCCTTTCATAATGAAGATCATATTGAATGTGTGGGAGAACAAGTTCCCAGAAGATCCTCTTGATGATGCTAATTGGATCCCCCATATGGAGAAAAGGCTTCTCATCAAGGACCACACTGAGCCTATTGTGCATCCCACTCCCGCTGCTCGCAAAGGCAAGCCCAAGCCACGGGTCATCATTGATGAGGAAGACGAAGATGAGGAAGTTGGCCCCTCTCGTCCTCCTCCTTCTGACGGTGCCTTCAAGTGGATGGCAAGGGATCTCAAGAAAGTGTTCCGAGTGAACAAGAAGGTCGAGCGGCACCAATGGGAACTTCACTATGATAAGGAGCTTAAGCACTACAAGGCAGCGAAGGCCGAGAGACAGCTTCGTCGTGATGGTGGAGAATCGGTGGAGTCCCCGGAGCAAGACAACATTACCAACTGGGACAAGTGGCAAGCCAATGATTCCAATGGGAATATCATCGAGTGGTCTGATGAGGAACCTGGAGAAGAGGTCACCAGCTCTCGCCGCCGCTCCCGCCCTCCGAGCTTGGATAACTCCTCCGAGTGATCATTGGGACGTTAGCATCGGTCTCCTCCCTCTTTTGGTATCTTGATTCCAAAGGGGGAGAGGTATCTACTTAGGAGCGGGCATTTGCATGGGTTATCTCTCAAGTCATGTTTTCGATTTGCCTCTTATGCTTGAGAGAGTTGGCTATTTGGAAACTTCGTTTGTTTTAATTATTGTGCGTGGTGAACCTCGTTATGCATTATGTGAGCATGTGAACCTAGTACCTTAATTTTATCACTTGTTATGTGCTCACTATTATATGTGTTTAGCTCTATATTGTTTCATTATCTCAACATGAAGGGAGCATATCTCTAGGGGGAGCTCCGTCCATGTTGTGTGTGTTATACTTCCACAAATAGCGATGTTGTCATCAATTACCAAAAAGGGGGAGAATGAAAGACCATCTTACGTTTTGATAATTTATGACAACATAACTATAGAACTAATGTCTATTTGAGAGTACTTGCAGGTCCTATTTGGTATATATGAAAATGCCCAGGTTCATCAAGTATACAATCTAAATGGGTTACAAAAATGTTTCGAATGAAAAGAGCTCGAAGAAACAAAGCTGGGTGCCATTTTTGCAAGCAGCGGAGGCTCTGGTGAAACCACCGGAACCTCCGCCCCATGCATTTCCCGGCTCTTCCAGTCGCTGGCCTCCGGTGGTGGATCCGGTGGAACCTCCGCTAAAAACACCTTTGGGTGCATAAGAGCGGAGGCTCCAGCGGAGCCTCCGGTGAAACCACCGGAGCCTCCCCTGGCTCCACCGCCCCACTGTGGGGCTAGCCTTCAGTGGCGCCTCTGGTGCGGCCTCCGCTAAAACCACCTTCGGGTGCGTAAGAGTGGAGGCTGCAGCGGAGCCTCCGGTGAACCTCCGGTGGGCGGAACCTCCCCCAAAGGCACCGGAGCCTCCGCCGTGAAGAATCTAGAATGGAGCAAACGAGTTGCGTGCATGCGCGCAAGTGAAGACCACCGGAGCCTTCGGTGCTGCGTGGACTGCTCAACGGCCACATCGGGGAAGGGGTATTTAAAGATCTTCCCCTACCTCATAAATGCCAAGCTTTTCCCATTCTCTCTCCTAGCCATTAATGAAAGCTTCAACCTCCTATATCTCCCTCTCCAACCACCCAAACACTCCGAAACTTTGTGGAGAGCTAGAGGAGACCTAGATCCGTGATTCCACCAAAGGAATTTCAAATCCATCCACATCCTATTAGATCTAGAATCCTACTTGAGGCTTAGAAACCTTAGTAGATCTTGTGCTTGTAGCTTCCACCTTGTTGCAAGAAGCTTCGGATCCATTAAGAGCCTCCATCCATATTGTGGAGTGACCTTAACCTTGTGTAAAGGTTTGGTCAACGCCTTCAAGTCGACCTCATAGTGGAAACGAGAATCTCCCTCACCGGAGAAACTCAAGGAGAATAAGGTGTGCAAAACCGTGCTATTGAGGAGCGCCTAGGTGGCTCCCCACCTCTCCAACGTAGACGTACTTCTCTTGATAAGGAACTACGGGAAACATATCCTTGTCTCCTTGTTTACACTTGTGGTTTATCTTGTTGTCTTTTGTTTTACTTCCGTTGCGTATCTTATCTTGTATCACTTAGGTTGCTCACCTAGTTGCACATCTAGTGTCGTGGTGGTGTCACGGCAGATGCCATAGGATGGCTAAAGATGTGGGGACGAAGGACGCTGGAGGTGCTCAGGGAGGGATCACGCGACGAGTAGACGTGTGAGGTGAAGATCAAACACTGCAAACAACACGATCTACCCAGGTTCAGGGCCCTCGTGAGGAGGTAAAACCCCTACTCCTGCCTTTCTCTATGTATTCTGGTGTCTCACCGAGTAGCCACAGTACAAATGTTCTTGCTACCGAGTAGCCACTATTCTCTCTCCGAGTAGGATTAGGTCAAGGATCTGTACGTGTGATCCAGCCCAAGTCTCGTATGTCATCGTGTCTCGCGCAGGAGGCGGCTGGGCACCTTATATACCCGGTTCCCTGCCAGATACAGCCAAATACAAACAAGTGTCGACATTGTGTGCACATCGTCCTTCTTCCGAGTTCCCGCTGACAGCTTTGGCTTCTAAGCTTGTCCTGATGCAGAAAGTCGTTGGGCAAAACCAAGTAACCAGTCTGTTATCACTGTGCGAACACAGAGTAGGTCCCCCCTATCCTGCGACGCCCTGCTGCCACACTGTCGCTGTCAGGCACGCCGTCCCCAGATGAACAGTGCTGTGAACAGTGCCAAGTACGGACCCGGGATACGCGGGATCCTGTGTCAGAACGGCTCCTTTGACTTCTGGCCCGAGTAGGTTCCCGCCAGTTTTACTCGGGCCAACTCTTCTACTCGAACAGATATATCTTGCTTGATATCTCCTTCTGGTCATCTTTTTGTGAGACCGAGTAGCAGTCGACCGGGTAGCAAGTACCGGGTAGGCGACTACTCGACCAAACCTCTATTCTGACTGTTGCCTTTATCACTTGCCTTTACCCTACTCGGGGGTAACCCCCCGACAGCAGTCCCCGAAGCTGGTAGAGCCCTGCGAACTCGTTCACTGGGCCCTGCCAGCTTAAAAACCAAGCTTGGCAACCTTGCTCTTGAACCTCAATATGCCGAGTAAAGCCTCCGAGTAGCAGTTCGAAGAGTACCTTGAGTTTCCTTTCTTCCGAATAGAGCTAGCCTCCTTCTCTGTAACCGAGTAAAAAGACTTAGGGAATTTCTTCAATCGAATCTCTGCAGCGCAGAGCACAATCCGGCTGTCCGTGCTGCAACTGGACACGTGTCACGCATCCAGGACCGCGACGCCTCGCTGCCCAGACCCTGACAGGCCACGCGCCCAGTTTTCACGGAGCGGGCCCACGACCTCGTAATGTCCCATAACGCGCAGTAATTAGCCACGATCTCGTCGTGGGAGCAATTGCGGCCGTTACGCGCGCGTTCCGCGCTGTGTGCGTTTCTAACCGGCCACAGACCCCACGCCGCACGATTTATTGCCACGCTCGATCCCACTACTCCAATTCGTAACGGTTACCCGCGGTGCGGTATAAATACCCCCACGGTAACTTCCTCTTCTCCTTCCCCTGCACTTTCCTCTTCTGCCTCTCTGTTTCTCCTCCGCCGCAGAGCTCTCCGCCGCCGCGCAACTCTTTGCGCCGCCGCGGATTCATCCAATCCACCCAATTCTTCCAATTTCCACCACTTCCTACTCGCATCCATGGCTCGTGGCGACAGTGCTCGCGCCGGCTGGGCTGGCTCTGATGTCACCGTCGATGACTGCTCGTGGCTCGTGAACACCCGGAGGGTTCCTCCTGGTGTTCAGTGCCGGCCGTCCGACGGCGAGATCGTTCCGGCCCCGCGGGAGGGCGAACACGTCGTCTTCCTCGCGCATTTCGCGCGAGGATTCGGCCTCCCTGCTTCCGATTTCCTCCGTTCCCTTCTCGACCACTATGGTCTTCAGATGCATCACCTTCCTCCTAATGCGGTGGTCTTCCTTTCCTACCACGCCGTGGTGTGCGAAGCCTTCCTCGGCGTTCGCCCCACGACGGAGACGTGGTCGAAGTATTTCTTCTTCCGCCAACAGAGTCAAGGCAAGAAGTACGGGGCGGCCGCCAGCAGCCGGACAACCGATACCGGCAGCGCCATGATGGTGCAGCGGACGGGAACCAACCACCCTCGCATTAAGGGATTGGATTCTGTCCGCAAGTGGCAGAAGTCCTTTCTGTACGTGAAGAACATCCCCGCCACGAAGGATGCCAAGATCGAGGACCGCATCAATCTGCCCCCTTGGAGCAGTCGAGCTCCTACCGGGCAGAACTGGAAGAGCAAGCCATCCAACAGCAGGAATCTGACTCAGATGGAGGAACGGCTCGCCTATCTGATCGGAGAAGGGCTGAAGAGCGACGATCCAGTCGCCTGCTGGATCCGCAACCGAGTGCTGCCTCTGCAACGACGCTCCCACCCCATGTGCTACATGGGCGGCCCTCGCGACTGTACTCGGACGACTACGTTCGAGCTCAGCAACGCGGATGTCGCCGCGCACGCAAGGTCCATCCTGACCACGGGCCTCCGAGACAATTGGCAGTATGGCTTCATCCCATACAGCCGTACGAAGCCGATTGAACGGGTATGTACTTCTTACTCTGCTTCCAATACATGCAATCCGAGTAGATAGCTTCCTCTCCTTGCTGCGACTAGCATTCGCATTCTGCGCCGAGTAGGGCGCTTAGCGGAACTGCTCAGGCTTAGTATTCTTGCTGTTTGCACGCCTTGTCGGGTAGCACACTTAGGAGAAACACTTAGGCTTAATGTGCTTGATGTTTGCACGCCTTGCCGAGTAGGACACTTAGCCGAACCGTTTAGGCTTATTGTGCTTGGTGTTTGCACGCCTAGTCAGATAGAGTGTCTTCACGCTACTCGACTCACTCTGCGACGTTTCTCTATTCTTCAGGTCCTTGACCGCCAGCTTGCTGAGAGCTGTGAGCGCTTCGAGGGCAACTGGTCAGATGACCGAGAAGAAGATGACGTGGTTTCCTTCGAGACCGCGGACAAGCTCAATCCTCCTGAGGCCGCCCAGACGAGTAGGCACCGTGTCGATGCGTCCGTCCGCGACTGGACCGAGGACGAAGATGAAGGTAATTGAACTCATCCTGTCTGGTCGCAAGCTGCACAAAATAACTGCTTCCTGCTTCTGAATCGCCCTTCTTCCTTTCTATTTCACAGGTGATGCCGATGCTGATGACGGAGGCGAGGATGAGGACGACGATGAAGGTGAGGACGAGGACGATGCAACCCTGGTCGTCCCACCTCTTTCAGTTGCCGCTCCTGTCACCCGCAAGCGGGCGGGTAGTGGCGCCCAAGAACCCCCCTCCAAGAAGAAGAAAACCGAGAAGCCAGTCACCGAGAAGACGACCAAGAAGGTCGTGAAGAGGAAACGACCACCGATCCCTAGCCGCAAGGGGTAAGTTCCTTCTCGATCATACGCTTTGGTTCACTTTGTTCTTCCCGGTTGATTCCCAATTCTTTTGCTTTGCTGTTTCCTCTGCCCTCTTCTTATTTTTGAACACGATTTTTCTCTTCAGAGCCCCCCTGGACGCGGATGCCGCTCGTGCGCCCACGAAGACCAAGAAGAAAGCCGCCATTGACGTTGATAAGCTCATCAACCTCGACGGCGACGAAAACGACACCGCCAAGGTGCAAGCGGAGGACTCCGACGAGGCTCCGTACAGGGATACCGACGCCCAGGACGTTGAGCAGGAGCAGCAGTCCCGCGCCGAGCAGGAGGCGTAAGATGCTGCTCACCAGGAGTTGCCACCTTCCCCTCCAGCCACCAGGGCTGAAGAAAACCAAGATCCAGACCATGAGATGCATGACGACGCCGCCCTTGAGCGGCAGGAAGAAGAAGAAGAGCAGCCAGCGACAGGGTCTGCTGAACAAGAAGATCCCGCGGCCCAGCCGCGGGTAGAAGAACCGGATGCCTCACAGCCAGATCCCGCTGCCGAGGAGCGGGTAGAAGTAGTTGACGAGGCGGAGCAATACCCTCTGAGCGACGCGCAACCAGGCGCCGCGCAGGGTAGCGCTCAGCCAGACGTCGCGCCGAGTAGCGCACCACTGGCGCCGCCCACTGCACCAGACTCCTCCTTGGTGCAGAAAACCAAGACTGCAACTGGCTCTCCGGCCAAACCGGTTACGAGGAAGAGCGCCCAGGAAGCCGCGGAGAAGTAGGCCGCCGAGGAGAAGGCCAAGAAAGCCACCGAGAAGAAGAAAACCGAGAAGCCAGTCACCGAGAAGCCAATAGCCAAGAAGGAAATTTCTAAGAAGCGGGCTGCCGAGATGCCGCCGCCAACATCAACTGTCCAGTCCAGTCAACTGGCTATCCGCGAGCCTGACGCGGCTGCTGTCGCCGTTGCTGCATCCACCGTCTCAGATCAGCCCAGCTACCCTCCTTACATGGTGAAGGTTAGCCAGCAGCACCAGGTCGGCTTCACCTCCAAGGAACAGAAACTTGCTCTTCAGAAAGGGAAGAAGGCCGTGGCAGTGGACTCCAGACCCCCAGCTCCAAATCAAGACAAATCCCTCTCCATTTCTTCACGTGGGGTTCAGGACCAGGCAGTAACGTCCCAGGGCCTTGAGCAAGTACTGGATCTGGTCGGCTTCATCGATGCCAAGTGGGACAGCAAGGTTCTTGGCAATACGAACTGGAACGGCACGGATTTGGGCGAGATAGACCATATGCGTGTCGACTGGAACAAGGTAGACCTGGGTTACAAACCCATGACTGTCTCATCCAGCTCTGCTACGCTTGCCGCCAAGATGTTTGTCCACCGCAAGAACGCCGAAGACCTTGAGCAATCCTACGCGGTAAGCTCCTACTCATCCTCTCCGAGTTGCATTTTCACTTTTCTTCTACTCGTCTTCTTTTCCTTATCCATCACCCAGTCCCCGAGATTCTGGCCGAGTAGGCGGATACTCTCTCGAGTAGCCGCCTTCTCGGGTTGAATCTCTACTACCTTGCCTGATTCTTTTTTCTTCTGCTTCTCAGAATAGCGTACTGAAGCGGACCGACTTGCATCGTCGGCTACTCTGGAACCATGTTGTTGCCAGGAGGCGCATTGCCGCCCTGGAAAAAGAGAAGGTAGCCGCCGAGGAAGCTGATAAGGAAGTGATGAACAACACCCTGAGGCTTTCTGAAGTTGAAGGTACGCTTTTAGCTACGCGGTTCTTGCGTTTGGTGTTTACGCCCGCTTCTGCTTTTTGCGCTAACTAATTTTACTCTGCAGGGAAGTTGAAGGCCCTGTCCGACGAGCACGAGAACTGCCGTGCCTTCATCGAGAATGGACATGCCACCATCAAGAGATTGGAAGGTACGTTGCCGTCTACTCAGCTTGTCTCTGTATTCCTTTCTTCGCTACTCTGTTGATCGTGCTTTGCTTTTCTCAGAAGATCATAAAAAATTTGTCGAGGAGCATCAAGACTGCCTCAAGCCTGCTGAGGTGAAGCAACAACTGTCCAGCCATGCTGTCGAGATGATAAAAGAGCATACCACCGAGATGGAAACTCTCCAGACCCAGCTGCAGACTGCACTCAAAGATGCCCTTGACTTAGCAGCCGAGAAGGAGGAATTGCTTGCCGAGAAGCAAAGGAACGAAGCGACAGCCAAAGCCAGGGAAAGAACCCTCGAACACGAGTGCGAGGTGCTGAAGAAGAGCAATGCTGGCCTCTTCACTCAGCTAGAGGAGCTCCATTTGATTGAGGAGAAGCATCTGGCCAACGAGGAAACTTGGAAGAACCTGCTGCAAGGGCTGCGCTATGACTTGAACAGTAAGTGTTCCCTTTTCTCTGCTTCTCTGCTACTCGGCTGCACCTTTCTTCTCTGCTTCTCGTTTCTGATCTTCTCTCATAGCTTTTGCAGAAGTTTTTCCTGATATCGTGTCTTCTTGCGCGCCTGCCCTGGCCAAGGCCCAAGCGGCACGCGCTGAGAAGGGCGAGCCTATGGACACCCGAGCAGAAATTGAAGAGAGCATCCTGGTCATGCAAGGGCAATTCCAGCGCCTAGCCGGCGTGGGCACCGATCTGGTGCGCGTTGGCTTCCAGCTCCATGATCTCTTCTGGCCCCAGGACGACGCGCCAACGACCATCCGCGGGCTTGCCCTGAAGCTGCGCGGCGTGAAGGCCGAACTGAAGAAATGGCGCGCCTCGGGGGCTCGGGCGGGTGCAGACATGATGCTGCTCTTCATCACCACTTGGTACGAAAACCTCAATATGCAGATTATCCGCGAGATGCGCCAGGACTCCAGGTGGGAGAAGAATCCCGACTGCGTGGCTATCCACAAGCTGGTTGCGCACGAGGTTGCCCAATATGCTGACACGGCGACCTTCATCGACGGCCTCACTGAGCCCGACACCGAGGTGGAGGGGGACGAGGAGGAAGGCGAAGATGAGGAGACGGACTCGGAGGATTTGGACTTGAGCTACTTCGAGTCTTCTGGCGGCAAGGCCGGGAAGGGGAAAGCTGCGGTCATCGCGGGTAGCGACGAGGAGGAGGAGGGCGAGAAGATGTCCATCGACACCGCCGCGCTCGAGTTCGGCACCTCGTCAGGAGCTGCCCTCGACGACACCGTCAACCTTTGCGCCCAAGCCACCGGCTCCACATCCGTGACAACGCCCGTCTCAGTGGCCACGGCCACTTCAGACCAGGTAGCCACCGAGCCCGACGCCGAGGACGAAGCAGCGAAGCTTGTTGATGCCAGCGCAGAGGCGGACGCGACCAATGCCAGCGTCGAGGACGAAGCCGCGAAGACTGTCGACGCCAGCCCGGAAGCGGACACAACCAATGCCACTACTGAAGATGAAACAACCAAGGCCAGCACCGAGAACACCACGTCGACCTGAGTTTATCCTACAGCTTATTCCTTAAACGCTTATCAGATCCCCGGGATGCCGGGTGCAAATGTATCAGACTATTTATGCCGTTGCTACTCATTTTTATTTACACTCGTTATTTTCAACTTAATCAATTTGTTCAGCCTGGGCTCGATGCCGGGTTGCGTTATCATGCGAGTCCCCGAGTTGCATTTCTTATTCACTCTCTCTTTTCGTCTCAGCTCTACCCGCAACTTGCTGCTTTTTTGGTATTCGAGTCACAAGAGTTAAAGAGCAGAGCTGCAAATACTTAGCCGCTTAGAAACAATCATAGTAACGCAGCCCACCACTTAGCCGAAAAGATAAGACAAAGAACAGAAGTAAAAGCACCCTACTCGGTTCCTGCACTCTTCCTTTCCTTAGTAATTTTTCTTGTGCTCATGGACCTTTTGCTTGTTCTCTTGCTTGCCATGAAGCCGGGTTTCGGACAGCAGCAAAGTAGAAGAGTTGGCATGTAGGTTTAAACACAGTACTCAATGTACCTTTGAATTTTGAAGTAGAGCAACCGAATAGGCAAAAGGTAAAGCCAAGTAGAAACACTTAGAGCAATTTTGGACGAGGGCAGTCCCCGAGTTCAATTTCAGATTGCAGAATAGAATATCAACTCGGATAAGAGGGTACATACACATCTTTGCTCACGAATGAAAACGACGGAGTAGAGCTACATTCCAAGGGCGCTTGGTTTCCTCTCCAGCTTTATCTGCCCTGTTCGCCTGTGGTGGGCGCGCATCTACAAGATAGTATGCATCGTTGTGCAGCGCTTTGCTCACAATGAAAGGCCCTTCCCATGGAGGAGACAACTTGTGCATCCCGGCTGTGCGCTGCACAAGCCTAAGGAACATGTATCCTTCTCGGAAAACCCTTGGGTTCACCTTTCGGCTATGATAACGCCGCAGGTTTTGCTGGTAGATAGCCGAACGTGACAGAGTCAGCTCTCTTGCTTCTTCAAGCAGGTCAACGTCGTCTTCTCGAGCTTCTCTCGCCTCCACCTCAGTATAGAGGGTTACTCGGGGGGAGTCATGCTCTAGGTCTATTGGCAACACGGCCTCAGCCCCGTATACCAAGAAGAATGGCGTATAGCCGGTTGACCGGTTAGGGGTAGTCCTTAGACTCCACAACACCGCTGGCAACTCGTCTAGCCAACACCCAGGTGTTTTCAGCAGTGGCACCATCAGCCTTGGCTTTATGCCTGCCAGTACCATGCCGTTTTCTATTTCCACTTGTCCATTGGAGGCTGGATGCGCAACAGACGCAACATCTAGTCGGATGTGCTTATCTCTGCAGAACCGCACCATTGCCCCCTCTGCGAAGTTTGTGCCGTTGTCGGTGATGATGCTGTGCGGGTAGCCGTATCTCAGGATCACATCCTTCAAGAATTTCACAGCCGTGGCCCCATCGCACTTTCGAATAGGCTTCACTTCGATCCACTTGGTGAATTTGTCCACCATAACCAGGATGTGAGTCATGTTGCCTCTAGCCGGCTGGAAGGGTCCGACCATATCCAAACACCAAACAGCAAATGGCCAAGTGATAGGAATTGTCTTCAGCTCGGAAGCAGGCATGTGAATCTTACTCGCGAACATCTGGCAGCCATTGCACTTCCTCACGATGTCCTCAGCTTGCTGCAGAGCTGTGAGCCAGTAGAAGCCATGCCGAAAAGCTTTCTTGACCAATTCCCGAGAAGAGGCATGGTGCCCGCATTCTCCTTGGTGTATCTCTACCAGAATCTCTTCTCCTTCTGCTGGGTCCACACAACGTTGCAGCACGCCGGTGGCACTTCTTTTGTGCAGCACCTCTCGGAATATGGTGTAGCCCTTGGATCTTCTCTGAATCTGTCTTGCGGCCACTTCATCTTCTGGCAGAGTACCGTCCCTTAGAAAGGATAATATGGGCATGGCCCAACTCGGTGTCTCCCGTGTGGGAAACACTGGTTCGTCTACTTCCATTGGGACAGGCACCTCTGGTTGCTCTTTAGGGTTGGGAGCACTTCTCTGGAGCCCAGATCGATTGGCAAGGACTTCCTCAATGAATGCGACAGTCCCCGGGTTAAGGACAGCAGTCACCGAGTAAGGAGTGGCAGTCCCCGAGTAAAAAGTGGCAGTCCCCGAGTAGGGAGTGGCAGTCCCCGAGTAGGGAATGGCAGTCCCCGAGTAAGGAGTGGCAGTCCCCGAGTAGGGAGTGGCAGTCCCCGAGTAGAGGACGGTAGTCCCCGGGTTTCCTGCAGCATTCTCCCAGTCAATCTCCATGGGATCAGATTCCTCGCTTGGCAGAGAAGGAACAAATATGGACTCCGAGTTGGGAGAGGGCTTGATGGATGGTTTCCTCAAGTGCTCCAAGGCAACCCCCGCCGGGATGGATTGCCGAGAAGATCCTAACTTGGACAGCTCGTCTGCCGCTTCGTTCTCTGCTCGGTGAATGTGCTGGAACTCGCAGCCTTCGAAGAACCCAGTCATAGACTGTACCAGGAAGCGATATGACGCCATGTTGGCATCTAGAGCATCCCAAGTGCCAGAGACTTGCTGCACCACCAGATCTGAATCGCCATAGCATATAATGCGCTGCACGCCAACCTCCTTGGCTACTCGCAAACCATGCACCACCGCCTCATACTCTGCTACGTTGTTGGACGCCTTGAAATGGATCTGCAGCACATACTTGAGTTGGTCTCGCTTGGGTGACGTAAGCACTACGCCAGCACCAAGGCCTTCCTTCACCTTCGAGCCATCAAAGTGCATCTTCCAGTAATTAGAAACTGGAGCAGGAGGTTCATACTGCACCTCGGCCCAATCCACCAGAAATTCCGCCAGAATCTGAGACTTGATAGCTTCTCTTCTCGCGTACGCGGGTGCATACGCGGCCAGCTCGATTGCCCACTTGGCTACTCTGCCACTCGCCTCCTTGTTGCCCATGATATCCGAGATGGGCGCAGAGCTCAGGACCGTGATAGGATGCTCCTGGAAGTAATGCTTTAGCTTCTTGGCGCCTAGGTACACGCCGTAGGTCATCTTCTGATAGTGCGGGTAGTTTTGCTTTGAGCTAGACAACACTTCACTGAGATAGTACACTGGGCGATGCACATTCTTGCCTTCTTCTTCTCGCTCCACCACAATCACCACACTGACTACCCGGTTAGTGGCAGCAATGTACAGCAGCATTGGCTCCTTGGGTAGCGGACTAGCCAAGATGGGAGCGCTAGCCAGCATTGCTTTCAGCTCGTTGAATGCCACATCCGCTTGCGGAGTCCAGACAAACTTGTCACTTTTCTTCATCAATTGGTACAGAGGCAGGGCCTTCTCGCCCATTCGGCCCAGAAAACGGCTCAGAGATGCCAAGCAACCAATGAACTTTTGTAAATCCTTCAGGGATCTCGGCAAAGACATGCTCTCAATAGCTTTTATCTTTGAAGGATTGGCTTCAATGCCCCGACTAGATACCAGGAAGCCGAGTAGCTTGCCAGCCGGGACACCAAAGGTGCATTTACTCGGATTCAGCTTCATTTTGTACTTGTGTAGGTTAGCAAAGGTTTCCTCCAGATCGGCAAGCAGAGTATGTGTTTTATTCGTTTTGATGACAATGTCATCTACGTACACCTGCACATTCTTGCCGAGCTGGTCGTGCAAGCATTTCTGCATGCATCTCTGATAGTTGCACCCGCATTCCTCAAGCCAAAACACATGACACGATAGCAATAAGCCCCGTACGGGGTAATGAAAGCAGTCTTTATTTGATCAGCAGGATTGAGTGCAATCTGGTGGAAACCAGAATAGGCATCTATGAAAGACAGCAGTTCACAACCAGCAGTGGAATCGATCACCTGATCGATGCGAGGTAGCGGGAAGGGATCCTTGGGGCATGCCTTGTTCAAGTCGGTGTAGTCGACACACATGCGCCATGCATTGGCAGCCTTGGGATCCTCCTTCTTCTTCTCGACCATGACCGGGTTGGCTAGCCAATCCGGATGCAGCACCTCCATGATGAAATTGCTTATCAGCAGCTTGGTGATCTGGTCACCAATGGCCTTCCTTCTCTCATCTCCGAAGCGGCGCATAGCCTGCTTCACTGGCTTGGCGTCAGGACGCACATGTAATGAGTGCTCAACCAACTCCCTCGGGACTCCTGGTAGATCTTCATTGGACCAGGCGAACACGTCCCGATTCTCACGGAGGAAGTGGATGAGCTCGCTTTCCTATTTCTCCGCCAACCCAGAGCCAATGATGGCTACGCGGTCGGGGAACTCGGGGTCGACCTGGACCTTCTTGGTTTCCTGAGATGCCTGGAACGCGGTCCCGTGTTGGGTACTCGGCACGCCCTGCACGCCAGCTTGCGCGGATTGCGCCATGGCCACCACCTCATACATCTTCTTCTTCTCGGCAGCAATCACCATCGACTCTGCCAACTGGGAACCAGCAGAGGCACACTCCATGGACTTCTTGTAATCACCAGAGATAGTAATTATGCCATTGGGACCAGGGATCTTCATCTTCAGATATGCAACGTGAGTCGAGGCCATGAACTTGCTCAGAGCGGGCCTGCCGAGTAGAGCATGGTAAGGGCTCTGATGATCAACCACTTCGAACTGCAGGCGCTCTGTGCGGCAGTTCTCCCTGGTGCCGAATAGCACATCTATCCACACTCGGCCAATTGGGTTGCACGAGATCCCGGGCACAATACCATGGAATGTGGTCTTGCTGGGCAGCAGCATGTTCTCGGCCAGCCCAAGCTTCTCGAGTGTGTCTTTGTACACGATGTTGATGCTGCTGCCGTTGTCGATTAGCACCTTGCTGAACCTCACATTCTTCTCGGGACCCAGGAAAGTAGGGTCTAGCACCAAGGCGTAGCTACCCGGGTTGGGCATCACCTTGGGATGATCTACTCGGGACCACCTGATCTCCTGGTCACACCAATACATGTAGTGAGGGACATCAGGAATCACTGCATTGACCTCCATGGCACGCCTGTGCTGTGATTGCTTGTCGACTGGCTCCGAGGTGAAGATCATGTAGCTCTCATGGTGCTCTTGGTACTGGTTGGAGCCTCCGCCCCCATTGCTGCCGTTGTTGTTGTTGCCCTGGTAGTTGTTGTTGTTGCCTCTGTTGTTGTTGCGGTTGTAGTTGTTATTGTTGTTGCGGTAGCTCTCATTGTTGAAGTGTCGGTTGGCTCCTAAAGCCACTTGGTTCACATTTTCTCTTCTCGGGAACACTGGCGGCCGAGCTGCGGGTGCGCGAGTAGGCTGCACATTGGCGTTGGCCGCTGGCAGAGGAGGAGGAGGGGGCAAGCCGTCATTCTTGATCACATCCCACCGCTCGCACTGCCGAGTAGTGTGGTTAGCAGGCCTTGAGGGGTGGTGAGTGTGAAAACTGCATGGGCCATCCTTCATGTCGTCAAAGACGAACTTCCTCGGCTGCTCGGAGTTGCCGCTACCCGACTGAGGAGCACGGAATGGTTTCTTGTTGCCCTGGCCTTGGTTCTGGTTCTGCCCGTAGGCTCCAGCAGGTTTTTACCTTTGGCTACCCCCAGCTCCAACAGCCACTGCATTCACCTCTTCAGGGTCATACCGAGTATCTATTTGGTCACCCCTGCGCTTGTTGCGGAACTCGTTGCGCTTGCTGTTGCTGAAGTTTCTTCTCGGCTCAGAGGCGTCCATCAGGGGCTGAGTAGGATCACCGAGTGCGTACTGATCCGCAATCTTGATGGTCTCCGCCAGAGTGTTTGGCATCTCCCTTTGCAACCTCTGCCACAGCATACTGCCATGTCTGCAACCCTGCGCAAACCAAGTGATGGCCTGGGCTTCATTCACACCTTCACAGGTGTTCCTCAATGTGCTCCACCGAGTAAGGTACTCGCGGTCTGTCTCATCTTCTCGCTGCCTGCAGGCGGACAGCTGTTGTGGCCTATTCGGCCTCTTGTAAGTGCTCGTGAAGTTGCTGATGAAGGCGTCCGAGAAATCCAGCCAGCAATTGATGCTGTTCTTGGGCAAGTTGTTGAGCCAAGTGCGAGCTGGACCCTCTAGCATCTGCGGGACATAGCGTACCGCCCATCTCCTGTTGCCGTTCGCGATATGAACTGCGGTGACATAGTCATTTAGCCAATCTTCCGGCTTGGTGCTGCCGTTGTAGCTCTTGGTGCCCCTTGCGAGCTGAAAGTTCTTCACGGACGGCTCGTTCATGATCCGCGGGCCAAAGCACTCGGGGCCAGGAGGACCCGTGTTCTCCAGCCGGGCTGACAAGTTGATCCGATCCAGCTGATGCCTTGCGTCTCCAGGCGCCAACACGCGCTCGTCAACACGGTCCAGAATGTCATAGCCAGCCATCTCCATGGCCGAGTAGCCGTCATCATATCTGTCCACCTGCACCGCTGCAGGCTGCTCCACCGGGTTGGCGACTGGCGCCACAGCGCGCGGCTGCTGCCTCTGCCGAGTAGGCTGAGCAGCGGGACGCTGAGAAGGACCTGGGCGTGCTCCACCTCGGGCCTGGCCTTGATCTTGATGGGCTTGAGAGCCTGCTCTTGCAGCGTTGTGTTCCTGCCCGGGCTGCTGCGGCACAGCAAGCTGTCTCGCGGCAGCAGCCGGGTCATACACCTGCAATTGCCTATCTCTGGCGGAACGTCCGCTGCGGCTCTTCTCGCGGCTGGGGTGCGGAGACGAGGCCTGATCGTTAGATCTAGCCGCGTGCGAGTGCACCACCTGCGAAGCTCCAGCACCCGGGTTGGCTTTCCGGAACTCCTCATTCTGCCTAGCCGCCTCTAACACCAACTCGTTGAGGCTTTCCTGCTGCCTAGCGCGCGCGTCGCCGTCGAGACGAGGCAACTCGGCGGCCACGGCCTCTACAGCTCTAAGTGTCTTGGCGGGCGTGCTATACCTAGGCCTAGTGGAGGTGTTTGCAGTGGCGGACTGAGCGGGAACCTCTACGACTGTCGCCATCTCGGCACCAAGGTTGCGCCGCGTGGCGCCTACTCTGCTAGCTCTCCTAGTGACTGGCGTGAAGCCGTGAGCCTTGTTGTACTCAAGCTGATCTAAGCTAAGCTCTAGCCTGATCTTGTCCAACTCCGCCTGCTCGGCGAGCAGCTCCTGGCGTTGCCGCTCGAGCTACTCATTCATGCTCAGGAGCTCGAGGTCGGTGGGAGGCGGCATGCCATTCCGCCCAGCCGACGCGGGAATGGTCGGAGTGGTGGAGGGAGGGAGGTTGCAGTCCTTCTCGTAAGGCCTGTGGGTCCTGCCACCAGCGCTCGAGGCAGCAAGATCCTCGACGACGGCCGCGACGCCAGTAGCAGCTGCGCCGGCGTTTGCCGCCAAGCCGGTCACCATCACCTCAGCGCGGTCCGCAGAACGGAGCGCGGGCCTTCCGCGAGCAGTGATCACCGCAGGAGGATCCTCCGCGTCATGCACCAGCTCGGGGTAGTCGCGGTCGATGACGGTGGCGACGTAGACGAGGTGCGCGCCGAAGGATATCACCGTTCCGCCCTCCGGCATGGCCTCGCCGCCGAAGTCGCCTGCATTGTCGGTGACGAAGTCGAAGGAGCCGAATCTGTGGACAAGGCCACAGACTACACGCTCCGCTGAAGAGGATCCCGTCCGAACAGAAACTCCAGCCAGCGCCGCTGGTTGCCCCACGGTGGGCGCCAACTGTCGTGGTGGTGTCACGGCAGATGCCATAGGATGGCTAAAGATGTGGGGACGAAGGACGCTGGAGGTGCTCGGGGAGGGATCACGCGACGAGTAGACGCGTGAGGTGAAGATCAAACACTGCAAACAACACGATCTACCCAGGTTCAGGGCCCTCGTGAGGAGGTAAAACCCCTACTCCTGCCTTTCTCTATGTATTCTGGTGTCTCACCGAGTAGCCACAGTACAAATGTTCTTGCTACCGAGTAGCCACTCTTCTCTCTCCGAGTAGGATTAGGTCAAGGATCTCTACGTGTGATCCAGCCCAAGTCTCGTATGTCATCGTGTCTCGCGCAGGAGGCGGCTGGGCACCTTATATACCCGGTGCCCTGCCAGATACTGCCAAATACAAACAAGTGTCGACATTGTGTGCACATCGTCCTTCTTCCGAGTTCCCGCTGACAGCTTTGGCTTCTAAGCTTGTCCTGATGCAGAAAGTCGTTGGGCAAAACCAAGTAACCAGTCTGTTATCACTGTGCGAACACAGAGTAGGTCCCCCCTATCCTGCGACGCCCTGCTGCCACACTGTCGCTGTCAGGCACGCCGTCCCCAGATGAACAGTGCTGTGAACAGTGCCAAGTACGGACCCGGGATACGCGGGATCCTGTGTCAGAACGGCTCCTTTGACTTCTGGCCCGAGTAGGTTCCCGCCAGTTTTACTCGGGCCAACTCTTTTACTCGAACAGATATATCTTGCTTGATATCTCCTTCTGGTCATCTTTTTGTGAGACCGAGTAGCAGTCGACCGGGTAGCAAGTACCGGGTAGGCGGCTACTCGACCAAACCTCTATTCTGACTGTTGCCTTTATCACTTGCCTTTACCCTACTCGGGGGTAACCCCCCGACATCTAGAGAACCTTATCTTGCTTAGCTCTAATTAAAAGGAAAAGAAGAAAAGTTGGTAGTCAACCTATGCACCCCCCTCTAGTTGACCATAGAGCACTTTCAACCGTCATGGGCGTGGGTGTTCCGAGATAGTTCAAGAAATAAGCAACTTGGCACAGTTGTATCGCCCCAGCTTGGTTTTTCTCTCGGAAAAGAAGTTGTCAGAAACGAGAGCAAAGGATTTGAGATTTCGATTTGGGTTTCAGAATGCATGGGTCTTAAGTGGTGGTCTTGCGCTCTTTTGGAATAATTATTCAGTGGTGAGTCTAAAATCCTTCAGCAAGACACATATTGACGTGATGATCCAAATGATCGTTTGGGACCTATGGAATGGAGGTTCATAGGGTTTTACGGTGATACTGTTACAACTAGAATGAAGAGAAGCTAGGAACTGCTGGAGTTCCTTAGAGGGGAATATAATAACCCTTGGCTTTGTGATGGAGATTTTAATGAGATTTTGAATGCAAATAAACAATTTGGAGGTAATTGGAGAGAGGATTGGATGATGGGAGGCTTTCATGATATAGCTGGTGTTTGCCGCTTTACATACCTTGGTTTGTCGGGACTCCCTTTCACATGGGATAATCGGCAACACGGGAACATGAACGTTAAAGTCAGATTGGATCGAGGTTTTGGTGATGACCAGTTCTTGGAGGTTTTTGGTAATTCTAATGTGACTCATATTCAAACGAAATAAATCCGATCAGTGCACCCTTCATATTTTTGTGGAACCATTGTTAAATAATGATAAGAAGGGAGCTATACCCTTTCATTTTGAGAATGTATGGGTGAGACACGACAACTATGTTAATGTTGCTGAATCTTCTTGGATCTCTACCAATGGAGATTTGGCTATTGTCTCCGAAGCACTTGGTTGTGTTAGAAAAAGATTACGATCTTGGAATAGTAATGAATTTGGTGATGTCTGAAGGCAGTTGAACTATATGAGAGCAAGATTGGAAAATTTAAGATCAAGATCCTTAGGATCGGGACCTTCCAAGGTAGAGAAATTTTTAATGAACAAAATTTTACAACTTTTATCTCGAGAGGAAATTATTGCAAACCAGCGCTCCTGGATCCAATGGTTAAAGGAAGGAGATCGTAATACGTCTTTATTCCATGCCATAACCAAAGACATAGCTAGACAAAAAATGATTAAGTCCCTAACGTTGGAGTATGGCTCTACGGTGACGTCCCAGGTAGCCTTAGAGGAAACGGCTGATGGGTTATATCAGGCTCTTTTTACCTTGAAGAAAGGTGTGCACTCGGGACTTGTTACTGAGATGGTGAATAGTAAAATTGATGACAATATGAATGATCAACTTCGCAAACCAATTACGGAGCTGGAGATAGAACAAGCACTATTTATGATGCATCCTAACAAATCTCCGGGGCCCGACGGTTTTACAACTGGGTTTTACGTGAAGCACTAGAATATTATGAAGCAACCAGTTAGTGATGAAATTAAGAAATTCTTTGATACTGGAGTGATGCCTACGGAGGTTAACAAAACATTTCTATTGATTATTTTGAAATTTAAAGACCCGAAGATTTTGACTCAGTTTCGTCCCATCTCATCATGCAACGTTCTTTACAAGATAGCCTCGAAAGTGATGGCTATGCGTCTAAGACCGATTTTAGAGGAAATTATTTCGGAAGAGAAAAGTGCGTTCGTACCCGGTAGATTAATCACTTACTATGTACTAATGGCATATGAATGCATCCACTAACTTAAACGAAAAGAGGGGAGATTGGTGCTTGTGCAATTAAGCTAGATATGGCAAAATCTTATGATTGTGTTAAATGGGCCTATTTGAGGAAAATTATGCAGAAACTTGGCTTTTTAGAGTGGTGGTTCAACAGGATTATGGCATGTCGTGTTGGTGTCACGGCAGATCCCATAGGATGGCTAAAGTTGTGGGGACGATGGACGCTAGAGGCGTTCGGGGAGGGATCACGCAACGAGTAGCCGCGTGAATATGAAGCTAGCACTGCAAACAACAAGATCTACCCAGGTTCAGGGCCCTCGTGTGGAGGTAAAACCCCTACTCCTGCCTTTCTCTCTTTATATTCGTGTCTCACCGAGTAGCCACAGTACAAGTGTTTCTTACTACCGAGTAGCCACTCTTCTCTCTAAGTGATGAACTAGGTCAAGAATGTGAACCGATTCTGGGATCCCTCGCGCAGGAGGGGGCAGGGCACCTTATATACTGGTGCCCAGCCGGATACAGCCAAGATGTCGACATTGTGTGCACACTGTGCACTTCCGGCTTCCCGATGACACCTTTGGCTTCCTAGTTTGTCCGGTGTGGAAAGTCGTTCCGCAGAACCGAGGAACTGATCTGTTATCACTGACATTGTCACGGGGTAGGCCCCCCTAACATGCGACGCCCTGCTGACACCCTGGCGCGGATAAGCACGCGCTCTGCAGATGAACAGTGCCGCAGTACGGACCCAGGATACGCGGGATCCTGTGTCAGAACGGCTCCTTTGACTTCTGGCCCGAGTAGGAGACCGCCCTCTCTACTCGGTCCACTTCCTCTACTCGGAGGAGAGTAACTTCCTTGATTCTTCCTCCTGGCCCTCAGTGTGTACGGCCGAATAGCGGACGACCGGGTAGCGAGTACCGGGTAGCCGCTACTCTGCCAAATGTCTCTTCTGATCTTGCCTTTAGCACTTGCCTTTACCCTACTCGGGGGTAACCCCCCGACATTAGTCCCCGAAGCTGGTAGAGTCCTGCGAACTTGTTCACTGGGCTCTGCCAGCTTATAAACCAATCTTGCCTTTGAGCCTTAGGTTGCTGAGTAGAACCTCCGAGTAGCCCTTAATCCTGTCTTGAGCTTCCTCTTTTCCGATTAGAACCACTTCTCTTCTCTGTCGCCGAGTAGAAAGACTTAGCGAGATTTCCAATCAGAATCTCTGCGTGGCACGTGTCACGCTACCACACCCCCGACGCCTCGGTGCCCGGGATCTGACAGGCCACGCGCCCAGTTTTCACGTCCTGGGCCCACTAGCCCGTTAGGTCCCATCAAGCGCAGTAATTACCCATGATCGCGTCGTGGGATCGAATGCGGCCGTTACGCGCGCCAACTGTGCTGTGTGCGTTTCTAACCGGCCCGCACACCTCACGCCGTACGATCTCCGTGCGTAACTGATCCCACTACCTCCAATCGTAACGGCAACCCGAGGGGAGGTATAAATACCCCCTCGGTAACTCCTTCTTCCTCTTCCTGCCTTCATTCTCCCTTCGCCTCTTTGTTTCTCCGCCGCCACCGAGCTCTTCGCCGCCGTGCATCTCACAGCGCCGAAAGGCCAGTTCTTTCCGCCAAATTCCACCAAACCACCATCAAATTTTCTCTCCTGCCTGATGGCTCGCGACCACGACGCCCGCGCCGGGTGGGCTGGATCTAACGTCACGGCAGATGAGTGCCGTTGGCTGGTGAACACCCGGCGAGTTCCTCCCGGCGTCCGCTGCCGGCATCCCGATGGCGAGCTCGTCCCCACTCCGGAGGCGGACGAGCACGTGGTGTTCCTCGCGCACTTCGCGCGGGGATTCGGGCTGCCCGTGTCAGATTTCTTCCGCGGCTTCCTCGACCATTTCGGGATCCAGCCGCACCACCTGCCGCCGAATGCGATGGTGATGCTCGCATACCACGCTGTGGTGTGCGAGGCGTTCCTGGGCGTGCGCCCCACGCCGATGACCTGGGCGCGCTACTTCTTCTTCAGGAAGCAGAGCAAGGCCAAGCCGGGTAGCGCAGATAGCAGCCGCGGAATGACCGAGAACGGCAGCGCCATGATGGTGCAGCGCAGCGGAACCAGCCATCCGCGCATCAAGGGCCTCGACTCCGTGCGCAAATGGAAGCGGACCTTCTTCTACGTGAAGAACATCCCTGTCAAGGAAGACGAGCCCCTGGTGGACCAGATCAATCTCCCCCGATGGACCAATTCGCCTCCTACCGGGCAGAATTGGGGATTCAAGCCCCTGCTAGATGGCGACATCAAGCAGATCAACGCGCGCCTCGCCCAGCTGAAGGAGAAGGGGCTCAAGGACGACGACCCCATCGCCTGCTGGATCTCCAGGCGAGTGCTCCCGTTGCAGCACCGTGCACACCTCATGTGCTACATGGGCGGCAACAGAGATTGCACCCGGACGACGACGTTCGAGCTCAGCAACGCGGACGTGGCCGTCTGGGCGCGTTCCATCATGAGCACCGGCCTCACCGACCACTGGCAGTACGGCTTTGTGCCGTACAGCCGCACGAAGTCAATCAAACGGGTTAGTACTTCTTATTCTGTTCCCTGCGTATTGATTCCGAGTAGATAGCCTTCTTAGCTTGATATGCTTAGTATCCGCACTCTGTGCCGAGTAGGGCACTTAGCCGTATCTCATTTAGGCTTCATGTGCTTTATGCTTGCACTACATGCCGAGTAGAACACTTGCTACTATTTGTTAGGCTTCCTGTGCTTTGTGTTTACACGCCTCGTTAAGTAGGACGCTTACTCCATTATGCTTTGTGCTTGCATCCCGTCCCGGGTAGAATCCCTTACGCTGCTCAACTGATTTGTGTTGCTTGCTTATATCTCCAGCGCCTTGCTCGCCAGCTTGCTGAGAGCGAGGAGCGCTTCGAGGCCAACTGGCACGAAGACCGAAAGGAGGACGACGAGGTCTCTTACGACACCGCGGACACCCTCTGCATCCCTCATGCCGTTCAGCCGGGTAAGCATCATGTCGACGCGTCCATTCGGGGCTGGTCCGAAGACGACGACGAAGGTGACTGAGTTAACCTTTTTGGTCACGAGTAGCGCAACTTAGTTTCTTTCTATTTCTCAATTGTTTTCTTCTCTCCTACTCTGCAGATGATGCTAATGCTGAGGAGGAGGACGAGGACGTCCTCGATGCCGACCCAGTTGCGGTTGCTGCTCCCGCTACTCGGAAAAGGGCGGGCAGTGGTGCCCAGGAGCCCCCTAGCAAGAAGGCCAAGCAGGTCGTGAAGAAGGTCAAACAGGTTTCTGGGAGACGGCTACCCCCTTCCCGCGCAGGGTAAGTTACTTTCTTCTAAGTTGCATTCCGCTGTTGCTGCTTTTCGGTTTCTTCCTTACCTCTTCTTTTTCTGAACTTCCTTTTTCTCTTCAGCGCCCCCTTGGACGCTGATGCTGCTGCCGCTCCCTCCAAATCCAAGAAGAGATCCGCCATTGACGTCGACAAGCTCATCGACCTCTCTGATGAGGACGAGACCGCGGCACGGGATGAGCCGCGCGCGCCCTCTCCCGTGAAGGGTGAGGATGAGGACGACACCAATGTCCAGGACATGGACATTGGTGCCCAGGACGCCGAGCAGGAGCAGCAGGCCCGCGCGGAACAACAAGCGCAGGATGATGCTCACGACGAGAGACCCCCTTCTCCCCCAGCTGCCACCGCTGGGGAGAACACAGAAACAACCATCGAGCATCAAGATCGTGCCGCCCTTGAGCGGCAGGAAGAGGATGAGGAGCAGCAGGACACTGATGCTGCCACCCGAAATGACCCCGCGGCCCAGCCGCGGGTAGATAATCAAGATGACGTATTGCAAGACCCCGCTGCCGAACAGCGGGTTGAGACAACTGACGTGGAGCCGGACCTGCAGAGCCACGCGCAACCGGACGCTGCGCCCGGTAGCCAGTCCTTGGCGCCGCCTACCCAGCAGGCCGCTCCACCAACTGCGCCAAGCTTCCCGCCCATGAAGAAGACCAAGACCACAGCCAGCCCTCCAGCCAAGCAGATCACCAAGAAAACTGCTTCCGATGCTGCTGGCAAGAAAGATGCAGCCGAGAAGAAGGATGCCGAGAAGAAGACTGTTGAGAAGAAAGCTGTCGAGAAGCCAGCAGCCGAGAAGAAGGCCGCCGAGAAGCAGTCTGCCCAACCAGATGCCGAGAAGAAGGCCGCCGAGAAGCAAGCTGCCCAGCCAGACGCCCCCGTCCGTAGGAATCCCTCGCGTGGCGCTGCTCACGATTCTGTCGTGATGCCGCCACCTAAACCAACTGCGAAGCCTGCCGTGAAAAGTGGGCAGCTCGCCATCGGTGCTTCCGGCAGCGCTGCAGGCACAGCCGCGGGATCGAGCGTTCAAGACCCGCCTGCCTACCCGCCTTACATGACGCAGCTGAGCAAACAATATAGCATCGGTCTGACCAAGACCGAGAAACAGCTCGCTCTCACAAAAGGCAAACAGGTCCAGGCTGTGAATTCCAAGCTACCGGCCAAGGACAAGGCCCATTCGATCTTCTCGCGCGAGATCCAGGAGACAGAGGTGGAGTCCCAGGGTCTCGAGCAGATAATCGACCGGGTGGGCTTTATTGACGCCGAGTGGAATAGCGCGTTCCTTGGCAACGAGTCCTGAAACGGCCTGGCTTTGGGCAAGTTGGACCACTGGCGCATCGACTGGAACAAGGCAGACCTGGGCTACAATCCCATGACCATCTCGTCCGCCACCAGCACGCTTGCCGCGAAGCTGTTCGTCCACCGCAAGGCTGCAGAGGATCTCGAGCAAACCTATGCGGTAAGTCTTGCTTTGCCTGTTCCGAGTTGCGCTTTTCTTCTCTCCTATTTTTCTTCTTCTTCTTATCCATCACCCAGTCCCCGAGATTCGGGCCGAGTAGACGGTCACTCAACCGAGTTGCCGTCTTCTCGGGTCAAATCTTCAAAACAGTGTCTAATTCCTCTTCTCTCTGCTTCTCAGAATAGCCTTTTGAAGAGAACGACCCTCTACCGGCATCTGCTCTGGAATCACAGCATTGCAAAAAGGTGCCTTGAAGCCCTAGAAGCTGAACGCAAAAGTGATGCCGTGACCGAGAAGGAGGCCCTAGCTCGTACCCTTCAACTTTCCGAGCTCGAGAGTAAGCTTCTAGCTATTCGGTTCATGCGTTTTGTGTTTACGCCCGTTTTTGCTTTCTGCTCTAACTCCTTGTACTCTGTAGGCAAGGTCAAGGCGCTGACTGAGGAGCACAAGCACTGTCACGTCTTTGTTGAAAATGCCGAGACCACCATTAAGAAGCTGGAAGGTAAGCTGCTGTCTTCTCGGCTTGTTCTCCTCCTTCTTCTCTGCTATCTGCTGACCATGCCCTTCTCCTCCGCAGAAGATTACAAGAAATTTCATGAAGAGCATCTCGACTGCGTGAAACCCGCCGAGTTGCAGCAGCAATTGGAAAGCCAAGCCGTCGAGCTCAAGAGCCAACACACCACCGAGCTGGAGCCGCTGCAGGTCCAGTTAAGGGCTGCCCTTCAAGATGTCATAGACATAACCGCTGAGAAGGACAAGTTGGAGGCAGTCGCCAAGGCTAAGCAAAGGGCCCTTGAGATGGAGTGCAAAACGCTGAAGAAGAGCAACTCGGATCTCATGCTCCAACTGGCCCAGTTCCGGAGGGTGGAAGAAAGGCATGTCGCGGATGAGGAATCATGGAAGTGGAAGCTGGAATCGCTACTCTGCGACCTGAACAGTAAGTTCTCGCATCTTTGCAACTCCCTGCTTCCTTCCTCTTTTCTGCTGTTCGGCTTGCATCTCTTTGCTGCTTTCCTTTCTAATCTTTTTTGATAGCATTTTCAGAAATCTTCCCCGATCTCTACTCAGCTTGCAAACCTGCCCTGTCAAAGGCCCAAGATGCTCGAGTAGAGAAAGGGATGCCCATGGATACCAAGGCCTCAATCCAAGACAGCTTCACGAATATACAGGGACAACTTCAGCGCCTCAAGGGCTTGGGCACAGACTTGACGTCTACCGCCTTCAAGCTCCATGCTTTGTTCTGGCCCAAAGAGCCCTTGCCCCCAACTATCCGCGCACTTGCCGAGAAGCTGAATGGCTTTAAGGCCGAGCTGAAGAAGTGGCGAGCATCCGGAGCTCGGGCAGGCGCTAACATGCTGCTCCTCTTCATCTGTAGCTGGTACAAGAATCTTAACCTCAACACCATTCTTGAGATGAGGCAGGATTCGAAGTGGGAGAAGGATCCCGAGTGCGTGACTCGCCGCCAGGCAGTCGCGTACGAGATTGCCTCCTACGCAGATACCGTGCGCTTCATCGAAGGCCTCACCGAGCCTGACACGGATGTGGAGGATGAAGGCGAGGATGAAGACGATGACGAGGAAGCCATTGAGTCAGACGGGCTGAGCTTCTTTGATAGCCCTGGCGCTGATGACAAGGCCGGGAAGGGGAAAGGTGCGGTCGTCGCGGATAGCGAAGAGGAAGCCGAAAGCGAGAAGATGACCATCGACACCGCGGCCCTTGAGTTCGGCACTTCATCAGGCGCAACCCTTGACAACACGACGCTACTCCGCGCTCAATCTGCTGCCTCCACTTCGGCAACAGACCCCATCTCGGTGGCTACAACCACTTCTGATCAGGCTGCCACCAACCCAGAAGCGGATGCCACGAAGACCGACGTCGCCAACCCGGAAGCTGACGCTGCCAAGGCCAACTCCGAAGCTGATGCCGCCAAGGCCAACACCAAAAATGCTGCTACCTCTACCTGATTATGTCCTGCAACACTTATGCTCGAGATGTTTATCAAATCCCCGGAATGCCGGGTGCAGATGTACTGAACAATTTATCTTCCCGTTGCTACTCAGTTTTATTTCACTTGAAGTTTTTATACTTAGTAATTTGAGCAGCTTTGGCTTGATGCCGGGTTGCGTTATCATGCGAGTCCCCGAGTTGCGTTTTTCATCCACCCTTCCTTTTTATCTCAGCTCTTACCTGCAACTTATTGCTTTTTTGGTATGCGAGTCACAAGAGTTCAAAGTTGGAGTTTCAAATACTTAGCCACTAGGAAACAGTCATAGTAACGATACCCACCACATAGCCGAAAAAGTTAACAACAGACAGTAAAAGACACTCTAGTCGGTTGCCACACGCGTCCTTCCCTTCGCAATTTTCATGTGTTCATTGACTCTTTGGCTTGTTCTCTGGCTTGCCATGAAGCCGGATTGCGGACAGCAGCTAAGTCGCAGAGTGTCCGGTGAGTGTAAACACATTACTTGGTATGCTTTTGGAATTCTAAGCATAGCAACCGAGTAGACAAAGAGATAACAGAATAGAAACACTTAGAGCAATTTTGGACGAGGGCAGTCCCCGAGTTCAATTTCAGATTGCAGAGTAGGAGTTTAACTCGGATAAGAGAATACATACACACTTTTGCTCATGAATGAAAGCAACGAAGTAGAGCTACATTCCAGGGGCGTTTGGATTCCTCCCCAGCTTTATCCGGCCTGTTCTTCTGTGATGGTTGCGCATCTACAAGGTAGTACGCATCATTGTGTAGAGCCTTGCTCACAATGAACGGCCCTTCCCACGGAGGGGATAGCTTGTGCATCCCGGCTGTGCGTTGCACGAGCCTAAGGACCATGTCTCCTTCTCGGAAAACCCTTGGGTTTACCTTTCGGTTGTGATAACGCCTCAGGTTTTGCTGGTAAACAGCTGAACGTGACAGAGTAAGCTCTCTTGCTTCTTCTAGCAGGTCAACGTCATCTTCTCGAGCTTCTCTCGCCTCCGCCTCAGTGTAGAGGGTTACTCGGGGGGAGTCATGCTCTAGGTCGATTGGCATCACGGCTTCAGCCCCGTAAACCAAGAAGAATGGTGTGTAGCCGGTTGACCGGTTAGGGGTAGTCCTTAGACTCCACAACACCGCTGGCAACTCGTCTAGCCAACACCCTGGTGTTTTCAGCAGCGGCTCAATCAGCCTTGGCTTTATGCCTGCAAGCAGCATGCCATTTGCTCTTTCCACCTGCCCATTGGATGCGGGATGCGCGACAGATGCGACGTCTAGTCGGATGTGCTTATCTCTGCAGAATCTCACCAAGGCTCCCTCAGCAAAGTTAGTGCCGTTATCTGTGATGATGCTGTGCGGGTAGCCGTATCTCAGGATCACATCCTTCAGGAAACTCACAGCAGTATCTCCATCACACTTCCGAATAGGCTTCACTTCAATCCACTTGGTGAATTTATCAACCATGACCAAAATGTGTGTCATGTTGCCTCTAGCCGGCTTGAAGGGACCAACCATATCCAGACACCAAACAGCAAATGGCCAAGTGATGGGAATTGTTTTCAACTCGGAAGCAGGCATGTGGATCTTACTTGCGAATCTCTGGCAGCCGTTGCATTTTCTCACGATATCTTCCGCTTGCTGCAGAGTGGTGAGCCAGTAGAAGCCATGCCGAAAAGCCTTCTTGACTAAAGCCTGAGAAGAAGCATGATGCCCGCATTTCCCTTGGTGTATCTCCACCAGGATCTCTTCTCCTTCTTCTGGGTCCACACAACGCTGCAGCACGCCAGTGGCACTTCTCTTGTGCAGAACCTCTCTAAATATTGTGTAGCCCTTGGATCTTCTCTGAATCTGCCTTGCGGTAACCTCATCATCTGGCAGGGTGCCGTCCCTTAGAAAGGATAATATGGGCATGGCCCAACTCGGTGTCTCCCGTGCGGGAAACACTGGTTCGTCCACTTCCATTGGAACGGGCACCACTGACTGCTCGGTTGGGGTTAACTCTTTGCAGCCCCGAACGGTTTGCAAGGACTTCTTCAAGGAATGCGACAGTCCCCGAGCTGAGGGTGGCAGTCCCCGAGTAAGGAGGAGCAGTCCCCGAGTAAGGAGGAGCAGTCCCCGAGTAGAGAGGGGCAGTCCCTGGGTTGCAGGCGCCAGTCCCCGGGATGGAGACGGCAGTCCCTGGGTCTCCTTTTGCACCTTCCCAGTCAATCTACATTGGAACTGCTTCTTCATTAGGCAAAGAAGGAACGAAAATGGACTCCGAGTTGGGGGATCGCTTGATGGATGGCTTCCTTAAATGCTCCAAGGCGATCCCAGCCGGGATGTATTGCCGAGAAGATCCCAACTTGGACAGCTCGTCAGCTGCTTCATTCTCTGCTCGGTGTATGTGTTGGAACTCGCAACCTTCAAAGAATCCTGTCATGGTCTGCACCAGGAAGCGGTATGATGCCATGTTGGCATCCAGAGCATCCCACGTGTCAGAAACCTGCTGTATCACCAGATCCGAATCGCCATAGCATATAATGCGCTGCACGCCAACCTCCTTGGCTACCCGCAAGCCGTGTACTACGGCCTCGTACTCTGCAACATTGTTGGATGCCTTGAAGTGAATTTGCAGCACATATTTGAGTTGATCTCGCTTGGGTGACGTAAGCACTACGCCAGCACCAAGGCCTTCCTTCACCTTGGAGCCATCAAAATGCATCTTCTAGTAGTTGGATACCGGAGTGGGAGGCTCATATTGCACCTCAGCCCAATCCACCAGAAATTCTGCCAGTATCTGAGATTTGATGGCTTCTCTTCTCGCATACGCGGGAGCGTACGCGGCCAGCTCGATTGCCCACTTGGCTACTCTGCCACTCGCTTCCTTGTTGCCCATGATATCCGAGATGGGAGTTGAGCTCACCACTGTGATGGGGTGTTCTTGGAAGTAGTGCTTCAGCTTCTTGGCGCCCGGGTACACACCGTAAGTCATCTTCTGGTAGTGCGGGTAGTTCTGCTTGGAGCTGGACAGCACCTCACTGAGATAGTATACTGGCCGCTGCACACTTTTGCCTTCCTCTTCTCGCTCCACCACAATTACCACACTGACTACTCGATTGGTAGCCGCAATGTATAGCATCATTGGCTCCTTGGGTAGCGGACTAGCCAGGATGGGAGCGCTACCCAGCATTGCCTTCAGCTCATTGAATGCCACATCCGCTTGCGGTGTCCAGACGAACTTGTCGTTTTTCTTCATTAATTGGTACAAAGGCAAAGCCTTCTCGCCCATTCTGCCCAAGAAGCGACTCAGAGATGCCAAGCAACCGGTGAATTTTTGCACATCCTTCAAGGTTCTCGGCAAAGACATGCTCTCAATAGCTTTTATCTTTGAAGGATTGGCCTCAATGCCCCGACTGGATACCAAGAAGCCGAGTAGCTTGCCAGACGGGACGCCAAATGTGCATTTACTCGGGTTCAGCTTCATCTTATACTTGCGCAAGTTAGCGAAAGTTTCCTCAAGGTCACTGAGCAGAGTATGTGTTTTATTCGTTTTGATGACAATGTCATCTACGTACACCTGCACATTTTTGCCGAGTTGATCGTGCAAGCATTTCTGCATGCATCTCTGATAAGTGGCACCCGCATTCCGCAACCCGAAACACATGACACGATAGCAATAAGCCCTGTACGGGGTAATGAAAGCAGTCTTTATTTGATCAGCAGGGTTGAGAGCTATCTGATGAAAACCAGAGCAGGCATCTATGAAAGACAACAGCTCACAACCAGCAGTGGAATCGATCACCTGATCGATGCGAGGTAGCGGGAAAGGATCCTTGGGGCAGGCCTTGTTCAAGTCGGTGTAGTCGACGCACATGCGCCATGCGGTAGCGGCCTTGGGATCTTCCTTCTTCTTTTCGACCATGATCGGGTTGGCTAGCCAATCCGGATGTAGCACCTCCATGATGAAATTGCTTATCAGCAGTTTGGTGATCTGATCACCAATGGCCTTCCTTCTCTCATCTCCGAAACGGCGCATAGCCTGCTTCACTGGTTTGGCGTCAGGACGCACATGTAGCGAGTGCTCAACCAACTCCCTCGGGATCCCCGGTAAATATTCATTGGACCAGGCGAAAACGTCCCGATTCTCACGGAGGAAGTGGATGAGCGCGCTTTCCTATTTCTCCGCCAAACCTGAGCCAATGATGGCAACACGGTCGGGGAACTCAGGATCAACCTGGACCTTTTTCGTCTCCTGGGATGCTTGGAACGCCGTTCCGTGCTGGGAACTCGGCATCCCAGGCGCACCACCTTGTGCTGCTTGCGCCATAGCCACCACCTCATGTATCTTCTTCTTTTCGGCAGCAATCACCATCGACTCCGCCAACTGGGAACCAGAGGAGGCGCACTCCATGGACTTCTTGTAATCACCAGAGATGGTAATCACGCCATTGGGACCAGGGATCTTCATCTTCAGATACGCAGTGTGAGTAGAAGCCATGAACTTGCTCAGAGCCGGCCTGCCGAGTAGGGCGTGGTAGGGGCTCTGGTGGTCAACCACCTCGAACTGCAGGCTCTTTGTGCGGCAGTTCTCCCTGGTGCCGAATAGCACATCTATCCATACACTGCCAATCGGATTGCAAGAGACCCCTGGCACGATGCCATGAAACGTGGTCTTGCTGGGTAGCAACATGTTCTCGGCCATACCAAGCTTCTCGAGTGTGTCTCTGTACATGATGTTGATGCTGCTGCCGTTGTCGATCAGTACCTTGCTGAACCTCACGTTCTTCTCGGGACCCAAGAAGGTAGGATCCAGCACCAAGGCATAGCTACCCGGATTGGGCATCACCTTAGGATGATCCGCTCTAGACCACGTGATCTCCTGGTTGCACCAGTGCATGTAGTGAGGAACTGCAGGGATCACATCATTGACCTCCATGGCCCGCCTGTGATGGGATTTCTTGTCAACAGGCTCAGAGGTGAAGATCATGTAGCTCTCGTGGTGCTCCTGGTACCGATTGCGGTCTCCGCCACCATTGTTGCCGTTGTTGTTACCTTGGTTGCTGTTGTTGTTGTTGTTGCCTCTGTTGTTGTTGCGGGTGTAGTAGTTGCTGTTGTTGTTGTTGTTGCAGTAACCATCATTGTTGAAGTAGCGGTTGGCTCCTAAAGCCACCTGGTTCACATTTTCTCTCCTCGGGAAGGCTGGAGGCCGAGCAGCGGGTGCGCGAGCAGGCTGTACGGCGGCATTTGCGGCGGGCAGAGGAGGAGGAGTAGGCAGGCCCTCGTTCTTGATTTCTTCCCACCAACTGCACTGCCGAGTAGTGTGGTTGGCAGGTCTTGCGGGATGCCGAGTATGGAAGCTGCATGGGCCATCCTTCATGTCCTTGAACACAAAGTTTGGCGCCGGACCCGAGTTGCCGCTACCCTGCTGGGAGGTGTTGTATGGCTTCTTGTTGCCTTGGCTCTGATTCTGGTTCTGCCCGTACTTGGCTCCAGCAGTTTTTGGCCTCTGGCTACTCCCAGCTACGGTAGCCACAGAATTCACCTCCTCCGGGTCGTACCGGGTATCAATCCGGTCACCCCGGCGCTTGTTGCGGAACTCATTGCGCTTGCTGGTGTTGATGTTGTAGTTCCTTCTCGATTCAGCAACATCAAGAAGAGGCTGAGTCGGGTCGCCGAGTGCGTACTGATCCGCAATCTGGATGGTCTCCGCGAGAGTACTCGGCATCTCTCTCTGCAGCCTTTGCCACAGCATGCTGCCATGCCTGCAACCCAGCGCAAACCAAGTGATGGCCTGGGCCTCATTCACACCCTCACAGGTGTTCCTCAGAGTACTCCACCGAGTAAGATACTCGCGGTCCGTCTCCTCTTCCCGCTGCCTACAAGCGGATAGCTGCTGCGGCCTATTCGGTCTCCGGTAGGTGCTGGTGAAGTTGCTGACAAATGGCTCCGCGAAGTCAAGCCAGCAGTTGATGTTGTGCTTGGACAGGTTGTTGAGCCAAGTTCTTGCTGGTCCCTCTAGCATCTGTGGAATGTACCGCATGGCCCATCTCCGGTTGCCGCCTACGATGTGCACGGCTGTGACGTAGTCATTGAGCCAATCTTCCGGCCTGGTGCTGCCGTCATAACACTTGGTCCCCCTAGCAAGCTGGAACTGCTTCACGGATGGCTCCGTCATGATGCGGGGACCAAAGCACTCAGGGCCAGGCGGCCCCTTGCTCTCGAGTTGCGCTGATAAAGAAATCCGGTCCAGCTTATACCTGGTGTAACATCCCAAGTATGAAAAAGCTCCCTTTAGAATGTTTTATTTCTTGTTAAGTTATGCTTTGCATCATGTCATCATAGTCATTGCTTTTGTTTGCATTTGTTTTGCATTTGATTTCATTTGTTTCCTTTTGTTTTCTTATGAATTCCAAACAAAAATTCAAATTATTGTTCATACTTGTTATGTTACATGTTTCAAATAAGAACTACAAAACAATCAAATAAATTGTTCCACAAAAATTGGAATAAAAAACTTTAAGTTGGCTTAAGTGGCATTTATTCTTTTTATACCAAAATTGATCAATTCATTTAATTTCCAAACAACAACATAAATTAAATTTATTTGGGAAACAAAATGTTGCATAGATGTTTTTATAACAAGTAACTCATTACAAAATTTTTCCCTAAATTTTCCCTAGTCCAAAAACCTCTCCTTTTCTCTCCTTTGTCAAATCTGCAAAAAAAAAAGTAATAAACAGAAAAGAATAAAGAGAGAGAGAGAGAGGGGAAAGGGCATCCAGCCCTTTGGGCCAGCCCACCTAGCCCCTGGCCCGTACCCCTCGTTGTCTTCTACCTTCGTACGGCAGGCAGATGCCACTGCCCACGTCGACAGGTACAGGCAGTGGACGGCCTCGAGCTCACCTCCTCCTCTATAACCTAGCTCGAGCTCCCCCTCCTACCCTAATTTTCTTCCTCCCTCCTTCTCCCTCGAGCGCCGCTCTTCTTCCTCTCTTCCTCTCTCTCTACACTCCGGCCTCTCCTCTCTGTATCCACCGAGAGCAACCACCACAGCCACCCCTCTCCGGCGATCGCCGTCGACCCGGTGCCCTCCCGGCCGTGGTAGGGCCGGGAACGGAACCGCCACTCTTCCCTCTCCCGCTACGTCCCCTCCGTTTCCCCGGAGGCCCTCCGAGCCGCCGCCGCCGTCCTCAACTCCGGCGACGGTCGCCCCCCACCGAGCTGCACCGACCTCCTTCCGTTTCGCCCGTCAGTGAGCCCTCGTCGCCTCCCTCTCCCTCCCCTCTCTGCCTCACACGACCACGCGTGCACGTCCATCTGCGCACGGCCACCGCACCAGCACACGCACGCCCACCCGCGCGCATCGGCGGCGAGCAGCGAACCGGCGGCGTTCGCTGTTCTCCTCCGCCGAAGATTCAGTAACCTGAACCTGCAAAAGAAAATTCAGTTAGTGCGCTGTCTGAAGAATAACCCCCCTTCGCTACGCATACCCGACAAGCAAACGCACACAGCCCAACTGGCAACCCACCGTGCGCGCAAGCGAGAGCTCGCGGGTTCGAGCCCCGCGGGAGGCGATTTTCGCCTCCCATTTTTTCCCTTGCGCGCACCCGTGCTGGGCCCCGCGCGTCAGTGTTCCTGGGGGCCACGTCGACCCCCAGCCAAGCCACCTAGGCGCCACGGTGGCGCTGGCCCCACTGGCAGTGGCCTGTGTAGGTCACTGCGTGGTGCAGTTAAATTTTCTGTCTTTTCTCTTTTAATTTTCAGTCCAGTTTTTTTACAGTTTAGTCCCTAAAAACAAAACTCAAATAACTTTTGAATCCCAACTCCAAATAATATAAATAAAATATGCTTTCTGAACCAAATTTAATTCTCTACCTGTTTATAACATTTGTATTCTGTTTTGAATAATTCAAATGCATTCAAATTTCAAATTCAAACAATTCATTTGAAATTTGTATAATTGCATAACTAATTCATACTTAATCCAAATAACATAAATAAAATATGTTTTCCATGCTATTTTGAGCCATCTTTTCAAATATAAATTTTGTTTCATGATTTGAATAATTAAAATTGCTTAAATAATTTAAACTTTGTTTGAATCATTTAAAATTGCTAAATTCATAACTTGCTCAAATGAAATTGTTTTTAAACATATAAAATATGTTTTCAAACCAGAAAAACATAATCTTTTCAAATATGAATTTTATTTGATGTTTTGAACAAATAAAAATTCAATTAATATTAATACTTGAATTAAATTCAATTAAATCTTGTTTAAACTTGTTTAATTCATACGTAATTCATTCTAATTCCTTTTTCAACAAATGAGACATGTATTCCAACTAAAATTTGGTGTTCTATTCAAATATGAACTTTGTTATCTGTTTTGAACAATTAAAACTGGTGAAAATAACAAATGCTTGTGTAACACCTTTAAGGAACCAAAATTCCATCACTTAATAAATAAATTTCCAAAATTGGTAAACCTTATTTCCAATTGATTCTATTGTTGTTTCCTTTTGTTTTCATCATCCATGCATCATGCTAATTCACTTACACATGATGATTAGTTGTAGAACAATTATTTCAACCTTAATTCATGGGCTTTCCATATGCAATCCCAATTGCATAGGGGTCCATTTAAACATGTGATCTTGTCAACTAGTTTATTTTGGTGCAACAATTAAATTGTCATGCATCATCCCATGATTGTGCACTATGCCATGTTATTGATTGTTTATCTCTCTGCGTTGTTTGTTTGCTTCTTCTCGAATAGACGACGACGTTGAGACCGACGAGACTTACGACACCCCCTCTGAGGATCTTAGCTCAGTACCAGGCTACTGAGTTGCAGGCAAGTATTCACTCACATGAACCATCGTGTTCCTTTCAACATTGGATACCGATACTTTCAGTTGTCTATTCTGCTAGCCCTATGTATTGATGCTTGTGTCCCGATCCTATCATATGTCATCCTTCAAACCCTGATATAGCCTCACCTCCACACCTATAACCCCTTTGCTTGTTGCCCGTGTCTTACTAGCATGCTTAGGGTTGTTTTTGCTCGAGTCTGTTGTCTGTTACTTACTGTTATCATATTTCATTATGTTCCGGGGCTCGATGTTAAACAATCACCCTGTTAATGTTATGGGTAATAACAATTTGATGATAAGGCACCGGCAGGAGGCCCGGCGTGGTTTTGAGGCCTGCTAGTGTCGACCCTAATTAGGAAAAGGGTCTTGTCTACTGATCCATGATGAGCGTGCTCACCGCATCCGGGTGGTATTATGGAACCCCCCTCGACTTTGACCTGATCCGCAGTTTGTCCGAAGAGCCACACTTAGTTCGGGTGTTCCATTTGCGCATAAGCATGAATGGGTCGCTCCCATGGTTACTGTTGGTGATGATTATGATGATGATGATGCATATAGGGCGAGGCCTGTGGTGCCGGGGGGTGTGGTTTTCACCCTTGCGCTTAGGTTAGGTCGGACTGGTCGGGACCTTATAGCTCCGTGGCTCCTAGGACAGGTTGTAGAGATGGTTCGAGTCGTGTTGAGTCCACCTGAGTTTTAGTTGGTGGCTCGAGTGTGTACGGGTACTGGAGCACACCCTGTAGGGATGAATCTTCTCGAGAAGCCGTGTTGTCCGCGGTTATGTGACGACTTGGTGAAAGTACTGGCTAACAAGTACTCAGACTACTTACACCTAACTATAATAACTTGACTAGTAATAGGTTTATTGACACAATAACCTGAACCATCATTAATCCAACGGTGTGGGTTATCCTCGGATTGCTTCTTTGGATAAGGGGCGAGATCCAGGATGGGTTTGTTTGGAGTTAGTTGTAGTTGGTTACGATACGCTATCTTATCACCTTTCTGATAGCCGGAAGTTGTAGTAAGTTTCTGTAGTTGGTTAGTGCAGCCCGCTGCCGCATCTTTTATATCCCCTTTCTTCCGTTGAACCCAAAGCATCTGTGCTTGGTGTTGACGGGTTACACTTTGGTGAACTGTGAGTCTTGCTTGCCAGTACGTTTATGTACTGACCCCTTTGGGGCTGTGGTTTCCGCAGACTACGATTCCGAGGATCCCCATGGTGGCTACTACATGGAGTTTGACGAAGCTGTTGACGAGTAGATAGCGGACCCGGGCAGGATCCGAGACATCGTGGATGGGCTCCGTCTTTTCGTTTCCGGCCTCTTAGGCCTATTTTGGTTTTGTCTGTACTCAGACCCTTTGAATGCTTCCGCTGTGATGTAATGATGAATTGTTGGGACATGTGTCCTCTGGATGATTGTATTTGCTATCTCTGCTCTAGTGAGAGCTATTTGCAACTTATTTCTATTTATTTGTGTCTTAGAGATCTGTTGTGCTATCATTTTGTTCAACGCCGTTGACGTACCATGTGTGTATGGTATGAAGTACGTCAAGGGTAGTATCCTGATTTCTACGGGATGGTTTACGTAGACGATGAACAGATAGGGGTTGGTTGTCACACATACGTGTGTTGGCCTACTCGTAAGAGATGCGGGTGCCGGTAAGCCCCGTAATCCAATCCACTACTGTTCAACGGAACTGCGAGTATCCTCTAGAAGTCCGGGTGCGACACCTGGCATCACTGGGCTCCAGCACGCGCTCACCCACGCGATCCAGGATGTCATAGCCAGCCAACCCCATGGCCGAGTAGCCATCATCATACATGTCCACATGCACGACTGCAGGTTGCTCCGCCGGGTTGACACCTGGCGCGACTGCGCGCGGCTGCTGCCTCTGCCGAGTAGGCTGAGCAACTGGATGCTGAGAAGGGCCTGGGCGCTCTCCATCTCGGGCCTGGCTTTGAGCTTTATGGGCTTGATAGCCTGCTCCTGCAGCGTTGTGTTTTTGACCGGACTGTCGCGCTACAGCGTGCTGTTTTGCAGCGACAGCCGGGTCGTACACCTGCATCTGCCTATCTCTGCCGGAATGCCCACTCCGCTCCTTCTCGCGACTGGGATGCGGTGATGAGGCCTGATCGTTAGATCTAACCGCATGCGAATGCACTACCTGAGAAGCTCCAGCACCCGGGTTGGCTTTTCGGAACTCCTCGTTCTGCCTAGCAGCCTCTAGCACTAGCTCATTGAGCCTTTCCTGCTGCCTAACACGCGCGTCGCCAGCGAGATGCGGCAACTCAGCAGCTACAGCCTCAGCAGCTCTAAGGGTTTTGGCGGGGGTGCTGTATCTGGGTCTGGTGGTGGCGGTGTTTTGGCTAGCGGCTTGGCCAGCAGTTTCACCAACCGCTGCCATCTCGGTGCCTAGGTTGCGGCGCGTAGCGCCTGCCTTGGAAGGCCTTCTCACCACGAGCGTGAAGCCATGAGCCCGGTTGTACTCGTTCTGGTCCAGGTTCAGCTCAAGCCTAACCTTATCCAGCTCCGCCTGCTCGGCGAGCAGCGCCTGGCGTTGCTGCTCGAGCTGCGCCCGCATGGTCATGAGCTCGAGCTCGGTGGGAGGCGGCATGCCCATCCGCACGGCGGACGCAAGTATCGTCGGAGTAGTGGAGGGAGGAAGGTTGCAGTCCTTCTCGTAGGGCTTGTGGGTCTTCCCGCCAGCACTCGGGCCAACGAGATCGTCGATGACGCCCGCAGCAGCAGCAGCCGCGCCCTTCCCGGCATCAGCAGCAGGGCCGGTCATCATCACATCCGCGACGTTCGCCGAGCGGCCCATCGGCCTCCCGCGTGCAGCGATGACGGCGGGGGGATCCTCCGCGACATGCACCAGCTCGGGGTACTCGCGGTCGATGACGGTGGCGACGTAGACGAGGTGCGCGCCGAAAGAAAGCACCAAGCCGCCCTCCGGCATGGCCCTGCCGCCGAAATCGCCGGCGTTGTCGGTGACGAAGTCGAAGGAGCCGAATCTGTGGACGAGGCCACAGACCACACGCTCTCCAGTAGCAGAAATCGATCCCGTCCGAACGGAAACTCCAGCCAGCGCCGCTGGTTGCCCCACGGTGGGCGCCAACTGTCGTGGTGGTGTCACGGCAGATGCCATAGGATGGCTAAAGTTGTGGGGACGATGGACGCTGGAGGCGTTCGGGGAGGGATCACGCAGCGAGTAGCCGCGTGAATATGAAGCTAGCACTGCAAACAACAAGATCTACCCAGGTTCAGGGCCCTCGTGTGGAGGTAAAACCCCTACTCCTGCCTTTCTCTCTTTATATTCGTGTCTCACCGAGTAGCCACAGTACAAGTGTTTCTTACTACCGAGTAGCCACTCTTCTCTCTAAGTGATGAACTAGATCAAGAATGTGAACCGATTCTGGGATCCCTCGCGCAGCAGGGGGCAGGGCACCTTATATACTGGTGCCCAGCCGGATAAAGCCAAGATGTCGACATTGTGTGCACACTGTGCACTTCCGGCTTCCCGCTGACACCTTTGGCTTCCTAGTTTGTCCGGTGTGGAAAGTCGTTCCGCAGAACCGAGGAACTGATCTGTTATCACTGACACTGTCACGGGGTAGGCCCCCTAACCTGCGACGCCCTGCTGACACCCTGGCGCGGATAAGCACGCGCTCTGCAGATGAACAGTGCCGCAGTACGGACCCAGGATACGCGGGATCCTGTGTCAGAACGGCTCCTTTGACTTCTGGCCCGAGTAGGAGACCGCCCTCTCTACTCGGTCCACTTCCTCTACTCGGAGGAGAGTAACTTCCTTGATTCTTCCTCCTGGCCATCAGTGTGTACGGCCGAATAGCGGACGACCGGGTAGCGAGTACCGGGTAGCCGCTAGTCTGCCAAATGTCTCTTCTGATCTTGCCCTTAGCACTTGCCTTTACCCTACTCGGGGGTAACCCCCCGACATGGCATGTGTTGAGACGGCCTCCTTCTCTGTTCGTGTCAATGGATCCTTCTCGGAAATTTCCATCCCGACACGTGGCATCAGACATGGAGATCCCATTAGTCCATACTTGTTTCTTCTTTGCTCTGAAGGTTTAACATGTCTTCTCAAATATTTCGGTGCAGGATACTTGTCTAAGGGTATCAAAGTGGGAATCCATGCCCTGGATCTCTTACTTATTGTTTGCGGACGATTGCCTAGTTTTTACGCAAGCAAACTCAGATGGATCTCATCGAATAATTGAAATCCTTGATAGACACCACTCTGGTTCGGGTCAACTAGTCAACAAGGAAAAATATGTAATTTTCTTTAGTAATAACTGCACTGAGGTGATGAAACAGGAGGTTCATACTATAACCAACATTACCAAGGAGGCTCTTGTGGAAAAGTATTTGGGATTACCTATAGCAGTGGGGCGTTCTTCTGATGATCAGTTTGAAGGCATTTTGACGAAGGTTAAGAGACTAGTGAAAGTGCACTATGGTCAACTAGAGGGGGGGTGAATAGGTTGACTAACAATTTTTCTTCTTTTCTATTAGTTTGGGCTAAACAAGTAAGATAAGGTTCTCTAGATGTGCAACTAGATGAACAACCTATGTGATACAAACATACAATACGCAACGGAAACAATATGTAAGGAAACAAGATTGTCGTGGGATAATCACGGCAGACGTTACCGGGGGTAACTTATCTTGGGGCAATTCGACTCTGGTGTTTGGGAGAGGGTTTAGCTCAAGGGAAACCATGTTATCAATCGATCTGGTAGCTCTAGCAATCAAGTCGCCGAGTCTCCGATCTAGGGTTACAATCTCAGCTCTCGTATTACAGGGGATACTCGAATAATTAGTCAAAACTCGTGTTAGTCTAGCCCTGGGAGCCGGTTTATATAATACCCGGCCCCCTGGCTTCCTATCCAAGGCGTACTCAGAGTCTTGCCCGGTCACCGCATCCAAACCCTAAGTTTCCTTATCGAAACCCACAATCCGGGTTATGAAGCCTACACTCCTGGGCCTTCTGGAAACTCCCTTTCCTCAAGCCGGGTCTTGCGCAGCTCCCTTTGGGCCAAGTTGCACCTTGATGTTAGCCTACCGGGTTATCATCCCTCCGTCAGTAGTCCCCAGAATAGCTTGGGCTTCACGGGATCCTCCTTGAAGCACATGCTATTCCCTGCAAAAATAATAAACATACAAGTTCATAGAATACCGGGTTAGGATGCTTTGATAATAGCTAGGCCTAACTCCACAGGTGGTCCATATAATAACCCGACTTTCTCCGAGTCCAACATCGTTTTCCCGGGTCAACACTCCGAGGAAAACACAGAAGACCCGGCTCGCATCGTTCATTAGTTAATCCGAATATCGCGGATACGATCTGCTTTGACCTTTTCCGGATATCTCGCACGAACACTTAACACTTATCCCAAAAAATCCGGTCGGGTATCTCTTTTCCTGAAATTTTGGATCCCGCTCCTTAGGATTAGGGCTCTCCACCCGCACCTATAAATAAGTGCTTTTAGGGGCAACCCTAGATCGAGTACTCCATTTCCCCATCTCCTTCACCTCCAATCTCCCTCGGCGCTCCCTCGCTCGAGCTCAAGGCCGCGCCGCCACGGCGTCTACGGGCACGCAGCCGGAAGCGTACCGCCACCGCCTGCGCTCCGCATCGGCCCGCACCGCGCCGCCGTTGACCACCGCCGCCGCGCCCTCGAACAAATCACCGGAAGACCCAAAGGGCCACCGTGACTGTGCCATTTGCCGCCGCCTTGCTCTCCTCCAGATCCCGCCGGTAAGCAACCTAGCTCCATTGATCTCACCTTCAATCCTACTCGAACTAGGTCAAATTTCAGATCCGCTCTTTAGACGATTTTCTTGCTCCGCATCAATTGGATAACCCATGCCTTTGTTCTTTCACAACCAACACTCAAGATAGATCCAATAGTGCACCTCACGATGCACCTCTATTACCTGTAGTCACAAATTTCCCCGTAATTTTCTCCGTCTAGATCCAATCTGTCAAAGTTTTTCATAGTTTCTCTTCGATTAACCGGATAGTCTGTCATTTCCGGGTCTTAGATCACTCACACTTTACAATTTTATCTCCTGTTTTTAGACTACGCACATGGCACCCAAACCCAGCACAAAGACCAAGGGGAAACAGCCGGCGAAGGCAAAGCCGACTCAATCTATATCCGCCAACTGGGCAAGGTCCACTGTGACCAAGGAAAAATTGGATGAGCTCGCAGATTCGGGCGTCCTCCCCACCCGAGAGGATATCCACTGGCGCGTCCCTGGAGAGGAGACTCGGCCCGCTCCGGGTCTCGATGAGGTAGTGATTTTCGTAGAGCACGTGATCCGGGGTTTTCGCCCCCCGGGTCACCCTTTCTTTCGTGAATTACTAGATCACTACAAACTCCGAGTGTTTGATATAGGTCCCAACTCTATGTTGAACATCACTCACTTCATCGTTCTGTGCGAATCATATTTATGCATTCCTCCAAATCTTGCGCTATTTCTTGAACTGTTCCAATGCAAACCGTGCCGCGAAAGCGGTGACGGGGCCCTCCTGGCTTGCGGGGGGTATCTATCTAGAGGCGGAAGAACTCCTTGATGCCGACTCTGAGCCTCAACTCCCACGTCAAGCACTGGCAGAAGACCTACTTCTACTGTCAGGACACCTCCTCACCCGGTGAAAAGACTTTGTCGGGTTTCTCCGAAGGCCTTCTTGATCTTTCCGACAATCTTAATTCTTTCGCCTCTGAGTCGGATAGGGAGTCCATCCGGCCCCTCCTTGCCAAACTCGCTGTTCTTTCGGCCCAAGGCCTTCTTGGACTCAACTTGGTTAAAACTTGGGTAAACTTCCGAATCCAACCAAACGTCATCCGGCCCAAGCTGATGTGCGAATATTATGGGCACGTTACGGATTCACTCCGCTACTCACTGAGGAACTACCCAGCCGCTGATACAAACAAGATAATCAAGAGTTTCTTGACCGAGAAAATGGAAGTGATCCGGACTATAGCCGGCTTGGAGCCGTTTACTCGCGATAACCCGGATCCAGCGGTAAGATCCGACCTTAATTCTTTATCCTTATACCTTTTTCTGATACAATCACTAATTTTTTACCATTGTACTTTTATTTCCGGAAGACAACACTTTCTGGAAGATCGAGACCCCCCTCCTTCCGAAAACTCGGAAGAGGACGAAGAGTCAGCTGACTCGGACGAAGGTATCATCCGGGTTTCACCTATCCCCATTTCTGTTAACTTGCTTTCCCACACTTTCTCTTTTTCCGACTGTACACTATGTTTTCCAGGAATGGAGGATAAGGAGGATAAGGAAGATCAGGAGGAGACCCAGAGTGATGAAAGTGAGGCAGAACCGGAAGCTGAGGTTGGGGCCAAGAGGAAACCCCGAGGAGTCGTATTCAAGGTTCCATATTCCTCTATGTCCTCCAAACCATATTCATTTGCTAATATGTGCGAGCTTAATCAACGATTGTCCAATTCACCATACTTGAAGGAGCCCCCTACGGTCAAGCGCAGGGTAACCCGGAACTCCCCGGGTGAGGATCCTCTCAACCCGGGTATCCCTTCGTCCCCAGCCCGCCGTGCCGGTACTTCCCAAACCCATCCTTCCAATTCACCTCAAAAACATCCTTCTCCCAATCACCCCCTAGCTGGACAACTCCGAGTCTCACTTCCTCAATCTTTATCAGCCTCGTCCCGGTCTAGCAACGATCTTCCGGCGGATTTCTTCGTGAATACCGGGTAAGCTAGCTTTCTTGCTATTCGATATACCAACACTTTCCATGAGTTTCCTTCATTATATACTAATGGCCTGCTTTATTTCCCTCAGAGCCAAGGTCACAACCAGTGACCCGGACAATATGGATGTTGATGACCCGGCTAAGGAGGATCCGGTTGATACTATGATGGCCGCGGCAGGCGGCGCTGGAGAAGAACAAGTCCCGTTGAAAGATCCGGCCGATCGAGAGGCCGAGTATCCAATCCCCTCTCATACGCCCGGGGATGACGATGTCGTGATCCTGGGCACAGGAAGGAGTGAGCCCACTCCCAATACCCAGGCGACCCGGGTGTCCCCCCCATGAAGGAGAAGACTCCATCTCCGGGTAACCAGAATCCCGGCTCTTCCAACCTGGAGCTCGACAAACTTTCCTATGACGAGATGATGAATGCGCTCTTTGCTTTGAAGAAGACTGAAAGAGATATCTTGGAGGCCATGGCTACTGAGCACCAGGTAATCCTGATCAACATTACTTATATACTCATCTACTCCCCAAGTTCCGAGTGTAACTAGGCAAAGTTTTACTCGGTACTTCCTTTTATATCCGGCCTTTTCGTATATCCGACCAACCTTTCCTTTTCCCTCCTCCACAGGCGCAAGTGACCCGTTCTGAGGAGATGTTGGCAAAAACCAATCAGCTCCTCGAGACCGAGTCAAAGCTGCGGGCAGAGCTTGAGGTTGAAGTACAGAACCTCGAAAAAGATGTTGAAAAGTACAAGAAGAAATACCGCACTGCCGAGAATACGTTGAAGAAGCTCTCGGCTCAAATTGCCAACACTTATCGCGCCTTGCTTGGTAAAAATCTGTAACTTGCTAAGTATACTGCTTTACATACGATAACCGAGTGTTGTTGCTTTAACCTTTTCATTTTATACTGCAGGTCCGGGTGATGCTGCCCCAGACGAAGATGACATTGAGAAGTTGAAGACACTGAAAGGCGTTATCCGGCAGTTTTCTGCCGGCACCAAGTGGATCCTGGAGGCTGTGCAGTGGCCGGCTACAGGCTATTGTGGCTTGGACACATTGCTTGAAGCGTGCTCCACTATCCCCGAGTGGATCAATCTCTGGAAGCGCTCTTCGTGCCGAGTTGGGGTGACCCGCGGGCTTATGCTGGCCAAGGCTTATTTCCCCAAGCTTGAGCCGGCAAAACTTGTGGCCGGGTTTCCCGAGTTCAACCTTGACGGCTCTAAATTTTCCGCCAAGAACTTCAAAGCTATTCAAACTGAGGTGCGTCACTCGGCGAGCCAGATCGCCGTCAGTCTGGAGTTGGAGAGGATTGTTACACCTTATGACACGGACGACAAGCCGATCAAAGGAGATCTTCCCAAGCCCTTTGACATGCTGGAGAGGTGGAAGGCGGAATCTGCCCAGAAGAGGGAGGAAGCTGCAAAGAGGAGGGCTGAGGCCGACACTGCGCCTTCCTCCTCTACGCCGGCTGTCCGCCCACCAGCTCGCGCCGACTCTGCTGCCAATCCAGGTAAAGGTGCTGAGAAGACCGCTGAAGAGCAAGTCCAAGACCCGGCTGCCAAGGACAACGTTCAAGACTCGGCCAAGGATGCTGAGTGAAGTTTCTTTTTTTACTGCCTCAAATCCTTTATTCGGCCAATGGGCATCTAAAACAATTATTCTTTTGATAGTGCGCCTGTGCACTTTTCGGTACTATTTCCTCGGCTTGTAATACATTAAAAACCTTAATAGATTTCGTGGCCCTTCTGGCCTTTTGCGTGAATTTGATATTTCCTAGCTTTAAACGTTTCGTTGCTGGTTTTCCGACCTTCGCTATTTTTCCTTTTGTGAGACTCAGTTTCCGGGTCTCGGGGGCTTTGACAAGTGGATTTTTCCTAAGTCCCCAAGTCCCCAAGACTCGGATTTTTGGGTTTTTAAGCTGAATAGCTAGACAATTTGTTAATTTTTCGAATTCCCAAGTCCCCAAGGCCCGAATTTCCGAGTCTGGGGATTGGAGTTTGTCAAAAGAATAAGTTTGTTTCTGCTAAGGCCCAAAACTTAGAGTTGCTCACGTAGGTTTGAAGTTATGATTAATATATTCTGAGTTTCCGGCTGTTAGCCTTGTACTCTGCGTAACTTTTGGTTTGGATGACCCTTTTGACCTTCTTTTACTATAAGCCGGCTTTCGCGTGGATGATCAATGCTGCTATAACTGCATAAAGACAGGGTCAGGCAAGTCCCATTGGGCATCATGACTGATTGTAATTATACGCTAGCAAAGCATGCCACTTTTTGCGAGTCACATCGAGCTTAAGCAAGAAAAGTCCAGAAAATTTGGCTCTATCGTCCGATTATAAGCTTGCAGCCGTACTTATTACAAGTAATCGGCCCTTATAACTTAATGGCATCATGGCCGGGTCTTTGAGTTTGCAACTGTGCTATTTAAGCAATCAGCCCCCAAAACCTAGATATACATAACTTACTAGAAAAAACTAATACACTAAGAACAATAAATAACACTTACCTGAAGGAAAATAAGAAAACAACAGGAAAATGAAAAACTTGGCAAAAGATACGCAAAAGAAAACAATATTATTGTTTAACCATCTCTTTATTGATATGAGAAAAGTTAGGTCAGCAAGCCTCCTCATTAAAAACCCTCCAGTCCCCTTAGGTACCCTGGATAGGAAAAGAGTGCGTCTGAAACTTGCTGCCTGTTACATCGTGTAATTCCACTTGTGAATCTAGCCTATTCTAAGTGTAGTAGGGACGCAGCTGAGCCACGTTCCATGGTCTTTCTCTTTCTTGCATAGATGAAGTTGTATGAGCGGTGTCATTGACAGTAACCGACTCTTCCCTTGCATCTACCAAGTAATACGATCCATTGTGCAGATTCCGGCTTATGATGAACGGTCCTTCCCATGGTGGAGATAGCTTGTGTTTTCCCTCCTTTGACTGTACCAGGCGCAAAACCAGGTCTCCTTCCTGGAAGACCCGGGTTTTAACTCGCCGGCTATGATATCTCCTCAGATCTTGCTGGTATATGGCTGATCTCTCCAAAGTTTGTTCTCTGTGTTCCTCTAGCATATCCACGGCGTCCTGCCGGGTCTTCTCGTTCTCCACCTCGACGTAAGCCGACACTCGAGGCGAATCATGAATGATATCACTCGGCAATACTGCCTCTGCACCATAAACCATAAAAAACGGTGTCATCTGAGTAGATCTGTTAGGTGTGGTGTTAATTCCCCAAACCACTGATGGTAACTCCTCGACCCATGCGCCAGCAGCTCGGATGCACGGGACTCACAGCCGTGGTTTTAATCCACGAAGTAACTCCTGATTTGCCCTCTCCACTTGTCCATTAGCCTGTGGATGGGCCACTGAAGCTATGTCCAGGCGGATGCCATTGTTTCCGCAGAATTTTTCCATCTCACCCAAGGACATGTTGGTTCCATTGTCTGTTATTATGCTGTGAGGATACCCAAACCGATAGATAATCCTTTTCAGGAACTTGACTGCCGTGACTGCTTCACTATTGGTAACTGGCATAACTTCCACCCACTTGGTAAATTTATCAATAGCCACCAAGAGATGGGTCTTTTTGCAGGGTGACATGTGGAAGGGGCCCACCATGTCCATGCCCCAAACAGCGAACGGCCAAGTTAATGGGATTGTTTGCAACTCCATAGCCGGCACATGGATTTGGCGAGCGTACCTTTGACATCCATCGCACCTTTGCCACCAAGCGTTCCGCGTCTGCTAAGGCTGTGAGCCAAAAGAAACCGTGCCGATATGCTTTGGATGCATGATGCCCACAGTCACCTTCATGGATCTCTTTCAGGATCTGCCGACCTTCTTCTGGTGCTACACAACGCAAAAAGACTCCTGCTGCGCTCCTTTTATATAACTCGCCATTGATGATGGAATAGCCCTTTGCCCGTCTCAGAATTTGCCTTGCTAAAACTTCCTGTGGTGGTAACTCGCCCCGTGATAAATAAGCTAAAAACGGCTCTGTCCACTCAGGAACGACACGTACCGTGGCCACAAGCTCTAAATCCGGGTCTTGGTTAGCCACCTCTTCCTCAGACTCGGTTTTAACAGATGGCCGCCATAACTCGTCCAGGAAAACATTGGGTGGAACCGGCTCTCTGCGCGAGCAGAGTCTTGCGAGTGCATCTGCTGCCTCGTTCTTTCGCCTATCGATATGCTCCACCTCATACCCGGAAAAACACCCGGCAACCCTGTCCACCTATCTGCGATATGCTGCCATAGTTGCATCCTTCCTATCCCAGGTTCCTGAGACCTGCTGCACCACCAGATCCGAATCTCCATAGCATCGTATCCGCCTGATGTTCATCTCCTTGGCTATTCTCAATCCGTGTAATAATGCCTCATACTCGGTCATGTTGTTGGAGCAATCAAAGTGAATTTGCAACACGTAGCTCAGTTTATCTCCTTTGGGTGATGTAAGTACCACCCCAGCTCCTGATCCCTCGTACTGTTTAGAACCATCAAAGTGCATCATCCGTGGCGGCGTGCTTGTTGCACGCTTCCATCAACTCTCCCATAGTAACCTCCAAAGCATTCCGACTAGATTTCATGCGTGTTAGCTTTTGCACTAGGGGTATGTACTTGCATGTTTTAGCCATAACCTGTAGCGCATCCTTTGGCTGAATATCTGTAGACGAGTGAAGTATTTCCATAACCCGGCGCACCCAACTGCGTTCTAGATCATCGATTGTGAATAACTTCCTGCACGTCCCATGGAAGTGCTTGATAAATTCAACTTTCAGCTTACTCCACGAATTGACAGATTTTTCTGGTAAATTATTGAACCATAACTTTGCTGCTCCCTCTGACATCATTAAGTACATGAACTTGGCTTGAAGATTTTCAGATGCGTTGCGAATCGACATGGCCATCTCATAGCTGCTCAACCAGGTTTCTGGATCCATATTCGGCTCATAGTTCACCACTTTACCCGGTTCCTTGAACTTATCCGGGTAAGGATCGGCTCTGATGGCGTCCGACAAACACTTGGGCCCGGCGAAAATTGCCGGTACTAGCCTTACCCGGGAAACATGCGATCCGGCGACAGGTGCGGCGGGGGGTGCTGCCACTACCGGCCCTCGTACCGCAGACCCGGCTGCTGCGCGCCTGGCTCGAGAAATGTCCACGATAGCTTGGGCGGCTGATACTGCGGGTGTTGCCGGTCTACGGGGAGGAGGCGGCATTTGCTGCTGCTCTGCCCTCCGCCGTGCTGAGCTCGTCTGAATATTACCGGTGTTTCCGTTATGTCGGCTAACATACGGCGTTCCATGCATTCCCTCCTATTATCCGGGTAATTGACTTGCTGAGCCACTGCCGTGCGCAATAAATCTATCGCCCGTCGGGTCTCCTCCGCATGGGGTGACTCTCTTACGGGGATGCGATCCAATGCCAATGTTGCTGCGTATACATTATCCATGGGGTTGTTGAAGTGACCCGGTGGTGTACGAAATCGTGATGGTGGTGGTGGTGGTACTGTGTTGCCAACAACAGCCCCTGTCTGCAACGTGGGTAATCCGGCTTGTACGTTTGCCGGTTGTCCTCCTCCGGTCGCATGCTGATGTACAGTTTCCTGATTCACAGCTGGAATTGGTTGATCTTGGGGTGTGATGAATAGCGTGTCCGGGTTTAGAATTCCACCCGTTGCCGGTAATCTCGTCTGGTATCTCTGATGCATCCTGGTCGACTCAACCCGGAGCCGGTTCTCCAATGCCTCCAGGTCACGTTGGCGCGTGGCTACCCCTTGCTTCTCTGCTTCCACATCTCTCCTTTGTTGCTCCAACGCACGGCGGGATACATCCAGATCCCTAGCCCGCGCCGCGGCGTTTTCCGGGGTTATCACTGTAGCTAGCACCGTGGGATCCAGGATCAAATTGTTACTGAACAGGGCCGGGTGTTGTGGGTTGGAAGGACCCGCCCCTGGCGTTCTGTTCGCCATAAACCCGAACATATTCCTCTACAATTCACTTTCCGGGGTGTTGCTGGTGACTGAAGCCGACTCTCCGTCAACCCAGGCTATGACCGGACTTCCATCAACCGGATTTTGTTGCTGAGCCAGTGCTCGCTCTGCTCCGACCGCGGCCGTGGTCACGTCCCCCTGATTGAGATTGGTTGCAGGGGCCGTGTAGACCGCGACCTGGCGCGCGATGCCTGGTGAAGACTCGTATTCCTCTTCGTCACAGCTATCCTCCTCGTATCGGTCCTCCAGCAGGTGCAGGATAGACTCGGTATCATCTTCTCTCATGACCCGGCCACGCGGGGTCCATGCCGGCTCCTCCGGCTGTTCCCTCTTCGTGGTGGGCTCTTCTATCGGATCTACCGTCCCGACCGATTCTTCTCCATCCGACTGAACGCAGGTTGCTCCTCCTGACACAGAATCATATCCAAAATTGTCAGGGATTGAACCAGACGTACGTACCATACCAATGAAGACGTTGACCCGGCTGATTGTGACGACAGATCCGGATTCTAGCAGATCCGACTCTGGTCCCCAGCCAAAATCATCCACCAGCTTCTCTCCTTTGGGGTTGGTGTAGATCTCGCTGATGACGAGGTTCTTCATGTTCTCCCGAGCTTCTCCCGTGATGTAAACACCTTTGGACGCAGGCCCCACGGTGGGCGCCAACTGTCGTGGGATAATCACGGCAGACGTTACCGGGGGTAACTTATCTTGGGGCAATTCGACTCTGGTGTTTGGGAGAGGGTTTAGCTCAAGGGAAACCATGTTATCAATCGATCTGGTAGCTCTAGCAATCAAGTCGCCGAGTCTCCGATCTAGGGTTACAATCTCAGCTCTCGTATTACAGGGGATACTCGAATAACTAGTCAAAACTCGTGTTAGTCTAGCCCTGGGAGCCGGTTTATATAATACCCGTCCCCCTGGCTTCCTATCCAAGGCGTACTCGGAGTCCTACCCGGTCACCGCATACAAACCCTAAGTTTCCTTATCGAAACCCACAATCCGGGTTACGAAGCCTACACTCCTGGGCCTTCTGGAAACTCCCTTTCCTCAAGCCGGGTCTTGCGCAGCTCCCTTTGGGCCGAGTTGCACCTTGACGTTAGCCTACCGGGTTATCATCCCTCCGTCAAAGATAAACCACAAGTGTAAACAAGGAGACAAGGATATGTTTCCCGTAGTTATTTCTCAAGAGAAGTATGTCTACGTTGGAGACGTGGGGAGCCACCTAGGCAATCATCAATAGCACGAATGTGCACACCTTATTCTCCTTGAGCTTCTCCGGTGAGGGAAATTCTCGTTTCCACTATGAGGTCGACCTGAAGGCGTTGACCAAACTTTTACACAAGGTTGAGGACACACCACAAGATGGATGAAGGCTCTCAATCAATCCAAAGCTTCTTGCAACAAGGTGGAAGCTCCAAGCACAAGTTCTACTATAGTTTCTAGCCTTCTAGGCCCCAAGTAGGTTTCTAGATCTACTAGGATGTGGTGGATGGATTTGCAATTCCTTTGGTGGAATCACGGATCTAGGTCTCCTCTAGCTCTCCACAGAGTACCGGTGGTTGGAGAGGGAGATCTAAGTAGTTGAAACTCGCATTAATGGCATGGAGAGAGAGAGAGAGAGCGTGAAACTTAACCAACTAGGAAGAAGGGTGGGGTTCTTTTATACTCTCTCCATAAATGTGGTTGTGCAGCACCTGCACAACCTGTACTACTGGACTAATTCTCCGCAGTACCGGGTCCTCCTTTCAGTCCAATGGTCGAAACGTTGGCGGCTCTTTCTTCCTTAGCCCCGGTAGTACCAGTAGGTAGGTCGGTAGTACCAACATGGCAATAGTATCGGCCTACTACAGGGGCCACTACCGCACCGGAAACAGTACCCATCTGTCCCGAAATCGGCCAAACGCGGTAGTGCCCGCGGTAGTACCGCGGACCCGGTAGTACCGGAAGTCGCGCTGGTAGTATCGCGAAGTCAGTTGTACCGGCCTACTACTGGGGCCATTACCGCACCAATTCCAGTACGCTTGTGCCCCCAAAATACGCCAGATGCGGTAGTGGCGGTAGTACTACATCACGCCCGGTACTACCAGGCGAAACTGCACTACTACCGCAAATCAGAGCAGAAATGATTTCTTCGTGAAATTGAGCGCTCTTCTTTTTGGGAGGGGAAATCCCAGGTGAACCTATAGACTATGAGAAGTACAAAGACCGTTAGATACCCTAGCCGTGTTGTCGTCAAACTCCAAAACGGGTATAGCACAAAATGCCCTTTTCAATCTCCCCCTTTTTGGTTTTTGATGACAACACAAGTTAGTACACAAGAGGTATTACTAAACATAGATATAATGAACTTAGATAAACTGATATAGGTTCATACAACTTACTATAGATAGGTATCACACATAAGAACATAGTTTGAACACAAGACACGATAAATAAAATAACGAGTCCACAAGCCAAGCAAGAAAAACATCCAAGAAAACATAGACTTGTGGACCTCCCATGCAAACACCTGCAATCCTAAGAGAACACTTCTCCCCCTTTGGCATCAAAGATACCAAAAAGAGAGAAGCGTGATGCTAGCGTCCATAGGAGATCACTCCTGAGAGCCGAAAGGTGTACGCTCCGGATCATCATCACCACCCTCAGGAGCCGCAGTCTCAGCATCATCAGGGGCATCATCATCGTCACTCCAAGAAACACCATGAGCACGAAGCCAAGCAGCCTTCCCCGGAGGAGTAGTAGAAACGGGAGAGTGGGGGAGGTGTAGTGCAACCATGATCTATTTCTGACATCTCTCAGAGTGATGGGTAGCAAGGTGAGCATCATAGAGACAGTCATTACGGAAGCACACTGAGGCCTTGACCTTGGAGGCAAACTTGGAAAACCAACTGGGCTTATCATCGGGAACCCTCGAGGAGGAGGGAGTGGCAGTGTCAACAACAGTCTGGCCCTTCATCTTGGACCTCTACGAAGGAAGAAGATGTTCCTTAACCTAGAGACTCTTGGGCTTGTGAGGGGTCAATGTGAGGCCATCCACAAGATTGGCACCATTCTTGGCCGTGACATACTTGGCAGTGAGAATCTTCATCACATACGGACCATAAGACGGATCCCTCCTATCAAGAACAATGAACCACATCTCCTGGTATATGAAATCCATGACATTGAGGGGCTCCCCTTTTCCTTGTTGCTTGAAGGACAGAGAAAAGAGATCGAAGACATAGCCATGGACTACATCCCAATTGCCCACCCGAGGAGCTATAGTCTCGCGGTAGATGCAGTGCATAATCTCAAAGGGGGGCACAAGATCCTCAGTTTGCCCACAGATACCGCCCACCATGGTGACATCACGATGTACCTTCCTCCCACCAGATGTAGCCTTGTCATGACAGCGACATACATCATGTTCACCGTTGATGGTATACCCAAGAACTACAGCGAACTCAGCCCAAGTAGCAGTGAGCTTGGTCCCCTCGGTCATCCAAGTGAAGGACCTGGCATCATCATCATGAAAGTAGACCGCTTAGTAGAACTGGCTGATGTACTAGTCATCATAGTCTTGATGCGTCTTCATGAGAGGAATGAGGTCGAATTCTTCACACATGGCGAGGGCCTCAGCAGAGTAAGCGACATGCTTCTTGAGGTGCAAATGAGGAATGTTGATGAAGCACTTCTTGGTAACCCGCGTCCCCTTAGCTTGATATACTTGCTGATAAATGAGCTCTTGATCATTAGTGTAAAAGTGGGGATTGGGCACACGGCGGTTGCGTTGAATAGCATAGACATTCTGCTCCCTCAACTTCTTGTAATCTGCCCACTTCCACTTGTCAAAGGACTTGAGAGAAGCAGGTGGACCCACTGTCTTCTGGACTTGAGCCTTTCCAGTTTGCTTGATCTTGTGCTTGTCTAGAGCAGCCCGGCGAGAGGAACAGAATGTGGGGGAGAATATCATCCTCACCCACATTTGAAGCAGAGCTGGAACTGTCAGTCTAAACCACACGAGGGCGCTTCTGGCGAAGGCTTAGAACCTGTGAAGTAATAGTAATACAGAGGAGCAATAGATAAGTGCACAAGTTTAGAAGAAGGAAGATACACACACGAAAATGTAAAAGTTCAACCAAGATATCAAAATCTTCAAAAAGGCGGTAGTACTGCACCATAGTTCGGTATTACCGGCCCAAAAGGGGCGGCAGTACCGGATTTTTGAGCATTCAAGCCCTAAATATGGGGATTCACGCCACATTTTCACAAAATCGAAATCTAGGAGAACACAAACGTGCTACGTGGTCCACTAGCCTAGATGGGAGAGGAAAAAACATCATGGCAACACTAGTTAACTAGATCGGCACACCCCTAGATCTCCAATCATTGAAGCATGAAGAAAAGGGAGAGATGGGATGAGGATACCGGATGCCATGGAGGAAGGAGCCCCGAGCGAGAGGGGCGACGCCGGAGACGAATCGAGGGAGCAGCGGCACGGAGGGCCGGCCCGGCGTGGTGGAAGTGGAGAAGAGGAGCAGGGGAAAAGAAGAGAAGAACTGTTCTCTTCGCACGCCCCCTGCGTATAATTGCAGGCAACACTTCCGCATCCCGGTAGTACCGCGGTGGAAGGGAAGGTACTACCGGGACTGCGGAAAATTCAAAATAATCCCGCAAGTCCGGTACTACTGCACGATTTGCCGGTACTACCGGGTGCCAAGGCAAAAATGGCTTTAAACTAGTGGACGGGAAGATGAACTTGTGCAAGTTTTTAGAATGGAGTTCGATGGGATTGAGATGAAGGCTTAGTTTAGAGAGAGACCCACTGATAAGGAGAGGGAACAAACACCCGAGTTTGCAAGAACGAAAAGGAAGAGCCAAAAATGGGCGGGTTCCCAAGGAAGAACAAATGAAAGACCTTACTAGGTCAAGATATACAAATTAAGATCGAAGAAGAGCCAACTCCTCACATGAGGAGGGCGGTGGCCGTAGCCACCATGTTTGAGTGTGTGCCTTTGCGCCGCGAAGATATATCTTGGTCCCAAAAGCACTACAACATTGAAGCACCGTAGGTCACAAAATGACTAGATATGTAATAAGAGTTTAATTTATGCATAATAAGAGGAATACTCATGAGTTGAGTGACGCTCCCCCTATGTCCATGCCTACATCCAAACCTAATAACACGTATAGTGAAGGTACTTATGCAAGATCTCAAGTGAAGTTAGACGAAACAATGAAATTTAGTTCATTCCTCAAAGCTCAAAATCTCGGTTCATCAAGGGCCTTCGTGAAGATATCTACAAGTTGATCCTTGGTTGACACATATGAGATATCATTATCGCTCTTCTCAACATGATCATGAATAAAGTGATGACAGATCTCAATGTGCTTCGTCTTGGAGTGAAGAACGGGGTTGTAGACGATCTTGATTGCACTCTCATTTTCACAAAGAAGAGACACTTTGTCAAAATTGACACCATAATCCTTCAAGGTTTGCCTCATCCAAAGCAATTAAGCACAACAACTTGCCGCAGAGATGTACTCGGCCTCGGCGGTGGAGAGAGCAATGCAGTTTTGCTTCTTGGAAGACCAATACACCAAGGAACGACCAAGGAATTGGCAACCCCCGGATATAGACTTCCTATCCTTCTTCTCTCCCGCATAATCCGCATCCGAATACTCAATGAGCTGAAAGCTTGAACCCTTGGGATACCAAAGACCAAATTTTGGGGTATGAACTAGATATCAAAAGATTCGTTTAACCGCTTCCAAATGACTTTGCCTCAGAGAGGCTTGAAACCTTGCACATTTACCTACGCTATACATGATATCCGGTCTATATGCACAAAGGTAAAGCAAAGGGCCAATCATGGAGCGGTATACCTTTTTATATACCTCTTTACCATTCGGATCGGGTTTCAAGTGAAGGGTTGTGGACATGGGAGTCTGTCACGACCCCGGACCCAGAGGTATACATACTGTTATGCGCTCCTAGTCATGGACCCACAAGGGCTTCAGGGTTACCATCCCCGGCCGCAACAAATAACAGCAGGTAGACCGGATTCATCAGCACGCAGACCGGATATCATCGGTACTACTACTCCTTGTGTCCATGTCAGTCATAACCAACTATACATATCAAAGCATCCACGAGTCATATGAAACTGAAGGAACAGGACCAACGCTATACAGAGATGCTTTGTGTCCAGGAAGTGCAACAACAATCGAGGGTTACTGGGGTTACCAAGCCCTAGGCTGAATCACATCGGCAGGCGTGCTCGGAAATAGATCATCGGCTCCACAACCCCTCGACCGCGACAGCTACGCAGGTATAGCCAAAACTGTATAACGATGAGCTCGAAACCAACAACCGATCAAAGCAGCACTCTAGACATGAAAGTTGTATTAAACAAGTATTACTACAGTATATATTTACAAACAGAGGTCACATAACCCAACAATACATCAGACAACGAAAGACAAATTATGTTGCTAGTCAACAAGATAACAAAAGGCCTAAGACGCCGCAACATAAGGTGATGTCCCAGCACATAGATTCCAGGCTACTACCTGGGAACCCCAAACTACTTGTCGATATCCACGTTGCAAACACCACCGGTGTGAGGAACTTCACCTGAACCAAATAGAAGCAAACCTGAGTACGGGAGGTACTCAACAAGACTTATTTAACCTATTATATATCTTCTTCTTTTAGAAAGAGTCATGAAGGTTATTTTGCGTAAAACCATCTTTGTTTTCCAAATATAGGAAGGAATAGCACGTCTCATGGAGTATTTTCGAAATAGATGAGAAAGCTACTCAACTACTGATATCATCATCTTTTAATCCACCAATATCATTTTAGCACCTCGTGCTTCAAAAATCACCACCTCAAGTTGTTCCGGTACCTCATTCTACAAGGTAAGCCCTCTCGGCATCTCAGAGGAGGCATCCTTCATTTGTTATCAACAAGTTTTAGTCATTCCTTTTAAGTTATCTATGATTACAGAATCCGTCACCAAGTCGTCCTTAACCGTGAACACGGCTTTTTGAAAAGATTTAACCTCGCAGGGGTGTACAGCTTTAACCACACGTACCAACCAACTCTTAGTGCCACATGGTTAGCACTAGTCTGGGAAGTGCCGGCAGAGGGTGCTTGACCACGACATTTCCCTTGCTTCACCTATTCCACGAGTCGCTACGAGTAGAGATGGTCCGCCAATAGGGAGTGGCCATCTCCTGCCGGGTCTCTATCGTTGTGAGCGGTGGATCAACTACTGTCTCGCCATAGGATGATGCACCGCCACGTCCTAGTTTTGTAAACTTTTCTAACATCCCCGCAAATCCAAATGGAAAGCCCGAACTAGGCGACTCATGGAACAAACTAGGCAAGTTGAGACCGAGGGGAATCTAAGCCCCGTGTGGAGCCACGCTCAGTTTTGGCTCGAAGACGAGAACTCGCTCCTAGGGGCATGAACGTGACAAAAACCACATACCCTCTATGGTCTCATCATCCACACCTTTAAGTCATCTTAATCAAGTATCTCTTAACTTACCACAACTTCCTGCCATACTAGATTCATTCGCAACTGATTCATCAACCGGATGGAGAAGAGATAACAAGCATGTATGACTAAGCACAACATATTTCAGGCATTGGAGGTGCACACAAGCAATCCTATAGCTGCTAGGATTAGTGGATCATGGTATTTAGGCTCTACAATATATAGAAGAACTCTAACTGCTGACACAAGATACATTGGAATCAGATGCAATGTACGAGAATCAAAAGGTGTTCAAAATCGTATATGGCAGATAACAGGTTATGCTTGCCTTGCTTCAAGAAAACCAGATAAAGGCTTCAGGAATAAGTGCTTGACTTGTCGGTTAAGATCAAGTATTCGTCATTGGAATTTCTGGTCTTCACTTCGGAGTCGCATTCTACCGATAAGAAACAACACCGAAAAGAAGAAGAACAATCAAACATGGCATCGATGCAATATGCAATATGTATGCAAGAGTAAGTTAATGTACTTAAATAAAGCCCTAAACATGTTCGATGGGTTGCTAGGATTCGTATGGCAGTTATGCAGTTTAACAAAAATAAGCCCCGAAATGGACCTCGGAGGGCACTTAGGGCAATTCTGAAAGTGTGTACAATTTTAATTGCTCAAATGGGTTTGAAAATATCATAAAATAGTTGCATTTATCATTTTTAGCATTTTGGTATATAACTTGGAATTTTCTGATTTTATTGAATAAAAACTTATTTTCTCTATTTTTAAATGAATTAAACAATTCGAAATAATAATTATGTATGAAGTTTCTCAAACATGTATTAAAGTGACATATTTGGGTTGGAAATAATTTTCTAAACAAATCCATATATTTTTCATATTTTTGTGAGTTACTGAAATAAAGATATAAATTTTACAAGTTTTAATCATTTTCTGTAATTATTAAAGGGTGGGGCCCACCTGTCAGTTATAATTCATTTTTCAAAAAAATAAAAGAAAAACAACTGGCAGGATGTCGTTAGCGGATGACGTCACCCAACCTTGTTCTTCATAGATGGATCTCCAACCCGACGATTTCGCGCGCGATTCGGGAAACAAATTATACCACGGGAGAGAGGGGATCACGGGTGGCGGCGGCTCCGGTTATTGGTCACCGGGGATCTCCGGCGAGGAACTCCCGCAGCGGCGTTGCACGGGCGATGGAGCAACCGCGAAACAGGGGACAATGGAGAGGGGAGAAGGGTCCCTCAGGACCATGAGCTCACCCTGGAGCTGTTGGAGGTGTCGGTGAGGCCAGAGGTGCGACGGCGGCGCCGGAATCTGAAGAGGGGCACGACGGCCGGATGTTAGGTAGATGCCACGATTCCTCTCCTCCCGGTGTCCCTACAAACAAGAGTTGTCGAGGAGGTACATGAGCTCGAGGCAGAGCTCCAAGGCCACTCGGAAGAGCACGAGGTTGCTCGGAATGCCGGCGGGAGCGACGATGGCCGGAAGCTAGGGTTAGGGTTCATTTCGGCAAAGAGACAGAGAGAGGGCGCGAGAGGAGGGAAGTAAGGAGAAGCAGGCGCGATTGGGACGTCTCCCAGGATCTTATCCTCGTGAGGAAGGAACCAGGAGGTGGCCTCAGCGACGTCGACGACCAGCTCGTCGACTGTCTGGAGGAAGAAGAAACAAAAGAGCCATTTTATGAAAACCCCCTGAAGTTATGGTATTTGCGAATAACCCTTTTCTTCCCCAAAACAACAACTAAATTTGAATGCTTGAGGGCCTTTTTGCAAAGTTAAAATTTGGCAAAAATACTTTTTGGAATCCTCACAAATTTTCCAATCTCACCATATAAAGGTTTGGTGAAATTGAAATTGTTTTCAATTCAAAATTTTGAAGACCACATTAAGTAGTATCTATGGAATTTTCTCAATTTCCATTTAAATTCAAAATTTAAATTGGTTCAAATTGGTTTCATGCATGAATGACATAAGCACAACACAACAAACCCTAATTTAACAAAAATGGGATGTTAGAGAGTCTTCATAGGATTGGCATCATTCATATTGAACCTCTTGAGCATGTCTTGGGTGTACTTGGCTTGTTTGATGAAGGTTCCTTCATGATATTGATTCACGTCAAACCCAAGAAAATACTCCAATTCCCCATCATGGACATCTCAAATCTATCGGTCATTAGCTTGCAAAACTCTTCATTGAACAAAGTGTTAGTAGACCCAAAAAATGATGCTATCTACATAAAGTTGGCTTATGAACAAGTCACCTCCAAATGTCTTGGTAAAGAGGGAGGGATCGATTAAACCAACATTAAACCCACGATCTACTAAAAATTCTTTAAGGTGCTCGTACCATGCACGTGGAGCTTGTTTAAGTCCATAGAGCGCCTTATCGAGTTTATAGACATAATAGGGGTTGTTAGGATCCTCGAAACCCGGAGGTTGCTTGACATATACTAAATCATTAATGGGACCATTTAGGAAAAAACTCTTAACATCCATTTGTTTTAGCTTGATAATTATAATGAGATGCATAAGCAAGTAAGATGCGAATAGATTCAAGACGAGCTACGGGGCAAAGGTTTCACCGAAATCAACACCTCCGACTTGAGAAAAACCTTGATCCACCAATCTTTCCTTGTTGCGAATGACGATACCATCTTTGTCTTTCTTGTTCTTGAACACCCATTTGGTGCCAATAACATTCTTGCAATCCTTGGGTCTTGGCACTAACTTCCAAACCTTGTTACGCTCGAAGTTGTTGAGTTCATCATGCATGACTTCAAGCCAATCTTGATCTTCGAGATCTTCATAGACTTTATTGGGCTCAATGAAAGACACAAAAGCATGAGCCTTTCTAAAATCCACCAATTGCTTCCTAGTGACAACCCTTCCACGAACTTGCTCAAGAATCTTGTCCTCTGTGTGACTCGCACGCTCAAGATTATCTAGCCTTGTCTTTGCTCTACGAGCTAGCATATCCTCCAAAGATTCCTTGGATATGGCTTGAGAATCACCTTCTTCATCGGAGTCGTGTTCATCTTCATCTTGGCCTTGATTAACAATGGCTGAACCACTAGGTTGAGCTCTCTCAACAACGATAGGATCTTGGTCTTGGACTTGATTGGAAGCTTGGCCTTGTTGATTAGCTTGGCCTTGATCACTTGCTTGGCCTTGTTCATTAGCTTAGACTTGATCACTAGCTTGAGGGCTTTGTTCATCTTGTAGGGTAGCTTTGTATCAATGGGTGTAGTCAATGGATCCACCTGGGTGGAGCATAGTCCTTCTCCCTCTGTCATCCGATAACCCTCAATGGGGATTATTTCACCAACCCATTCTTCTTATGACGATTAGAGGAATTGCATCTCCTACAACACCATGATTTATACGCCCCCATTGGGAGCCATTATCCTCATCAAACACCACGTCTATAGCTTCTTCAACTTGTCTGGTGGACTTGTTGTAGACTCTATAGGCGTGAGCATTTGTGGCATAACCAAAGATACCCTCATAAGATTTGGTCTCAAACTTCGACAAACGTTTACCTCTCTTGCGAATGAAGCACTTGCAACCAAATACTTTGAAGTAAGATATGTCCAACTTCTTGCCCGTGAGAATCTCATAAGGATTCTTGTTCAAGATCTTGCAAAGATATAACCGATTGGTGGCATGACATGCGGTGGAGACGGCTTCGTCCCAAAAGTTATGAGGAGAAGAAAACTACACAATCATTGTCCTAGCCGCATCCATCAAGGTCTGGTTCTTTCTTTCCGCTACACCATTTCATTGAGGGGTATAGGGAGTGGAATATTGATGATAAATGCCCTCTTCACTAAGAAAACCCTCAACGGTATAGTTCTTGAACTCCGATCCATTATCACTCCGGATGGCCATGATGCTAGCATTGTGTTGGCGCTTAACCCAAGTGATGAACTCGATGACTCTATTTTGAGTCTCACTCTTTCTATTGAAAAAATACACCCAAAAACATCTTGAATAGTCATCCACGATCACCAAGCAATACTTCTTTCCTCCGAGACTATCATAAGATAGTGGGCCAAAAAGGTCCAAATGAATAAGTTCATGATTTCTTGTGGTGGAGATGGTGGTCCTGGTTGGGTGGAGTTCTCCATGTTGCTTCCCAAAGGTACAAGAGCTACACACATGATCTTTAGCAAACTTATCATTGGTTAGTCCTAGAACATGATTGCCACTTTGAAGGTCATGCAACATCCTCATATTGGTGTGGGCTAACCGGCGGTGCTAAAGACAACCCAGATCAACTTTAGCCATTAGGCATGTCGCGGCACACGTGTCTCTTTTAGAGAAGTCCACTACATACATGCCGTTCTCGACAAACCCAACAAAGGCTACTTTAAGAGTTGTTTCCCAAGTGACAATCACATTCTCTTTATTAAAGAATGAGGTAAAAGCACACTTTGCAATTTGAAGAACGGACATCAAGTTGCAACCAAGGGACTCAACAAGGACATTCTCAATTGATAAATCATTTGAGATAGCCACCTTGCCTCGTCCCAATACCTTAAGCTCGGAATTGTCACCAATAGTGACGCAATTGAGATGAGGTGGTGGAGGTTCAAGATTACTCATTGCATCATTGCTTCCGGTCATATGTTGGGATGCACCACTATCCACCGTCCATCTACCCGATCCGGAAGCACTTCCCTGCAAGAGATCAACTTCTTGATTTAGGTACCCATCCTTCAATGGGTCCTATTTTGTTAGTAAAAAGGGTATTAGGAACCCAAATAGTCCAATGATAATCATCACCATAAGAAGTACTTCCTCCGTTCCAAAATATAAGCCTTTTTAGCAAGCTAAAACAGTTTGCTAAAAAGGCTTACATTTTGGAACGGAGGGAATACCAACATATTTAGCATAATAATGACCATCTCTAGATCTCATAAGAACATAAGAGGGTTTATATTTTCCGGCAAAGTCATTGTGAGTGATGCTCTCCCTAGAGGTATCACCACCCACAATGGTGTTGGTCTCCTTCTCCTTGGTCATCTCTCCCTCTTTCACAAAGACAATATTTTGAGAGGAAGAGGTGAAACTCTTGGACTTTTTCTTGTTCTTCTTCTTTGACTTGGCAACAAATCCAAGTCCTTCCTTCCCATTCTTAGCTCCTTGAGATCTTATGGCATCATTGAGAATTTTCTCCCTTCCTACAATGTTATAAGTAGCACACGAGGAAGGAGTGATAACAATGCTAGTCGAGGAAGGTATGACTTTCTTATTAGATTGTTGTGCTAGAAGCTTATTATGAGACATGGTGGGTTTTTCATGGATTTCTTTAAGAGACATGAACTCCTTTTCTAGCTTTCCATGACGCTCAACAAGTCTCTCATGAGCCATTCCTAGACTCAACTCTTCTTCTTCAAAAGTTTTAAGAAGAGCAACAGATTGTTCATTATCTTTCCTAAGTTTGGAAACACTAATAGCATAAGTCTTTTCTAGACTCGATAGTCTCTCTTCAAGAGAGGCTCTCATGGATCTTTCTTTCTCAAGAGCTTCTACAAGCTTCTTGTCATTGTTATGATGACCACCACCGTAACTCTCCAATGTCATGATGATCTCTTCCTTCTCATCTATAAGAGAGTTAGCGTCATCAAGTTGCCTCAAAAGGGCGTTTACCTTTTCCTTGGTCTCTCCTTCAAGACTAGACAACCAAGAGCCTAGATTCTTGGCTTCCTCCTCCTCATCGTCAATATTTTCAACACAATCTAATAATGAGGGAGGGCTATTTGCAATAGAAATGGATGAGGAAGGTATTACCGAGGTGGCTTTTTGCATGAGACATGTAGGTCGTATAGACACCTTCTCATTGGGGGATTCAAATAGAGAGACCGATGAAGAGGAAGGCTTAGCTATGGCGACGTGGGCCACACCTACGACTTCATCTTCTCCTTCATCTCCGGAGTAGTATGTTTCCAACATGACCCCTTCTTGAACATATAGAGCCCTTGGGACTCTTCTAGCAAGGTTCTTATTTTATGGAGCTTTGGTCTTGTCCTTCCGAACAAGCTTGTCTTCATTCTATTCTCTTGGATCAAAAGGACACTCTTTGACGAAGTTATTTGCACTTCCACGATTGTAGCATGTCCTTGGCCGTTCCCCCTTCTTCTTGTAGATCTTATTTCTTGAGGGTCTAGGAGAATTGGGCTTATGTGCCTCCCATCTCTTCCAATAGCCATGCATGGCAAGAGCAATGCACTTGTGAGCACCCTTTTATATGTCCTCATAGTCCTCTTCATCATCATCATCCTCATCAACTTCCTCTATCCGAGCAATTTCCTTGGACTTAAAGGCAAGGTTGGGAGACTTTCCCATTCCTCTAGAGTGAGCGAGAGCATCATCCGCACTCTTGTGAGATAAGGATATTGCTATGAACTCACTAAGAACACCCATGGAGTTGAGTGAATTGTAGTCCTCTCTTGTTCGTATGCTAGTGGATAGGTTCTTCTCAAAGGGAGTTATGGCCTTCATAAACTTCCTCTTGATCCACTCATCGGAGATTTCCTGTTTTCCAAAGTCCCTTAATTGTTTGGCAAGAGTGACAACTCTTCTATATAGCTCTTCAAGACTCTCATCTTCTTGAATGACGAAGTTCTCGGACTTGTCAATGGCCACATCATACTTGGAGGATTGGATGCTAGAATTTCCTTGGAACAAGGTTTGAAGTTCATCCCAAGCTTCCTTGGCTGTCTTGATACCGCGGATGTGGGTGAGATTTCTCTTGGGAGAGCCTTTTGAATAGCGACAAGGGAGGTCTTGTTGAGTTGAAATTCAATATCCTCTCTTGGAGTCAAATTTCTTGCATCATACAGATAGAATCCATGGAGAACAATTCTACACAAGGCGGTGCAAGAGCCGGAAATATGAGACTCCATTTCGAACTTCCAAGAAGAAAATTCATTAGTGTTAAGAATGGGAGGAAGTCCAACATTTAAAATGTGTGGCATAGTAGCAATGGGATGGATAGAGTCATAATTGGAAGGTGGTGGAACTCTTGAGTTAGGCCCTGAACCATTAGCCGCTGGAGACTTGGAGCCTTCGGAACTTTGCCCGCTCTTAGCCTTTTTGTCGGCTTTCGCGTTGGCTAGAGCAATGTTAGGCTCCATTTCGGCGATGTCCGGAATGGAATCATCATCCGAGCTAGCATCATCGGCGGTGGAGGGAAGTTCCTCAGACTCTGATATGTCATAAATATATCCTTAATTTCTGATGTTCCATATTGTTTTCTTATTGTTTCCCACATATTTTCTATACAATTTATGTCATTTTTATCGATTTTCCGAACTAAACTATTGACAAGATGCCACAAAGCCAGTTCCTTGTTTTCTGTTGTTTTTAATTTCAGAAAAGTTTTTCTGGAAATATTCTTGGAATTTGAAAATTCGAAGCCAGAAGTCTTAGAATTCCGGAAGGTTCCACAGAGTCCCGAAGATACCTGGAGGGGGAGGGGCTCAGGGGGCCCACACCATAGGGCGGCGCGCCCCTGGCCACGCCATGGGGTGGTGTGGGCCCCCGGCCTCCACCGCCTTTGCTCTTTCGCCTATTTATACCCCCCCCCCCCCCGTGATGTAAACCCTAAATATATTCCACTTCGTCCCGAAAAACACCCGAGGCTTCCGTCATTGTCATCCCGAGATCGGGAGGGTTCTAGAGCTCTCCCCGGTACCCTGCCAGGAGGGGAATTCATCACCGGAGGGGTCTACACCATCATGCCCTCCTCTGAAGTGATGCGTGAGTAGTTCATCCCTGGACTACGGGTCCATAGCAGTAGCTAGATGGTTGTTCTCTCCACTTTGTACCTCGTGTTTAGATCTTGTGAGCTGCCTAACATGATCAAGACCATCTTTATGTAATGCTACATGTTGTGTTTGCTGGGATCTGATGAATGTTGAATGCTATGTATTCTGATTATCAATCTATCATGTTATCTTCATGCTTATGTTATTTATGATCTTGCATGCTTTCTGTTATTATTAGATGCTCTGGCCAAGTAGATGCTAGTAACTCCAAGAGGAAGTATTTTTGCTCGAGGTTCATGCCTCCTTCGCATCTGTGCTCGAGTGACAGCAACGTGACCGATGGAGGATGTGATGTTGCCATTAGGGAGAAAACAACGGTGTTAACCTAGTTTACATTGATTACATTACACACTTTTCTTACGATGATAATCTGTTGCTAGCAACTTAATACCCAACGTTTGTTTGGATGATATTTGGAGGGTGGATTATTAGACATAGATGTTGTTGGATGACGGTCCATGTATTTTGTTGTAATGCCCGCATGAATCACTTAGTAATCTTTATGTATTGCATATGCACTACGGTGCAGCCTTCATTTCTGTCAATTGACCATTTGTAATTCGTTCACCACACATGTTATTTATCTTTCACGGAGAGACACCACTTGTGAACTGTGGACCCCGGTCCATTTCCCTCATACTGATTAAACACCTACTGCTTTCATACTGTTCCTACTGTTTTTCACACCATACGTTTAACCTCTTTGTGTTTCAGCAAAACGGGTGAGATTGACAACCTCACTGCTGCGTTGGGGCAAAGTGATTTGATTGTGTTGTGTAGGTTCCACGTTGCTGCTGAACCGGTAGTGTGCCCTGCCATCTCAACTGCATCAACCTTCTGAAGTTACTCCTTCCTCCTATTGGTCGATTCAACCTTGGTTTCTTTCTGAGGGAAAATTGCTGCTGCACTCTTCATACCTTCCTCTTGGGGTCTCCCAACGAACGTGTGTTCACACGCATCAGACTCCTTGGTTTTCCCCATCATGGCCTCCAACATCTTTTTTATGCTAGAAACCTACGAACCAACACTAGAGCTAACCTTGGACAATTCGGCTCGGATAGTTCCAACCATTTCTTGTAGGTTAGTTATAGTGTCGGTCATTTTGGCGATTTCCGCATTAGAAGCGTCGGGCTCACTTTCATTGACCATTATACTCTTAGGCGGTTAAGCCCTTAGTAAGAGCCGAGGCTCTGATACCAATTGAAAATGCACTATGGTCAACTAGAGGGGGGTGAATAGGTTGACTACCATTTTTTCTTATTTTCTTTAAGTTTGGGCTAAACAAGTAAGATAAGATTCTCTAGATGTGCAACTAGATGAGCAACCTATGTGATACAAAGATACAATACGCAACAGAAGAAATATGTAAGGAAACAAGAAAAACCACAAGTGTAAACAAGGAGACAAGGATATGTTTCCCGTAGTTCCTTCTCGAGAGAAGTACGTCTATGTTGGAGAGGTGGGGAGCCGCATAGGCACTCCTCAATAGCACGAATGTGCACACCTTATTCTCCTTGATCTTCTCCGGTGAGGGAGATTCTCGTTTCCACTATGAGGTCGACTTGAAGGCGTTGACCAAACCTTTACAAAAGGTTGAGGACACTCCACAAGATGGATGGAGGATCTCAATCAATCTGAACCTTCTTGCAACAAGGTGAAAGCTCCAAGCACAAGTTCTACTAGGGTTTCTAGGCCCCAAGTAGGTTTCTAGATCTACTATGATGTGGTGGATGGATTTGCAATTCCTTTGGTGGAATCACGGATCTAGGTCTCCTCTAGTCTCCACAAAGTATCGGAGTATTTGGGTGGTTGAAGAGGGAGATCTAAGTAGTTGAAGCTCGCATTAATGGCATGGAGAGAGAGAGTGTGAAGCTTAACCAACTAGGAAGAAGGGTGGGGTCCTTTTATACTCTCTCCATAAATGTGGTTGTGCAGCACCCGCACAGCCGGTACTACCGGACTAATTCTCGGTAGTACCGGGTCCTCCTTTCAGTCCAACGGTCGAAACTCTGGCGGCTCCTTCTTCCGTAGCCCCAGTAGTACCGGTAGGTAGGTCGGTAGTACCGACAAGGCAGTAGTACCGGCCTACTACCAGGGCCACTACCGCAGCGGAACCAGTACCCATCTGTCCTGAAATCGGCCAAACGCGGTAGTGCCCGCGGTAGTACCGCGGACGCCGGTAGTACCGGAAGTCGCGCCGGTAGTACCGCGAAGGCAGTAGTATTGACCTACTACCGGGGCACTACCGCACCAATTCCACTACGCTGATGTCCCGAAATACACCAGATGCGGTAGTGGCGGTAGTACTACCGCACGCCCGGGACTACCGGGCGAAACTGCGGTACTACCGCAAATTAGAGCAGAAATGATTTGTTCGTGAAATTGAGCGCTCTTCTTTTTGGGAGGGGAAATCCCAGGTGAACCCGTAGACTATGAGAAGAACAAAGACAGTTAGATACCATAACTGTGTTGTCTTCAAACTCCAAAATGGGTATAGCACAAAATGCCCTTTCAACTAGTGAATGATGGGTTCCACAACATCTTAACAAGGCGAGGAGAGAGGTTTTAATTAAATCTATATGCCAGGCTATTCCAACTGACTCAATAAGTTGCTTTAAATTGTCAAATAAACTTTTAAAAATGATCACAGAGATAATTGCTAGGTTTTGGCGGGGTGGTGATGAGAAGAAACGTGAGATGTACAGGTGCAAATGGAAAGAAGTGGTTGTTCCGGAAAACCATGGAGGCATGGGGTTTAGGGATCTCGAACTATTTAATCAAGGCATGCTCGGAAAACAAGGGTGGATGCTTCCGACGAACCCTACCTCTCTTTGTGCTAAGGTTCTTAAAGGAAAATATTATCATTCATTAGACTTTATGGTAGCTACAAGAAAGAAGGGCTCTTCTCATACTTGGAGAGCAATCACTAACGTACGTGAGGCTCTAAAGTTAAGCCTTATTAAAAAAGTTGGAGATGGCTCTTCCATTAATACGTGGGAGGATCCATGGATACCTGAGAATTATAGTAGAAAACCACTAAGAAGAGAAGAGGATAGCAATATTACCTTGGTAGAAGAACTCCTCGACCCTGATACTAATGTTTTGATTGAGGAGAAAGTAAGTCGCATTCCAGTGGGGCTCTTCATGGAAGATACCCGGTCTCGGCTACCATACTTCTCTGTTCGGTCAGCTTATAGAACTTTATTGCAGAATGAAGAAAGAGAGGAAGCTGGCTCTACATCTGATAGGAGCTTTAATTGGATGGAAGAAAATTTGGAATTCTCTATCCCTCCTAAAGTTAGAAACTTTTGGTGGAGAGTGATAGAAAGCTTTATTCCATCGAAATAAATATTACTACAACGACATATTGAGATGCAAGGAAATTGTGATGCTTGTGGACAGTGAGAGACCACTATCATGCTCTATTCGAACGTACATAGGCTAAGTTGTTTTGGAGGGAGATAAAAAACACCATGGATATAAAGATTCCAGCCCTACACTCGAATAGTTGGGTTGTTGATTTAATTGATGTTACTAAGGTTCCAGTAAAGAATAGTGCGATAATCATTTGTGGAGCTTGGGCAGTCTGGATAGAGAGAAACGCTAGGAAACATGGACAATCGACAAGATCTTTAAGTCAGTCTATTAAGTGGACCTGTGACATTGTAAATGACCTGATCATCACGGGCACTCAAACATCGGAAGTAGACAAGCATGACATGGAGTATTGGAAACCACCTAGTAGTGATACTTCTAAGATCAATGTGGACGCAGCTTTTACTCAACTCATCAAGGGGCCACTGGTGTCGTGGTGAGGGATAATGATGGTAAGCTCCTAGTTGCTCAATCGCTATGGTATAACGATCAAGCATCACCATTGATAATGGAGGCTTATGGTGTCCGTGATGGTATCAAACTGGCTATGGATAGAGGGTTTCAAAGGACCGAGATGGAGACGGACTCACAACAAATTGTTCAAATGTGGAAGGCATCTACGTATGAAAGATCAATAGTTGCACCAATATTGATGGAAGTGAGCGAATTATCAGGAAATTTGTTTTTTCTAGCCTAGATTATCTTTCGAGAGATATTAATGTTGTAGGTCATCTTTGTGCCAAATATAGTTCCGCGGATAGGAGGAGATGTCTGTGGGTAAACTATACCCATATCTTTCTCCATGTCCGTATCAAAAAGAATTGGAACGCTGACTAATTTTTCTAGAGACGGCATGTTTTAGACGCAATTTTTTCCTCATCAGGATACCTACAGGGACTGGGAGCTTTTTAATGAGGCGACGTTCTGACCTAATATATTCATGGTTAATCTCAAAAAAATACTTGAACGTGATAGGCGACCTATATAGCAAAAGAAGAAAAGGAAGAGTGACACCATAAAGAAGGAAATGAAAACCAAAGGTTAAATCTTACATGCATGATCCTGTCTAGGAAAAAATATATAAGCTTTTTTCAATGAAAGCTCCGGAACAACTTTTGTACTACACGCGGAAATGCACCTAGATTGTTTCCGTGGCGCACACACACTTAAGAAGTGAGATGCTAGGGAACTTACGGCTGACTGCACTTGATTCAACAGATTCTACTCTCTCCGTTCGAAAATAGATGACTTGTCTACATACATCTATGTTTAGACAAATAGAAATCATGTAAATTGGAACGGCGGGAGTAGTTAAAATAATGTTGTCCAACTAAGATCTAGTAGCGCCTGATGTCTGATGCATTTTGGCAGAAAACAATCCCGAAAGTTTTCGTTTCTTGTAGCATCTCCACCGGCGTATGGTTATGAATGCCCAAAACTGAGTATGCGTGAAGAGAAAGTATTAGCATCGTGTGCTGGACTTCATCGTCTCTAGGTGCTTTTCATGCCATGTTTGAACTTCCAATGATCTACTTGAGAATGGAAATTTCTTGGCGGAGGTCACTAATAATAAAAAGATCTTTGCATGCTATTTTCGGGAAAGAGTGGCCTTACTAAAATAACTTGTATGGAAGTAAAAATGGTATCTTTTATCATCATAATGAGGCAACAAAACACTTATTTTTTAAATGTAAGTTTGCTCGTTCTATACGGTTAGTCATTCAGGTAGTTACTTGTATCCGCCACACGGTATTACAAACATGGTATTGATCACAAGTATAGAGTGATTCTTAGGAATGAGTTGTTTGCTATAATATGGTCGTTTTGACTATGTAGAAATGAAAGAAAAAATGGTAAGAACTTTTCTCTTATACCCGGGTCAGCTACCGGTGTACACATATAATCCGTTTATGGTTATCTCTACAACGCGTGCGATTTTGAGACCTCTTTATGGATGGAGGAGTCTACATGGTTGGAGTATACACTGATGGATATTTCTACACCACATGGGTGGTAGCGTAATATTCGGTTTGGTCCTCCTTTATGGGGGCTAGTTCTCTTTTTTTTTTTGATGGAGAGAAAGAGAGCTAGCTTTTTTCTTTTTTTTTACAAAGAGAGCTAGTTTTTTTTTTTTTTTTTGAGAACTACAAAGAGAGCTAGCTAAACGAGGCAGACTTGGATACTTTTTATTTTTTGAGAACAAGCAGACAGACTTGGATACTGTTCTTTGGAAACTGGAGGGCTGATAATGGGTTCTCCCGGCCTACTCAGAACATGCATTTCTGGGCCCATAAGTTCCTCATGATTTACTACGGGCTATATTGTTTCGGCGATCTTTTACGGGCCCAATAGTTAAGAATGGACCAAATTTCTATGATGGTTGGAACGTAGATTTCATCGACTCGTATGTTAAGTAGAAGGAAAAAAAATCATTGGATCCTCTCAACAGAAAAGAAAACTTGTGCGTGATTAGCGACCTGTAGCAAAAGTAGGAAACGAAAACGAAAGGTTATATGCATGCTTCTGTTCAGAAAACAATAAAGCATTTTCCAGGGAAAGCTCCAGAACAACTTTTGCACTACACGCGGAAATGCACCTAGACTGTTTCAGTGGCACACACACATCTAAATAGTACTGCAACAGACAGCACGCGGAACGGGTGATGGAATTCACATTTGGCAGAGCCATCGGAAGTGAGATCCTAGCGATCGCAAGGGTGGCTGCACTTGGATTCAACGCATTCTTGTTAACATCATGGTGTCCAACTAAGATCCAGTAGTGCCTGATGTCTGGTCGATTTTGATAGAAAAACGATGACGAAAAATACCTCCGGTTCCTACACAGAATTCATGACGCAAAAACTTATTGAAGGTTTGGACTAACACAAAATATAGAGGATACGTGCACAAAGTGGTAAGCTACCTAGGAAGCTTTTTTTTTTTTTGAAATAGGTATCTCCAGCCTCTCCATCGAGTGATGCACACAACTGTTTATTAATTATTAAAAAGTGTGAATAGCGTACAAAGTTAACATCTTCTTTTCAGACACGAAGCAAACTCAGAAAAAATAGCAAGCTGAAATACAACAGCCCAAACACCTATCAACTACAAAAGTCTAGGAATATGTTGTCACGTATGACGAGCGAAAAAATCATGTGCCACCGAGAGGAGCCTCGTGCATCCATCCTCCATGAGCTTGCGCTGGTCCGAAGGAAGCAGGAAACCCCATAATTGGATCCAATACATCGCCATATTGATAACCTGTAAAACATGAAACGATTGTTTTCTGTTAAAAACCAGATTATTCCTACACTTTCATAGGACCAACAAATAGCCGAGACGCCTATACGAATTCCATTTGTGGTCTTTTTATCCACCCCGTTCAACCAATTACCAAACATATTAGTCACATTGGATGGTGGTAGAATATTGTAGGTACAGAAAACTACATGCCAGACAAGTTTAGCAAAAGGATAGGAAATAAACAAATGATCAATGGTCTCATGATTCCCCCAAAAGAACAATGAGTATCACCCTTCCAATTCTTCTTAGCAAGATTATCTTTAGTAAGCAAGACTTTTATTATCAAGGACCCACATAAAAACTTTTATTTTCAGAGGAATTTCAGTTTCCACATGTATGTTTTAAGGAATCTAGCATGCCCATTCATTAAATCCTCATACATAGATTTGACAGTAAACGAACCATTTGTGGTTAAATTCCAATGAAAAGTATCAGGAGAATTATTTAGAGAAACGTCCGCTAATATTAAAAGAAGGTGAGACCACATATCCCATTTATTCCTAACAAGGTTTTGTCTAGGAAGCTTATGGTGCACATGAAGCCAATAAGTGATTCCGAATAAAAAGCTTCTCACGAGTAATCTACTTGGAATGTTTAGCCATTGATCAATCTAAAACTTGTGCTATACTGTACATGTTACATAGGCATGTATAAGTGGAAGCGGGCAAGCAACTATTTCATTTCTTTCGATGGAAAGAAAAGAAAATCATTTGTGATTCTAAGGTAAAAGCCTCACATTACTACTTTTGGTGGAAAAAGAACCTACTTTTATTAATTTCGCAGCTTCGTGAAAATATGTATCCATGTCATTTTCTAACCCTCTCGGGCCGCTTCATCTCGGCGGCTCCATAGGTCTCCCAAAAACCCTAGAGAAGAGTCTGATCCCGACCGTGATCCTCCGGCCACTGCCGCCGACGGCGCCGGCGGCGGTGGTGGCGCCCTTCGAACAACGAAGGGCTGGTGGACTCTTCGTCCATGTCCTCTGCGAGCGGGGGCGGAAGACCTGGATCGGGGTGCGGCGGCCTTGGAGGCGGGGTGGCGGCGGTGCTGATCTCCGGAGCGGCTGGCGGCCTCTGCAGGTTGCGGCGGCGCTGGGGATTGGCTGAGGAGGGACTCCTGGCGGAGCGGCGTGGTTGAGGGTGGGGTGCCGGTTGTTTTCCACATCTCTGGATCTTTACGCCCTTGAGTGGAAACACACGACGTTTTGGGCCCTCGGTCCCGATCTCGTCCTTTCGCCTCCGATCTGGGCGATGGGGTCCGGCCAGGGTGCTAATGGTGGTTGGTTGTGGCCTTGCCATGCCGGCGTCGACCATGTGCTGAGACGGTTTACCCCCTCCTCCCATTGTCGGTACTGATGGGAGTGGCCTCGCGACATTGGGGCCTGCGAGGTTGTAAAATAATGGCGGTGGTCCTAGGGTTCCTCCGGCGCCAAGACAAAGAACTACCTCACGCTTGTCCTCTTTGATCTGGCCAAAGTGTTGGGTTCCGGAAGGCTCCGCCGGCGATCTCCCATGGGTGTTAATGCCTGGAGATTGCTGGATCGGGTGGAATTCGGTCGCAATGCAAGAGCGGCACGAAGCTCTGCTTCTGTTGCCATCATGGGAAAATCCATGGTGAAGTCAGAGGCAGAGAATGACATGGAAGCTGAGATTGGAGGAACAACAATGGTGTTTGGAGCCTTTGCGTCGATGAGGAATTGGCTTGGAGTTTCAGGAATCGTGGCAGCAGTAAGTAAGCGGGGGCGATAACACAGGTGAAGTTCAAAGTCCTACCTTTCAGGGTGAAAATCCAACGTCTGACCTTAATTGGTTGTGCCTCACAGTGTTCTTGTTGGAGACATTGTTTTGAGAGCAAGGATTATCTTTAGGGTGAAAACCCAAGGTCTGTCGTTAATTGGTTGTGCGTGGCAATGTTCTTCTTGAAGACGTTCTTTTGAAGAATTGGACATCAGGTGTTGTTTTGGTGGTGGTTGTGCGGCTGTTGCAAGGACTGTAACTTTGTAGTGGGATTTTTCTTTTTATTTCTTCTTCTTATTGTCTTTCGATTGTGTGCATCTGTAATGGCTCTGGTTATTGCGTTGTTGAACAGGGTGAGTGTAATTTGTATATATTAATATATATTCTTTATCTAAAAGTATCATTTTCTAAGTCGTTTGTTGATGAGGCACGATTATTTCCGTATCGACTATGAGGGTATACATAGTAGAGAATCGTAGACGCTGGCATATGGATCTCGTGGATAATCTTGAATGAAGATGGAGAACAATCCAGATGCAACCCCCATCCACCGTGATGGATAAAGCCTTACATGCCTTGTGATGCTTTTCTTATAAATTCTCGAAGATTACAATAGTGGTTTGTGGCTAAAACTATAGACTCTAGGCTTACCAGATCTTAGTTGCGATTTGTAACTTCTATATTGCTTGTATGGCCTGATTTCTGACATGTCCTTTCAGTCATTTAAATATGTGTCTTGCCTTGTCCTGAAGTTGTGACCGATGTAATCTAGTGAAGATATCAAACCTAACTAAGAACAATTCCAAGGGTGGATGACAAATGTTAAGGTCAAAATGGGGTGGACATGTTTTACCATAACACCCACATGAATCCCCTATTTGTCCATCCCATTTGCCCACTTTGTTGATTTTCTTTATTTATTTGTATTCAATAAACTAAAATATTTGATTGTTCTATAGTCACAATGATCCTAATGAATATTATGGCAGATAAAATTCATCAACATTTTATCACACATATCTGCAAATTTCATAGTTAAAAATTGTATATCGAAATTAAGCATACAAAGCATCCAACAAAGTACCATGGGTGAGGTGGAGGTATTGGAATCGGGAGAAGAGGAGGAGACTGGGTCAAGGGCAAGAGAGAGGGAGAAGGTAGAACTCCTGGGGGATTGGTTGCGCGGGTTGGGTCATTCACATATGGGCTACGTGGACATATTTGTTGAGATCATAGCAGAATATAGTTCCACCTCCATTTCTGAAGGAGATGTGTCCTAGAAGAAATAATAGTTGTCATAATTAATGTTCTTGGAGTTGATCCAAAGGAATTAATTCCTTAGTTAGGTCAATCTCATATTCCACACCGACTTATCCTTATATATGGGGAGTCCTTCCCTTGTATGGAAGAGGTTGGTGTTCTGAAAGATTCTCTTGTACTTGTATGTAGATATGTGTTTGTATCTAGATAGGTATACCATATTTCTATGCATACATGTATATCCATCGATATCCATTTTCTTAGAAAATTCCAAATAAATCGACATCTTATTCCTTGTTTCAAAGTTTTTTTTTCAATATTTCAAAATCAATGAAATGGAATTCTTGCGGCGCCATAAGAGTGTTCCTTTTTACATGGAAATTTACCGGCATGTTAAAATTCAAAAATGTATGTGATGTTTATTTTGTGTTGGCACTTCAAGTATAACCATGATTTTTTTACTTTTATCCCAGTTGCATCTCCACCCAGTTTTCAAATAACATGCTTGATTTATCCTTAACTTATTTGATGTGGCACATCAAGATTATTATAATTGAGCATTATTTGTTTTTAAATTTATTTCTATGTCGTCCAAAATATAATTATTATCTCTTAGAGCACAGCCAAGACCAAAGACATAACATATTTTTTAGGATATAGAACATAAACTAAGGTAAAAGTTTATAAGATACTCGAAAAACTAGAGGGGTGCTTGTTTATTTGGATGTCATTATTTTATCAAACTATTAGTAGAGTTTATTTCAAGAAATTTTTATCCTAGTCACACAAACATAACTTAAGGATCATATTCTTTATTTCTTGAGTAGAGATTTGGTACACCTAGGCACCAATGCTCCTATCAATTTAATTTTTTCAAAAACAATATTTACGAGTTAAAAAAATCTTTTTTTTAGACCTACCCAATGGTATTTCGCATAAATGTGCAAAATTTAACTTGAAATACAAAGTTGTGTGGGCTAAAAAAAAAGACAAAAGTGTGGATTTGAATAATGCATATTTTTCAAATCTCTAGATCTTATCATTTTGTCATTTTTATGTAGCCCATACTATTTTTTATTTTAAATTGAAATTTGTATGTTTATGGGATATAACATTGACTACATCCATATTTTTTTTGAAATTTTCTGAAACTTACAATTTTTTCGAACTTTTAAATTGATAGGAGCACTGGTGCTCGGGAGCCAAAAACACTTTCCATTGCTTTTGTAGTAACAAGAGACCTATATTAATTGAATATGACAAGTTTGAAATATTTCTTGAGAAGCTCAACAATGCATGAGGGTGAAGTTAAATGCCACAAAGTTGAATGCATATTTCTTCTATGCCAAACTATCTATATAAGTGACATAGAATGTGACTACTTCATCTTTAGTCCTAGAATTACCGTCTAACCATAGTACTATTAAAACATTACCAGAATGAAATAAATTCATTTAGCAATCCACCCTGTATATAGGCATGCCAACACCTTCGCGTCTTTTACTCGAGCAAAAATCGGCACGTGCTCCACTATAGCGAAAGCTTCATCCGTCATCAAACATGCTTGGTGGTTACAATAACCTTTTTAAGGGCTTGACGTTCAAATTGAGATTGAATAAGCATGATTTTAAATGAATTCTACTACCATTTATTAGTATATCCTATTAACAAGCACACAGTGGTGTCAGTGTTAACCTAAACTATGGCATGAAAAAAAAAACATATATCTATTAACTTGTCTCAAGCCGATTATTACCACCAACCACTATTTTGTTCTTCCTTGGGTATCACACTCCCTTAGCGTAGTAATTTTGCTATGATTGCAATGACAATTTATAATAAGTCGATGAAACATACCTACATTTGGTTTATTTTTTGGTACTGTATCTCATTGGAAAAAAACTACCATGAAGCCATTTTAGATGATTTTATTTGTTAGTAGTTTTCGTATACACTCGACACTTACATTGCATCGATGCATGTTCTATGTCGCACCGCAAAGCCGATTCGTGGACATTCGCATGTTATTAAAGTCGGCGTTCGCTAAATACAGTCGGGTGACCATGCGTGGGAAGGAAATTGGACGGAGCATGCTTGTACTTGTATGGATCGTCGCCACGTGGAGTGCTTTGCGCAGTCACCACAAGGACCTAAAGTTTCAGATCCAAGGACGGAGTCTACACCGCAATTAACACCGCAGTGCCATTGAGTGTTGAGCTAAGAAACTAGATTATTGTTTCTTTTGCAAGTGGGAGATTGTTGGATGTATGTCCAAGAGACAATAAAATACATAAGTTTCATTAATAGTGTATTATGTTTTTATACTATAACTGTTGTGGTCACTAAATAGGATATTCAGAGGAAAACCCTACACACATGTAGAGACATAAACTCACTGTTATAACCCATTGTCACGTCTCATAGAAAAACTCGTTAATATTGGATGACCAAGTTTTCCTCGTCATGGACATATTTTATGTCAATATTAATGGAGCACATTGTTGTTTTAACATTGTGCCTGGATAGACCGGATAGTTGAGATATTACGAGATTTGTTTTAGCATTTTTGTAAACAGTATCACCACAAGATGTTTATTTTTTTGCATCCTTTGACCATGAGAATATACGGTGGTCTTCGCTGAAAAGTTTGCTTTGGTGTATTCAGGTATCATACCGCAAACTGGGTGATCAAGAAGGCTATCGCTAGGTATTCTTGAAGGTGTTCATTTAATCGTGATAGTTTAACACTAGGAGTTACTCCTTCCGACAATAGAGAGATACATCCAGGATGTAGTTGGTGTAATGGTATTTGTTAATAAGTCTGCTCAGACAATGTCATGACATTAGTGATGGTGATACTATAACACGGTAATGAGTAAAAGGAATCGTACCGGACATGAAGAATAATGTGATATAGTGATTAAAGAGTTTAATTACAGTCTTATTATTCATCTCGTCTCGAGGCGCTGATTGATATCGCGAAGTAATGAGAACTTACTTAATAACCAACATGTTCAGCCGAGTTTCTTCGTATAACTCGTAGGAATTAATATGGATGGCCACATTCCCGATGTTGATTATTGGTTAGGAAAATGGTTTCCTGATCATGTCTACTTGTTATCGAACATGTAGGGGTCGCACACTTAAGGTGTCAAAGTCAGTTGTTCACATTGGATGGTCCAGAGATGAGAGCGGATATCATCTGGGTAATTCCGGCATGGTAGAATTAATATTCAGAGAGATTATGGAGGACATGAGATGTTGTGGGATGTCAGAAATATGTTTGTGAGATCAGTAGATAAATTCGATGATTTTATCTATATGGGTCACAGGGTTCTGAAACGGTTCCAGGCGAAACCTAATAAGGGAGAGAGTGCCAGAGGGGGCAGAATTGCCCCGTGCATGGCTGCACCCATTTATGGGGGCTCACATGTGGGCCTGGGGCCTCACATGAGGCGCAACACTCCCCCAAGTTCCTTCCTTATTTGGTTCAAAAGAGAAAAGAGGAGGTGTGGTGCAACTAGCCTTAGGCTATACAAACCAACCTCCCCTCCTACGGAAAGACTTCTTTGCTCCACCTGTAAAAAGGCCACAAGCCCTTGAGGCAAATCACTCCAATTGGCCTCGTGACTCTCTCTAGTTTATCGGAGGGTCTAATTACATTCTTTAATTGGTTTACAGTTTCTTCTAATCGGGGTTTTGAGGTGTCCTCTCCAGATTAGATCTAGCTCTTATCTCTCTCTCTCAAGTGTTGCGATCTCTCCACCTCAATTGTGCACATGTAGCAATTAACTCTGAACGGCGAAGCCCTGCAGGAGTTTGACGGATGGACGTGTACGGATTCTCAGAGGGGTAACACATGATACCCCACTCTGATGGATCCAGAAGACACGATAGAGGGACACGACAACAGTTCCACCGCTAGGCTTAGCCATGGAACTCTTCAACAGTTATCACCGACATCGTCATCGACACTCGTTCCACGCTTTGTGTCAGTAACGATCATATATATTCTCGCCCGTACCTTAATAATAGATCATGTGTGTTACGTAAGATGGAAAATTTAAAATCGTGCTACGTAACCAAATATATCTCACATGACGGATACCATGATGAAGTCGGGAAATAAAAAGGAAAAAATCTGAAGTAAAATCTTTTTGGCAGTCCCAGCCGCATGCATGTATTAACGATCTGTTTCCGGTGTTGGCTATGTATCGACAAGTGCTTTCAAACTAGATCTCACATGGGTATAATTTGATATACCTTTTCAGTTTTGTCAGAAGATAGTAAAACCTAAGTTGCCAATTATTCTGTAATAAGTTACAACACGGTAATTTTACTATGACTGCGAGGAAAACTTTATAACAAATCGTCGATACATACGTAAATTTTGTTGATTTTTTTTAGACTAAAAGGGGAGCCCTCGGTTTTATTGAAACCAAAACGACCAGCGAACGAGTTCTGTTTACAGCACACGAGCAAACGCCACACTTGGCGAGCTAGTTCAAACGAGCTTAAGCTCATAGATGAAAGAAGTCAGGAAAAACTCACAACCCCAGACGGGCCAACACAACCACTAAACTTAGAACAAAGATTTAGTCCACAAATTTTAAAGGAGACGCTTGCAGGTTGCTTCCTGAGTAGCATTCAGGCCCGGGAGCACCATCACCTCGAGGCGATCTTCAGCACTTCTCCTCGACACTTGTTCATCTTCAGATTGATCTCGGCCAGAATCGGGGCTGCGGAGGGGGGAGCCAAGACCTTCCATTGTTCCAGTTCGTCCACGGCTCATCTCCATACGTCCCGAACACCTGGCCAAACGAGCCCCTAAAAACAAATAGCATTTCTGAGTTTCCAAATAGCCCATAAAATTGCAGCACAAGTAGTGTTGATGTGAGAATTCCTCTTTTCACTGATCCACCACCTGGCCACACTTTCAAAACCAGAACCAACATTGACACCTAAAATGTCAGAGACAACTGGCCACACCAGTCTAGCTACAAAGCAATCGAAGAACAAATGGTGGCACGTTTCTGTTTCAGAACAGAAAAGGCAAGAGCCATCTGGGACTGGCCGACGTTTAGCCAAATTATCTCTCGTTAATAGGCGGTTGTTAGCCAAAAGCCATAGAAAAACGTGTAGTCGTGGCTGGACTTTGAGCCCTCAGACAGTTGGGGTGTGGATAGGCACAATACCTCTATTGTTAACAAAAGTATAAAAAGATCTAACATTATACAACACCTGATGAGTGGAACATCCATGTAGGGACACCATCCTTCTCAGTCAGGATAAATGTGCTAACAAGTTGAGAGAGCTCTAACCAACTAGCAAACCCCTCGGGGGAAACATTTCTCCTAAAGATGAGTCTTAGTTCATTATCCTGGTAGGCTTGAGCCATAGTGATGTCTTGTTCATTGGATATTTCAAAAAGGTCCCAGTAATAGACATCCAAGCTGCAATTACCTATCCACACATCACTCCAGAATTTTGTTTTCCTACCATTACCAACCTTCCACCTATAGCCACATTTGACAGCTCTAGCAGCCCACATCACTCCTTTCCAAAAATGAGAGCTAACATTAGGGACAGAGGAGAAGACATTTGGATCAGGGTCATACTTAAAGTCCACAATGCTTTTCCAGATTTTACTTGAATCATTATGGTACCTTTTAATCCAAGAGGCTATTAAACACAAGTTAAAATCCCCCAAATTCTGCACACTCAGACCTCCAAACTCTTTTTTCATGGAAACCAAGTCCCAGTTAGCTAAATGATATTTTTTTATTATTCTCAGAGTCACTCCACAAGAAGTAAGCCATTTAAGAGTTAATGGCTTTGATGGCCCATTTAGGAAATTTAATAACAGATAACAAATACATAGGAATGCTGGCCAAACATGCTTTCAGAAGCACTAGCCTACTTTGATAGCTAAGGAGCTTGCCTCTCCACCTTGCAAACCTCTTAAAGGTTTTATCAATAAGAGGTTGTAAATCCTCTTTTCTCAGCTTAGCAAAGTGAAGAGGTACACCAAGGTATTTACAAGGAAATTCAGCCACCTTACAACAAAAAATATGGGAAAATTGATTAATTTGTTCAGTATCCACATGGATAGACATTAGGTCATATTTATGATAATTAATTCCCATCCCTGACATGTTTTGGAAGCATGAAAGAATCGATTTCATGTTCCTAGCATAGTCAACACTAGACTTAAGAAAGAGGATAGTATCATCAGCATACTCAAGGCTGATGATACCACCAGGTACCACTTGAGGGAGGAGGCCTTGAATCAGGCCAGCAGAAGCAGCTTTGGAAAGCATTTTGGAAAACACATCCCCCACTAGGTTGAACAGAATGGGGGAAAAGGGATCTCCCTGCTTGAGGCCTTTACCTACTTTAAAATAGGAGCTATTAAGATCATTAATCCTAACACAGAGAGAGCCCCCAACCAGAAGACTCTTAATCCAGGCCCTAAAAATAGGACCAAAGCCTCTAGAGAGAAGCATTTCATCCAGGAAGCTCCAGTCTACCTTATCATAAGCCTTCTCATAGTACAATTTCAAGATCAGGGCAGGGTCACCCCTCGAGTGGGCAGCATGGAAAAGCTCCTGAGCTGACACCACACTCTCCAGGATGAATCTTCCCTTAATAAAGGCAGTTTGGTTGGCTTAGATTAATCTGCTACCAACGAGGGAAAGCCTATTGGTAATAGCTTTAGAAATATTCAATCTACAATTACCCAGACTAATAGGTCTGAACTTTTTCATATCTCTAGCTTCAGGTTCCTTAGGGATCAGAGTCACAATGGCAAAGTTAAGCCTGGCAACAGGCAGATTACCAAGTTCAAAATCCCTAACTAAAGCCATAAATCATACTTGATGGTCTCCCAAAACTTTTGATAGAAAAGATAAGAAAAGCCATCAGGGCCAGGTGCTCCATTGGCATAAGATCCAAAGACAGCCTCCTTAATCTCCTCTTCAGAGAAAGGTTTTTGCAACAAAAAATTCTCTTCAGAGGTAACTTTGTCTTCAGATTACCAAAAACCCTCACCTAATGACATATTCATCCTAGATTCAGCAGCAAACAAGCACTTATAGAAGTCCATTTCTACTTTGAGCATAGCACTAGTTTGGTTAACAGGACCTTCAGGCCCATCAAGGACAGCAATCTGCTTCTTCCTTCTTCTCTGGTTAGCCACAACATGTATTGGAACGCGTAGAGATAAACAAAACTTTTCCTACGCGATGCTTCCAAGATCTAGCCGAGGTAGAAGGCCACGAGTATTACCACTAGACGCGCATGTGCGGATTATCGATGCAGCGCGTCGCTGCAGTGCAGTCCCACGAACCGGTCCGGCCGATCCAATCCCTCGAACGTCGAAGTGCTGAACGTACAGCACCTCTGCCGGTATCCACACGTACGAGGAGGAGCTCCGACGGCGGACTGCTAGGTCCGGTGCGGCGGCTGGACTGAGTGGGGCTAGGGTTCCCAACGCATGGGAGAGTGGACTAACGTGCCCGCTGGGCAACCTGCGCCCCTCTTTATATAGCGTATGGTAATGGGCTTCACAACACTTGTGGCCCATTCCCTCTGTGAGTCCGACTCACAAAACCAGTCCATTTCCGGTTCGGGTCCAACCCGACCAATACTTGCTCCCGCTCTTAAGTGTGCGACCCTGCAGGCTCATGGCGACTTGGACACGATTAGAGTCCTACTCTCAATCGATCAATCGGTAGCGGCTCCTAGCAGAACGCGTCGACTCCCAAGTTCCATTGAGTCATGACGACATACCTTTCAATGTAATATTCATCTTAGTCCTTTTTGCCTCACGATATACCTTGTCGAACTATAGGCGATTTATCGTCATCCCTTAAATAGTTCAACTCTCTTCTCGATCCGTGATATGCGATTCATCTGACTAACTCTTAGTCAACCGACACAGTTAACACTTAACTGAGTCGCGCATGGCCATGCTTCCTGAATCATATCACTCGAGAGGGCCCAGAGAATATCTCTCCATTAGGAGGGGAAAAATCCCATCTTGATTATCCACATCACGCAGCTTGCTTCTCATTCGACCCGAACTCTGCCTTTATAGTTGCCTTGTCACAGAACAACGTTTGACAGAACCTAAGTCGGTGATCCACAACTCGGATTGTGCGACAACCTCAGGTCTAAGGATTACATTGATTGAGACATGCAAATGACGACTTGATCGTTGCATCTCAATGTGGGTCAGTCCGACTTGCTAAACTCTTTAGCCAAGTCCGCGAACGTTGGAATGGCATCACCATGCCCATGACAAGTGGAACCGTGTCATCAGCCAACACTCACATTAGTCTAGGGTGTGTGTCCAGCACAACCTTAACGACCAAGGACAATTAGTATGAACAACATGAATACATAGTTCCACAATTGAATCACATATTCAATGACATATATCAGATGTTCAAACCAAAGGACAACTTAATAACTTTATGAATACATTGGGAATTACATCATCTATGATTGCCTCTAGGGCATATTCCCAACAGTCTCCCACTTGCACTAGAGTCAATCATCTTGGCATCATATGCCTAGGCATCTAATGCCCATACCTCTCGTGTGCGCCTCATGCTTAGGCTGTGGTAGCGCCTTTGTCAACGGATCTGCAATGTTTGCATCAGTGTGTACTTTGCATAACTTGATATCACCTTGTTCGACAAACTGGCGAATGAGGTGGTACCGCATGAGTATATGTTTGTTCTTCTGGTGTTGTCTAGGTTCCTTGGCCTGTGCGATAGCACCATTGTTGTCACAATATACGTTCAAAGGATTGGACACGCCCTGAACCACACCAAGATCTATCAGGAGGTTCCTGATCCAAACAGGTTCCTTTGCCGCCTTCGAGGCAGCAATATACTCAGCCTCTGTTGTAGATGCAGACACCGTATCTTGCTTGAAACTCTTCCAGCTCACAGCTCCTCCGTTCATTACGAACACGTATCCAGATTGCGAACGAGAATCATCTGAGTCGGTGAGATAACTCGCATCCGTGTAACCCTTTACACTGAATTCCTCATCACCTCCATAAACTAGGAACATTTCCTTAGTATTTCTCAAATACTTAAGAATGTTTTTAACCGCTGCCCAGTGGGCTTTGCCAGGGTCAGCCTGGTATCTGCTCGTAACACTTAGAGCATAGGAAACATCTGGCCTAGTACAAATCATGGCATACATGATGGATCCGATTGCCGAAGCATACGAAATCACACTCATCTGACTTCGCTCATCAGTCGTCGAAGGACACTGAGTCTTGCTAAGTTTTATACCATGGGACATCGGTAAGAATCCCTTCTTGGACTCTTCCATTTTGAATTTCTTCAAAACCTTGTCCAGATAAGTACTCTGACTCAATCCAATGAGCCGCCTTGATCTATCTCTATAGATCCTGATTCCTAATATGTAAGTCGCCTCACCCAAATCCTTCATTGAGAAACTCCTTTCCAATGACTCTTTGGTTTCTTGCAACATCATGACATCATTTCCAATCAGCAATATGTCATCCACATATAATATTAGAAAATTTACTTTGCTCCCACTAAACTTCTTGTATAAACAAGAATCATGATCGCTCTTGATGAAGCCAAACGATTTGACTACCTCATCAAAGCGAATGTTCCAACTTCGAGATGCTTGCTTCAACCCATAAATGGATTTCTGAAGTTTGCATACCTTGTCAGCATTAGCTGGATCGACAAAACCTTCGGGCTGTATCATATACACGTCCTCAGTTAAATTTCCATTAAGGAAAGCCGTCTTGACATCCATCTGCCATATCTCATAGTCGAAATAGGCTGCTATGGCTAACATGATCCGAATTGATTTAAGCATCGCTACGGGCGAGAATGTCTCGTTGTAGTCAACTCCTTGAACTTGTCGGAACCCCTTCGCGACAAGTCGTGCTTTATAGAAGGAAATATTTCCATTCATATCAATTTTCTTCTTAAAGACCCATTTGCACTCGAGGGGTCTTGCACCGTCAGGCAGATCAACCAAATTCCGAACTTGGTTTTCATCCATGGACTTTAACTCGGATCTCATGGCTCCAAGCCATGACTCGGAATCAGATCCCACCATCGCTTCCGAATAAGTTGCCGACTCATTACTGTCCAACAGTAAAACATCTCAAGCACTCTGTAATCTGGCAGATCTCTGAGGTTCAGGTGTTGTAACCGGTGTAGGTACCACGACCGGCTCAGCCTCCAAGGCCATTGCCGACTTGCCCCTAGCTGGTTCTTCTCGAATTTCTTCGAGTTGCACCATGCTCCCACTGACTTCCCGACTGAGAAACTATTTCTCAAGGAAGACACCATTCCGAGCGACAAACACTTTGCCCTCTTCCCGGTTGTAGAAATAGTACCCCAAGGTTTCCCTCGGATACCCCACGAAAATACACTTATCCGACTTGGGCGTGAGCTTGTCCGACTGAAGTCGCTTGACAAATACCTCACAACCCCAAATCTTAAGAAAAGACAAACTTGGCTTTTTGCCCGTCCATATCTCATGTGGTGTCTTCTCTACTTACTTTGATGGTACTCTGTTTAGTGTGAAAGCTGCAGTTTCTAGACAATAACCCCAAAATGATAAAGGTAGATCTGTCCGACTCATCATTGATCGCACCATGTCCAACAAGGTCCGATTTCTCCGTTCCGATACATCGTTTCTCTGCGGTGTACCCGGCGGAGTGAGTTGAGGAACTATTCCACAACTCTTTAGATGGTCATCAAACTCATGGCTCATGTACTCGCCCCCACGGTCCGATCGTAGAAACTTTATTTTCTTGCCGAGTTGATTTTGTACCTCACTCTGGAATTCCTTGAACTTTTCAAAAGCTTCCGACTTGTGTTTCATTAAATAGATATATCCATACCTACTCAAATCATCAGTGAAGGTAATGAAGTACTCATAACCACCTCTAGCTGTCGTGCTCATTGGTCCACATACATCACTATGTATTAGTTCCAACAAGTCAGATGCCCTTTCACAACTCCTTGCAAAAGGTGTCTTGGTCATCTTGCCTAGTAGGCATGATTCGCATGTCTCGAATGACTCTAAGTCAAACGAAGTTAGAAGTCCATCATCATGGAGCTTCTTCATGCGCTTCCAACTTATATGACCAAGCCGACAGTGCCAAAAGTAAGTCATATTCAGATCATTTGGTTTCAACCTTTTAACATTTATGTTATAGACTGATTCACTATCAAGATTTAAAATAAATAACCCGTTCTGAACGGGTGCAAAGCCATGAAACATATCTTTCAAATATAAAGAACAACCATTATTCTTAATATTCGACTCATAACCTTGTCTCATCAAACATGAGGCAGAAATAATGTTTCGACTAAGCGCTGGAACATAATAACAATTATTTAGTTCCAAAATAAATCCTGAAGGTAAATGAAGTTGCATCGTGTCGACTTCCAACGCAGCGACTCTCGCCTTGTTGCCGACCCGAATGTCAACCTCTCCTCTTGCCACGCTCCTCATTCTTACCAGTCCCTGCAACGAGTTGCATATGTGAATAACTGATCCGGTATCATATATCCAAGAACTATTAGGCGCATCAGCAAGATAAATGTCTATAACATTGCACACAAGCGTACCTGAGTTGGAAGTCACACCTCCACTCTTGGCTCTGTCAGCCAAATACTTGGTGCAGTTCCTCTTCCAGTGGCCATCTTGCTTGCAATAGAAGCAGTTGGCTCCGGCTGTAGGAGAAGGTTTAGTCTTTGAGGGAGCACTCTGGACAGGGCCATGGGTGCTACCTCCTGACTTATCCTTCTTCTTCTTAGTCCAAGAACTCTTCTTGAACTTAGCCTTATTCTGCACCATCAACACTTGACTGGTGCCTTTCTTGATATCAGCCTCTGCCGTTTTGAGCATCCCATGTAATTCAGTGATACTCTTATCCATACCATGCATATGGTAGTTCGAGATGAACGAACCATACGCACTAGGAAGAGAGTTCAGAATTACATCAGTAGCGAACTCTTTGTTAATTGGGAAGCCCAGCCGATCCAAAGACTGTATGTAACCAATCATCTTGATTACATGCGGACTCAGTGGATCGCCGTCTTTCAGCTTACAGCCAAGCAAAGCTTGAGAGACTTGATACCTCTCAGTCTTTGCTTGAGCCTGGAACATACTTTTGAGGCTTTCGATCATATCATAGGCCTCAACATTCTCGAACTGCTGCTGCAAGTCCGGTTCCATGTGTGCAAGCATAAGACAGCTAATCTCCGTAGACTCATCTCTAGTCTTACGGTAGGCATTCGTGACTGCGACAGTCGCATCGTCATCTGGCTCTTCTGGAAGTGGAGTTTCTAGAACATGTTCTTTCTTGTCATGCTTGAGGACTATCCTCAGATTACGATACCAGTTGGTGAAATTAGTTCCATTAAGCTTATCTTTCTCTAGGATTGACCTCAACGCAAACGCGGACAACTGAGGAAGGTTGCTAGGTGCCATTGATCTACAACAGAAAATACGCAAAAACACTTAAGACATGTATTCATAAAAGAGCAGGCATATTAAACGCTTTAATACTTATGCTCCCACTAGAACCAACATCCCTCCGATGGTTGCTAAGTGATTCAAGATCCTAAATAAGCAAGCCGACTAGTGAGCTTTAGCATCACCGCTAGTCGTCAAGTGATCTAGGTAGGCAACACCTTGCCAATCGTATCCAATACGACTCCTGTTAGTTGGGTGACATCACATGCCCCGGCTCCCAACCTACCTCGCCCCGAGCCCCACAACCGTTGTGATGGACTCGTCTAGATTACCAAGTGCTTCTGCTTGTAAGAGTCCGACTCAAACCCACCTAACCGGAAATAATTGGTAGCACCTCAATTTTATGAGCCCACTACCAAGAATGTCCGACTTGTGATGGTGCAGCACAGGCGGGGCGACCGACTAGACCTTCTTTGAGGGATTAAAGAATCTACCAACTATCTAAATAGAGGTAAATAGAGACATAACAATAACACAAATAAAGCAATTATAATGTGAAATGGTATGGCTCTCTTCATGGTGATCTTCATCTCCACGAAGCTTGCAAGTCGACTCGTGCCAACTCTTGTCACGTGCCATCTTGCTCCATTAGCCGACTTGTACATCGACTTGCATGTCTTCCGGGTTCTCCAACAAGCTACACTAGCTAGTAAATGAAAATTTACATAGAGAATCCGACACGCAGGTCGTTATACAATAAAATGACAGCACCTAGGCTCCAGCCGGCTGACAAGAACATGATACGCAGATCATGTATGGATTACACACATCATATGCACATAAGCCATACCATTCACAACTTCCTGCAAAAACAAGTTATGCATAGATACGATATCTACCAGCGTTGTGAAACTCGCAACGACATCTAAGGCGCTACGACAGGGCGAAGCCGGCGGTCCGATCATGGATTTCTTCATCGGATAAAACGATTTTACCCGAATCTGATCCGTATTCCGATTCGACCAAACTCTTTGATCTTCGATCACCGCAACTGGATTTATGTGTCACGGTATACCCCGATGGCGGAAACCGACCGGTAGGGGTATGTTGTTTCACGACCTTAGCAGTATGATCACGGAAACCTGATCATCCATTAACCCCAAGTACGATTGATCCAATAAACCTTTTACAAAACCGATATATCTCATAGACCGACCACCAAAACAGCAATTAGATCACATCTAACGCTAACTACATATCACATATGTACGGATCTCGGGCCTAATACCAGAAGCTACCGCTCCGATACCACTATTGGAACGCGTAGAGATAAACAAAACTTTTCCTACACGATGCTTCCAAGATCTAGCCGAGGTAGAAGGCCACGAGTATTACCACTAGACGCGCAGGTGCGGATTATCGATGCAGCGCATCGGGGCAGTGCAGTCCCACGATCCGGTCCGGCCGATCCAATCCCTCGAACGTCGAAGTGCTGAACGTACAGCACCTCTGCCGGTATCCACACGTACGAGGAGGAGCTCCGACGGCGGACTGCTAGGTCCGGTGCGGCGGCTGGACTGAGTGGGGCTAGGGTTCCCAACGCATGGGAGAGTGGACTAACGTGCCCGCTGGGCAACCTACGCCCCTCTTTATATAGCGTATGGTAATGGGCTTCACAACACTTGTGGCCCATTCCCTCTGTGAGTCCGACTCACAAAACCAGTCCATTTCCGGTTCGGGTCCAACCCGACCAATACTTGCTCCCGCTCTTAAGTGTGCGACCCTGCAGGCTCATGGCGA